>OZ023336.1:17272696-17285983 GCA_964007535.1 Brachyptera risi
AAGGGCTGCCATCGATATATATCCATACAATATATTGTGACCGATTTAACCGTGATTGTATTCAATTAATGAAATAAATTATCAATATTAAAAAAGTCCCATTTGCGAGACCAATTTTATAGATTCTATCACCAATTATACCCGTATTCACGCTCAACGCACCGCCTGCTGTACACTATGCTATAACCACCTGTATGCTTGAGCCAGCGAGTCTTGGAACCCCATTAGTATTCTCCCTGCATCAACAGTGCGCTGAGGGGTGGGCTGGAAGGGGGGGGGGGGGGGTGACGTCTCATGTCAGATGTGACACCCCCGGGGGTGGGGTAGCAAGCTTTATAAGATGTGACCGGCAATCCTTAGTGCCATGAGAGATGTGATATAATATATCAACATTCTTTTCAACTATAAAAAATATCTGGAAGAAGGTTTTTCTAGTATAAGTAGACCTTGTTCCAGTTAATCAATTGCTATAGAGTTGGGAATTAGTAAGAAAGTAATGTCTTTATTTAGCATAAATAGCTATATGTCAGTAGATAATGATAATACAAATGATATAATAAGAAATACATAATACAATTAATTCTAACTTAATCGAAGGTATCCCGCCAGGTCATTATGTTTATCAACTCTATTTACATGTGCCACTATATATTTACTACCTTCTCTTTTAAATTCCTTGATGTCTCGAGCATTTTGCACAGATACTGGTAGATTTTCATACATTTTCATACCATTATGTAGAACTGTATCTCTATTTCTCTTATTCTCTTTGAATTCATATTACGTTTTGTGACAATTTCTTGTATTATGGTCGTGCACTTCATATCTCTGTACTACTCTTTCATTTAGATACTCAGGCAGAATTCCCTTCTTTACCTTGAACAAAAATATCAACATATTGAATAATATTCTTTGTCTTATACTCATAAAATTAAGTGCATTTAGCATATCATTAATCCTAGTATATTTATTTACTCTGAGAATTACCCTCATACCCCTGTTTTGGAGTCTTTGCAAACAGTCTTTCTCTTTTTCCTCCATAAACTGCATTATTGTTGGACAATATTCGAAATGCGGTTCGGAAAAAGGAGCTCAGTAATGATAATGATGAGGAGAAGATCTGGATTTGTGCGACGTGGTCGAGCAAATGGCTCTTCCATCAAACCACTTGAAATAGGAATACATTCACTGACATAATTTACAATTACTAGGCAAACGCGTTATGTGTTGCCGCGTTGATGGATGAGCTGGAACATATCAAATTATCTCTGGATTGGTTATTATATATATATATATATATATATATATATATATATATATATATATATATATATATATATATATATATATATATATATATTATATATACATATATATATATATATATATATATATATATATATATATATATATATATATATATATATATATATATATATACCTTGAGATCCAAACGATTATGTCACTGCCATCTCATTTTTCATTATTGATTTCTATGATAATAAAGAAGGCTTTGTTTTAATCGTTTTCAGTTAAGAGGTGACACCTGCGACTTGGATTTAATTGGCATCTTAATAGCTTTGAGTGATTCACAAAAATTACATTATATATTTGTTCACATCAAAACGGCTGATCCGATTTGAGTGAAAGTTCGAAATAATGTGTATCATCATTATATGAGAATTTCCTGAGAATTTGAAATGTCTCGAATGAAAATTATCTTACGAATATTTTCCTCTGGGTTATTCTAATGGGATTTTTTAAAACTTTGAAATGAATTTTCTCAGAAGTGGTTCAACCGATTGCTTCAAAACTATACTGTATCGAATTAGATAATGACACTTGTGTGTGCCAAGTTCCAACTGATTTTGAATCTTGATTTGACCTGCGGAGCGCAAAAAAAAAACAGTCACTTTTTTTTCGGGTATGGCGAAATTGAGTCTTCGCTTCGCTCATTCAATTATTCCTCAGAATCGAGTATATGAAGAAGCGAGAACCAAGTTCAGTGAATGAATACATAATACATAGAATGATGACCATAATCACTCAAACCTATTTCATAATATATCATATTACGAAAGATTCTCTAATGAATGTCTTGATTGCAGAATGAATATGAATATAATTTAAGTAGAAATTTATAAAATGAAAATAAAAACGGGTCATTTTTCATTTTATTTTATACTCAGTTGAATATAAATTCCCTTCATTGGTTGATTCATGATATAGTGATTTGTCAGACGTACTTTATCTCATTTTTCATCTGGTTGAAACATATCTATTGCATTAGCCATTAGCATACGTCACATGTTCTCCCACGAGCTTGGTATTGATTATTAAACACAATTCTTAACAATACTATACAGAACAAGGGCTTTAGACGATCTGTGAATACAGTTTAAGTGACTATTCATCAATTCAATTTGTATAAATCAATCAAAATATTATATTTCATATTTTCAATATGTTTTATCAATCTTATCACGCATTCAGTAACATTGTAGCACAGTTTCAATAAATACATTGTATCATTATATATATTATAAATATATATATATATATATATGTATATATATATATATATATATATATATATATATATATATATATATATATATGAATATATATATATATATATATATATATATATATATATATATATAACTATATATATATATATATATATATATATATATATATATATATATATATACATATATATATATATATACATATATATATATATATATATATATATATATATATATATATATATATATATATATATATATATATATATATATATATATATATATATATATATATATGAATATATATATATATGAATATATATATATATATATATATATATATATTCATATATATATATATATATATATATATATATATATATATATATATATATATATATATATTGATGAATAAATGAAGACTCTGCCTTTGCATTGAAGGTTTTCATATGATACAGAACAACAATTACATAACATACTTCAATATTAGAATTATGAAATATTACAACCCAATTACTGAAAACATGTGAAATTGAAATAATTCACCGATTGTAAACCTGTGATGCTCACCTGCGACTAGTGTCCGTATAAATAGTTTTTCAAAATCAGTATGGAGCCTTTCAATGCGAGTCATCAAATCTATGAGATCCCTACGTAGGAGAGAATGACAATTTAATTGACGGCTGTCCGCATAGCGGGATACCAAGATGGTACAGCGTAATATAGTCAATACATAGTACAATGGTTATTTACAAAAGTGATACAAAATTGATTACAGAAAAATCCTGAGATATTATAAAACTAATTAAATTGAGGGTAGATAACAAAAGTATGAAAAAAATATGAAAATGGAGGAAGGTAATAGAAAAAGAAGGTATTATTAATATTATTAAAAAGATTGAAATTATTTGTAAGAATATAAATGGTGCTGTAAAAGACCTACCGAATCTATCAAAACTGAGTTTACAATATTTCTTAATAATACCTTCTTTGGGATTTTTTGATTATCGAGAAAAGTGCATACAAATTCAGGAATGGTGCCGCGAGCTCCCACCATCAATCCCTCTACATCCCAGTACTTCGCATCAATTTGGTATTTCGTTGACAGATCTTTGATGCATGGAATGTAGTGTTTTCTCTTTTCAGTGTTTATATGAGATGGTTGTTCATATTCAGTCTCATATAACCTTTTCGCTTCAAACTTCTTTTATTATTATCATTTTACAGTTTATTTCTTCACGCTCTCGAATAATGATAACATTATCACCTAAAATTACTGTATTCGCGTTATTTACATTGGAAAAATTCAGCACGAATGAAAGGAATAAAAAATGGAATGGAATGAAATTCAATTTCAGTTTCGTTTCAAAGTTTTCAAAATTTGTTTGTATTCACTATTTGACCAGATAATATAAATGTTTTTTACATCTTGACTTCAAGCTTCTAAATCCAGGTGCGAGTATATTTGTTGGGCCAGATTTATCATACTGGGCGTTAAATCGTCCCAAATCCGGGGTCCCGCTAACGAAAAAGCAGACGCACTTTCAGATGATCTATGAGATATGATTATGAAATACTGAGTTCTAGGTTCTTACTGATGCAATGAATTTAACTACGTTTTTATTTTTTATTTATGAGGTAATCTGGTTTCTGGAGAGTTTTCAGTTTCTCTCAAGACACACTGAGTGTAACTTTATTATATATTTGTCATGTTCAGCGTTTCTGAATTATTTGGCACGGGGGTGTTATTGTTTCTAAAATCAATAATAGTGGCGAACCGTATTGCGGCATTTCGAGCTTTTTGTACCAACTGAGTTTTATTGTTAATAACCATTCATTTTATTTGTATCGTTACATTGCATTTCAACTATTTGCAGACTACTTATTTTTAGTTCTGACTTGGTTTATACATGTAATAATGTTTTCATAAAACCGTAAATAAATACAAATACAAATACAAACTTCAATATAAACAGTGTCACAATAGTCTAGGATTGGCAGTAATAACGATCTGATGAGTATTTATTTTGTGTGAGTGTCTGATATAGATTTTCCAACGTAGATATTTTAGGTCAATATACACTTTTGAACGTTGTTTTCAAACAATTGTGCCTTTCCAATCCGAAATTAATAATCGATAATCATTGGAACATGTGGTTTCTATGTTAGGTGTGAATGAAAAATTAATCCGAGGTTTCGGGCGCGGTACTGTTTGATTGAAGTTCACCCGCACACTTCAATATTTACACTGTTATTATTGGGGTACTTCAGTGCGCGAGGGTTGTCTTTTGGAAGTGGAATCGATTGATTGGATTGACTCGTGGGCTGTGATTTGTGGTCCGATTATCAATGCAGAATAGCAAATAGGTCACGATCAATGTTATTAACGCATTCAGATAAATACGATATTTCGCATGAAGAATATAATTGGAGATAATTTGTATATTGATGCGAGGAACGTAATTTGATTTCACTAATTTAATCGATTCCGTATATATCAAATAAAGAGGATCCAAGCAAAGAGCCCTGTGGCACACCTTCATTGATGAGGTGTGACTATTCGAAATTTGAATATTTCAACTTGAGGAAAGTTTTACTAAGTGAAATCAATTCCGTACATATTCAATGGAGAGGGTCCAAGCATGGAGCCCTCTGGTACACCTTCATTGATGCGATGACTATCCAAAATTTGAATATTCTAACTTGAGTAGATTTTCACTTGTTGGGTTCGATCAATGAGATAGTTATGAAACCAAGAGAGTGCCGAGTTTGTGTACAGAAAGTCTCAATTTTGGCTGACAAAAGTCTATGTTCTATGTTCTCGAAAGCTTGAGGCGTCTCTAATCTCCATAGGGCAAGAATTTCCCACCAGGGTGTTTCACAAATAACACGTGACATATTGTGAATGCTCAAAATGGATCGACCATATTTTAGAAGGTACTTCATCTCTACATTGTGTAGATCAGTTTTACTACAATTCGTTGATCTGGAAAGTCACTACGATCGTTTATGCTTCATGTTGATACTGAGCAGGTCAGGATGTGTGTCATGAAAACATATATCTCACGTCACATAAATAATGTGTTCACTTATTGATATACTGTATTGTGTATAGTATCAATGTATTCGTACAACAACTGACTTTGAGCTAAAATAAAAATAGACAGTTAAACTGTAGGCGCTTGGGATATAAGATCGGAGAAAGTCACGCCTATTTTTGTTGTAAATCAAGGTGACAGAAATCATTCATTCATAAATAAATGGTTACAGATATGCTGACAAATTTGATTAATGTATTAGAGAAAGGTTTACTCTACCACTGAATCGATTGTCATTTATATGCTGAGCATATATTGGTTTTGTTGTAACTTGTATGTCACGGTTTAACTTTTTTTTTTAAAACTGGTCTCTCCAAAATTTCTTGGAATTTCCAACTTTTTTTCTCATTCAAATATTCATTCACTATTTCAGCATCGACACATCAATAAGTAACAACAATTTGATACATTCATGAAGATGGGTATCCCTTCAGAGGAGTTCAGAAGTGGTAATAATGTTATTTATCTGAATTTTTTGCCATAATTCTATCATACACCACTAACACTGAACCAAAAATGAAATTTTTCAGTTTATCAAAATTATACATTGAATAAGTTATGTATATATAAATGAGTGAATGAATATATATATTTACATACTATTCCTTCACATCTATTCACTTAGATTCCCAATGGATTCAATAATACCTTTGATTGATTTGAAAAAATTACACCTTTTTTTCTCATCGATACGGCCGATTCGATTCATGTGAAGTTAAATTCCTCCACAGTACCAAAATCAAAATTCCGAAATTCCCTGAGAATTTGAATACATTTGAAATAAACGTTTGTCCGAATTTTCACCTCTGGGTTTTTCTTATGCAGTTTTGAAAAATTTAGCAATATTTTGTGCTCCGCTCTTAATTGTTTATATCCTGATCGTTGTTTATTTCAATTTGTTCATTTCAACAATATCACAACTTATGATATTCGATGAGAAGCCTTTTAGCTGTCTCTTCACAACTCTCTCGAGCACTTTGGACGATGTACATAGTATAATCATGGGATGGATGTTTGGAAATGTTGTGTGTGGAAGTGGTAGAATAATTGTTCTTTTCAGAGAGTTGTAAATAGGCTAATGGTTATACTTGAAATATATCTACTGTAATAGAATCCATGTTACGATAGTTTGGTTCGAATCATACATATTTGTTGGGATGTACAGTGAAGTACTATATACTGAATAAAATAAAGAATATCAAAACCGAAAACTATCAAATATAAAGTCAGTGATGCAAATTTTTATGAAATTATAGTATCAATAAAGTCTGTTGGTCCGAGTTTGATATTATTTCGAATATCAAATTTTGAATATCTTCCAAAATTACATTTAATGAATTCAACTTTTGAATAACTATGTACCTCCTAGACCTAGATAACTTCAGGATTTCATTTCAGACGTAATTTATTCTAACAATGTTGCAAATGATTGCAAATGCTGAGAATATCAACTTGAGAGAAACTTATAAGATGATATATATTACAATATGAATTGTAAATATACTTGGAATTCATTATTGAAATTATAGGCCTACCTATATAGTATTTTCAGTCATATCTGTGAATTGAATCTGGAGTAATGAAATAACTTTATAGTAGAAAAGAATAACACGATGGCATTTATTTCCATATACATATATATATATATATATATATATATATATATATATATATATATATATATATCATATATATGTTCATATATATATATATATATATATATATATATATATATATATATATATATATATATATATATATATATATATTATATTCATTCATGATATAAAAGATATATCATCAACAAAAACCCAAACAACAACCCAAAATAACATAAAATGGAACAATATTTCCAGAGCATTTTGTTATTGTTGGATGATCACTATATATATGTATCTATATTTTTAGAGTTTATATGAATCTCTTTGTACCACCCCTCCCCCCTCCCTTCCCCACCCCATCCTCCGCGGATCACACCCCTTCATGTCACACCATTTTCATCTGTAGATTGCGCCATCATTTCATCTCTCTGTTTTCCGCCTCGACTGTCAACTGTCAACTGTGACAGTCACAATTTGCAATGAAACTGTCACCTCTCGTAATACAGTTACACATATGAGATATCTTCATAACTTGCAGAAAAATGATCCGCTTCACCTATGACCTATTTCCCGGTTTCACTCGCTGTTTATTCCCTGTTTACTCCCAACAGTGTTTATACCGTTACACAATAGATCTTCATTCTAGTTCTAATTCATCTTGGTTATATCCTTTATATAACCATGGGAAAACGCCATATATGCGTTGTTGGACGAGCGGATGGTTATAGCATGTCGACTTTTTTACCAAACTTTTGCCTACATTCGCCAATTGGGTGACATTTAAGTAAGAAATGGGTGAAAGCTGCTTCGAGTGGTACCAATTTAGCACATTTTATGATTTTTCTTCAAAATGGCTCACCCGATCAAGCTGAAAGTTTTCAGAAATGTGTATCAGAATGTAACTCAACTTCACGCAAAATGTCATTGTTTTTTGAATATACAAATATTCTCTTTTTTTCCGCCGTGTTATTCTTAAGGGTATTTTTGAAATTTCTAAAATTCATAAAAAAATTACTATCCGATAATGCCAAAAAACTAAAAAGATCTCAGTTAGATGAAGAAGCATGATGAAAAAAAGTTTGGAGCTGATAGCTGTAGCCGTTTGACCTGTGGAGAACCGACAAAAAAGCATAAAACAAACAAAAAAAACCCCCCAAAAAACCATAAAAACAACATCAATTTTTTTCAGTATGTCAAATTGAATCCTTACTAAAGCTCGTCTAATTACCATAACCCAGTTACGAACTTTATTCACTGAACTGACAATAAGTTGTTATAATATACTGTGGTTATATTCAATAACTCTGCGGGATGCGAAGGATATTATGAAGTTTTATGCTTTTATTAATATCAAGAGTACATTTTTCTTTTTGGTTTCGAATAGAAGTTAGAACTATTACCTCATTTTTCATCCGTTCTGAAAGTAGATTTTAATTTATTCTCATTTCACTCGTTTTTCAGTGTATATAAAACATAATTAAATGTGACTCAATATCTTATGTTTTGATATGGAAGTGCTTTGTGAAATGCAATCATATTCTGTATTCATTCCATGTTTTTCTTAATGGAGATGAATTCTATATTTTTGTTTGCATTAGAAGCATTGTGATTTGTTAAGCGTTCTGACATGATTTTTGAAACTCGAATTAAATTACGCATCTTAATATTATGCGCATATTTGTATGGATGTTTATATTACGAGAAAATTGATACGAATCGTTTTTCTCAAAAGTTGCTTTGTGAAATACAATAATTCTTGAAATAAAATAGATACATTTGAGTAGATAAATAAATATATAGTTATGAAGTGATCTTTCTTATTTGTTATTTCTACTCCTAACAATGAAAACACTCAATCATTCAATCATTCAATCACTTATTTCTCACTCAATCATTCTCAGATTCAATTCGAAGTGACAGATCTTTTCTCCAATCGTGTTGGAAGTCAATTAAATCCATTTTGTCGAACTTTGACATGTGTACAACACAACATACCGGCACTGATAGCTCAATGGTAACGTGCTTGCGCTATGTGACCGGGAGATGTGTGTAGATCGGCTCTCGGTTCAGAGGTTTCTCGTGGTTTACGTCTGTATAGCCTGGGTGAAATTGACGACTCGCAGTCTCCGCCCCCATGACGTCACAAATCATACCATCCAATCAACAGAGCTGTTAGAACTGTAGTGAAATTCAAATATACAATCGGGGTATCTTCAAAATGACCACAAATGATATAGAATATAGATCCAACTGGCCGACTGGTGAAGCCACGCCTATTTCGAGTCGTCAATTCCCGCATGGTTTTCTTTAACGTAAAGCAAAACCGCTTCCTTCTCACTGCCCTCTATAACCTTAGTAACCTTCAAGTCAATATTCCATCAATAAATACCATATTGAATCAATATAATGCTGGCCTTCCATGAACGCGATTCGTGTTTCGGTTTCGCAAGGCGGTGGAATTGAGGCGAGCTCAACAATCAGAAATCGCGTAGCTTTCGTCACTGATTGGTCGTTTTATCATCAAGGTGGCCTAAAAAAACGCTTTCCAGATTCGCAATCCGAATAACGCAGGTATATGGGAGCCCAGCATAAGTGTACATCACTTCAGGTTGATCCGATTATTTGGCCAGGATTTTTGTTTGGTTAGATTAGTTATTTTAATTAGTTTGGATAGGTTAGGTTCATTGAAGTGGAATCATTTCAAGTCTTACAAGTGAAACATAGACGAGTGGTCAAGTGGCTAGCACACTGAAACCTCATTCAGTAGACCTGGTTTCGATTCCTGCCATGGTTGATCATTCTGTCAGTGTTTTTTCGTGGTTTCTCTCTGTCATTCAGGTCAATACTAGAATGTTTGCCTAACAACATGTTACGACCGACTCATTCCAACTATCCGAATACACCTGATGAATCAATTTAACCATCTCGTATATCATTCAACGACGCCAATAGATCTTGGTCATCAGTATAGCGTATATAAATGAAAAAATCAGTAATATTGTCTGCCAGTTCTGTGATGAGCGAAGACCCGGTAAGTTACTTAAATCGGTTATCGTAACTAATTTATGACGTAGATATGGGAATGATGAATGAAAGGTTATCACAATTGATATGCGAATTATTATATCCCTCCTTATATACCTCCTCCATATGTTATATGTAATATGTTAACAGTGTGTAGACCCACAGACAAGTCAAATCTTATGTGGCTTTGTGGGTCTACGTTATTATCATAATATACTAATATATATATATTTTTTAATAACATCGAAACTTGATACAAAATCATTGTTCCCCAATTAAGGCTGTGGATGAAATATAGGATCGTTTGGACGGTGCACCACAAGGGCGATCTTACCACCCCATTTTAAATGTTTATAACCAATGAACTTCAACACCAGGACTGTGCTGTTGGTGACCATAAATTTCCGTCACAGATAACAGTCTTTCAGTTTCCGAAAGTCCGGAACACATTATAAGTAAATTATAACTATAATATAACATGTAAATAAAACGCTTTGAAAAAAAAATAAAGAAAATAAAAATAAATATGAGCATGGGAAAAGAGAGAATTGAACCATATAATTCCTAAACTTTTCAACAATCTCCCCATCTCCCTTAGATATCTGAGTTGTTATCGTAATGTCGGACAAAAATTAAAAACTTTCCTCACAAATAATATAAATCGTATGTAAAACTATTTTAGGGGGCGGAACTGATATTTCTTCTCTCTTTCCCAATTATTTTCCAAATTCTTTCATTTTCATACTCACTCTGTTGTTGTAATTTAAATATCGTAAGAGATGAATATATTATATCACATACTAACTGAAACTATTCAGCACATACTTTTATTTTCATAATAGTCACAATCGCGTATTAACCTTCATCTTGGTATATCCACAGTTAAGCCACCTTTGGTGGTTTTGTGGGAACTGTGAAGACTTCATTTTGTTGTGTATTTATTTTGTATACATTTGTATTACGTTATATTGTTAATTTTTTTATAATAGCAATAAAATGAACTTGAACTTGAATTATCATACTTTACACCGGCACATGTAGCTGAGTGATTAACGCACTTGCTCCATGTGACCCTGGAGGTAGTGGCATGTCGGACTCGGTTCGATCGCCGCTACCGTCCATCTTTGCAGGAGTTTTTCGTGGTTTCCCTTTGTAATCTAGGCTAATGCCGGGATGGTTCCCGGAATATAGGCCACGACCGATTCCTTCCCACTATCCTTCCCATTACCCATAAAACCTTCATCTCATCATCCCATCATCTCATTATTCATTCATCCGACGCCAATAGATCTTAGTCATCATTACAGTGCGTAGTTAAACCCAATATAAAAAAATGAAAATAAAATAAAATCATACTTTTCCACATCTTGTTCTCTCTCTTATCGAATTAAACTGTCGAGAAGAAGAAAATGGCTGCACTTGATCAATTAAATGGAACGATAATCGAAGGTGCGATATTTCATTCCTAATGGAAATCCGATATCGAGGTTATTTATCGTGTTTACGCGGCGTTACGCTCCACTCCACAGGTTAAGCTGTCCAAGGGGTTAAATAATTGGAATTAACTGATCGACTAATTGAGGTTAACGCTTTACATGTGTATTTATATCAGACTTACAGGAATGTTGTGTCGAGTGAATCTCAATTTGCTATATGGAACATCGCGGCTTGGGACAGTTTCAGGTCAGGCGGAATTAGTTTGGGGTGTAATTTGTTGGGTTATGGAGTTGTTAGGTTGGTTTAATTGGGTTATATCGGGTGAGACGCAAACAACAACTCTGTTCAATGTTGTGATGGATAATTTCTACCAATGTTATTACTTGCAAGTGACCGTATGTCATGGAAATTGAAAAATTGAATTATGTGTATTTTGAAGTATTAGATTTCAATGAGATAAAAAAAGTTTAAAATGATACAAAGCATGAATATTTTAATTGTGATTAGATAGAAAGATAGATAGATGTGTAATATTTCATAGTGATACATACATAATACATACACTCACCCTTAAGTATACAAGATGTGTTGTTACGGGTATAAGAAATAAGTCGGTAAGAAAAAAAAAAAAATAATAATAATAATAATAATAATAATAATAATGATAATACTGAAACCAAAATGAACATGTCTAATATTGTGAATGGGAGATCAATTAAAATTAGCTAATTGAACAAGAGGTACATTGACAATACTTGGCATCACAGAATTCGTCGATAGTATAAAAGTATAAAATTCGGAACACATCACAAACCTGAGTGAAGATTTCAATTGATAATCACGCTATTTATCTCTAACTTCAGAGAAAATTATAGTGAACATCATCCAGATTTCAGAAATTGAAATTAGTTCATTTGACTTCCAGCAGACTCGTCTACCTTTCCGAGTCTTGGATTTGGTCTCACCCGAATCTGTTCATATCTCAATGTACAATCGAGTGATGCCCACGTCATGATTTGGAGAACGATCGTGTCTGTGGAGGGCAACGAATCAATCATAATTTTATAAACATATGATGATATTTATAGCCATATATATATATTTATATTTATATATATACATATATATATATATATATATATATATATATATATATATATATATATATATATATATATATATATATATATGAATATATATGTATATATATATATTTATATATATACACACACATATATATATATATATATATATATATATATATATATATATATATATATACATATATATATATATATATATATATATATATATATATATATGAATATATATATATATATATATATATATATATATATATATATATATATATAAATACATAT
This sequence comes from Brachyptera risi, assembly GCA_964007535.1. Classification (NCBI taxonomy): domain Eukaryota; kingdom Metazoa; phylum Arthropoda; class Insecta; order Plecoptera; family Taeniopterygidae; genus Brachyptera; species Brachyptera risi. Next base: position 17,285,770 of record OZ023336.1, read on the forward strand.
ATTTATATATATATATATATATATATATATATATATATATATATTCATATATATACATATATATGAATATATATATATATATAATATATATATATATATATACATATATATATATATTTCTCGTAGGCTTTCATGGAGTGGAAATATGTTATAATGATTTGCGGAATCCATGTTAATTTACATGTTGTATCAACATGGATTCCGCAAATCATTA
>OZ023336.1:17286183-17288683 GCA_964007535.1 Brachyptera risi
TCGTCAAGGCGATATTCTTTTCGAAATATACTCATACATGAATAGGCCTACCTATACCTGACAGAACGAAGGGTAATAATTTGTTCCACGTTTCTTCCACACCAAAGTGTGGAAGAAATATCTCTAATGACGTCACAATGTTCAGTTATTATATTCAGTAAACATCGTCTCGTCAGCAAGCCACATCTTCGTTGTCGGAATAACAATTACATCCTCTTTACCGGGCACTAATTGGATCACTGTTGGCTGCCCTGAAGCAACCCAGTGACGAGTTGACCTTTGACTCCGCGGTGTTTTACTTTGTTGTGGGAGAATTCAAGTAGCGATGTGAGACGATAGATTATTCGTTGGGAAAACCATGAGAGGAAATAATCGGACATTGAGAAACCATAGATATGGCCTATTACTTACCCAGATAGTTACTTTTGAAGCCAATAGCGACATATGCTCGTTCCGATCTTGACGGCTATATTGGACATTTATTATCATTATCATCTCTTTATTGACATATCACATAGAAACATACATAAATCCCACACTATGACCCACAAAGCCGAATTGGGCTTGTCTCAGTGGTATAAACACAATGATTATGAAACAGACGGGCAATCATAATACATCTCATAATATGATACATTCTAGTTATTCATAACTAAAAGTTATTCTGTTAAAAGTTATCTGAGAGTTATTATTTCAATCTCTTCCAGTTGAAAATGAGTAATTGACAAATCTCGCACACACAATCGATCTGGCATATTCATACATACATATTTTCAAAATGTCATTGGAATATGTCGAAAAATGATTTTGAAAAATAATAGAAACTTGAAAAATGAGTGTAAAATGGTCTTACTTCCGGTTTCCAAGAGCAACTTCCGGCTGAAAGATTCAAATGAGACAATTCTTTTATGAATTCACATAATCCCTGGAAAAATCAGACGAATCGGACCCTTCGTTTGGCCTGTAGCCGAGTTCTTAGGTGACGACGGAAGGAGGAGAAAGAGGAGGAGAAGGAGGAGGAGGAGAAGGAGAAGAAAACAGTAGTCTTTTCATAGTGCTATAACTTCCAGATGTTTATTTCGATATATCTCTGATTTGATATGTCGTGTCGTGTATGGCGCCTCATTTCATTACAACCAACTAGAGGTATCTAGGTTTGTTAGTTCCGGAGATACAGTATGCTCAAAACCGCCTCGAAGTACTTCGTGTAAACAGTGTAAGCGTCTAGCTGAGAATTCGCACTGACTTGGCTCTGGTCAAGCTACGGCTTGACTGGACATATATATATATATATATATATATATATATATATATATATATATATATATATATATATATATATATAAATATATATATATATCAAATTTATATATATATATATATATATATATATATATATATCAAATTTATATTTATATATATATATAAATGTATATATATATATATATACATACATACATATGATAATATATATATATATATATATATATATATATATATATATATATATATATATATATATATATACATATATACATATGATAATATATATATATATATATATATATATATATATATATATATATATATATATATATATATTATCATATGTATATATGTATATATATATATATATATATATATATATATATATATATATATATATATATATATATATATATATATATATATTTATTTATATATATAAATATATTCATTTGGACGAAATGTTGATTTGTCGGTCATAATATTCTAAAATAATGAATTGCGCATTCCATCAACGAATATTGATTTCATTAGGTTTTCATAAATAAATAAATTCATTCATAATATAGACGGTTTCATCCTGGAATATATATTATTTTGTTATATATATAAATATATATACCGGTTTAAGCTATATATTTATCTCATATTATTTCCTTTTTTTAAATTTTATTTGATCAATTTTATTCGATTTTCCAATATTATACGGTCTTGACTGATTGAACTTGTGACTTGTACATCCCTCAGACTGAAATATGAGACCTGACTGAATTCCAGGGCCCATATTTTACCAACTCGTAATCCTAATATTGTAGATTATCCAAACCACACCGTTTATTAATAAATTCCCACACAGGGTTTATACCCCGATTCAGTCAAAGCGTCAATTAATGTTTGCTACGATATTAAAACACTTGGTTAGCGTCACTGTCAGTTAACTTGTTGATTATAGTGAGTAGGTTAAGGGATTGTGGCTAGCTGCACTTGGCAATAACGGTTAATTTATCAACCGTTAATTACGTTATCCACCATAACCGTAGCGCTTCTGGCATTCCCTTTGTGAACGCCTTTGCCAGGGTCGCATGCAATGCAGCTGTGGTCTGTACACATTGGCTTTAGTAAAACACCACGCTCGACTTTGTTAGCTTTCAGATTCTGATCCAGATTCTGATCCAGATTCTGATCCAGATTTAAATCACAATGATGCTGAAAAATGTAGCACTATACTGTGGTT
>OZ023336.1:17293683-17326183 GCA_964007535.1 Brachyptera risi
TCTCCTCTGCGAACATTATCGTTTCATCTTATCACTCATCCACGAGATTATTAGGTTTTCCTCGTCTGTTTGGCGCCAGCTGTAATCAGGTGATGATCAAACAAAGAGTCGAGATGAAGGTCTCATTCATTCTTTTGTTTTCTATTCACTCACTGCCTCTTTGAGCGAACTAATATTGTCTTTGACGTAATGACTTTCAAGTTTAGAGTGTTGCTTGAATTGAAACACTTGTGGCTAATTTAATTGCATGTTCAGTCTGTATTTATATTTCAATGTTACTATTTCATTAACTGGAAATGTTCTGGTGAACAATATTACACAATCTATTCCAGTAATGATGTAACTGAAATGAAACGAAATTAAAATTGGCAAAATGTAAAATGTGAATTTAGAATTCATATTGGGCAAATGTGAGAGTTGGTTGAAATAAGTACTAATATCGTTCAGAAGTAATTATAAAATACTGATTTTTCTCTAAATCGATTCTCATACGCTTTCAAATAACGCCCTCCCACTTTTTCTCTCCCGGTAAGTGTAATTGACGACTCGCAGTCTTCGCCCCCATGACGTCAGAAATCATACCGTCCAATCAACAGGGCTGTTAAAACTGTAGTCGAATGCAAATATCCAATCGGGTTATCTTGAAATTACCACAAATAATATAATCCAAGTGGCTGACTGGTAAAACCATGCCTATTTCGAGACGTCAATTGAGTCTTCATGTACTCATAAGCTCTGCTTGTAATTGTAGACTCACATACCAACCTACAGACAAAACAATTAACGGTTACTACCAACATGGACTAACCGCAACCCTACAAAATACCCGAACATTGTCACGTTTTAACCACGTTGGGTGTGTTTCTAGTTGTCAGTACTGTTTCAAGCGGAAGCAATTCGGTTAACTGCTTCTCTAACGACTTGTTAAATCTATAATATTGTTCGAATCTGATGTCACTATACTTTGGAAGAAGAATCCCTAATGATACTAGGATCTAATAGATTGAGGCCTGGAATCACAGAGTTCAGTTGACCTCATTCTGAGCTTAGGTGATAATCAATGCAACGGGTTACCATGGTAATAAAAACAATTAACAGGCAATTACAGCTGTTGTCATATTGGTATAGTGCGGGACTTGTATTCGATAATTGGGAATCGGGAATTCTACCATAAGAAGGTATATTAATATTTTCTGTTTCATGTGAATTAATGCCACATATTTATATACTATAGAAAAACGCGGGATGCGCGTTGTGAGATAAGCTTAGATGTATGGGAATCAAGAATGAAAAATAACTTGTCAGCTCAATTTACATCTACGGACCTTGGATTACTTCAAACGTTCAAAAACCTCACCTGCAACTTGTTGATATTTATAGTAACCTGCAACCTGTCGCATAAACACTTTGCAAAACCAATTGATCCAAATATTTAATAAAATGTACACTTTTATTGCGTTTTCTCTGTTATTTCTTATTAGATTGTTGCAAAAATCTCTGAAAATGTGTATAGTAGTATTTTTCATATTCGATAAGAATTTGAGAGCTTTTGAGAAATTCTTGTTTTTCAAGTATTTTTCCTCCGGGTTATTCTTACGAGGATTTTTCAAATTTTCCGATTATTTTCCGAAAAAAACTTCTGAACGATTTCTCTGAATAACAATCCCAGCCTATTCTGGTATGACAGAAATCTGTGGAAAAAGTTTCAAGTCGATAGGTATTTTTTCTGACCTGTATGCCGCGTGCAAAAGTACAAAAAAAAACATAAAAACCAAGCCCATTTTTTTCGGTATGTGAGATGGAATCTTCGATACGCTCATATAATGAATATATATATATATATATATATATATATATATATATATATATATATATATATATATATATATATATATATATATATATATATATATATATATATATATATATATATATATATATATGAGGTTTTTAAAAGTTATGCTTTCACGACTCGAATTATTTATAAATGGCATTATTTTAGGGTTATTTTCGTCGTGTACGAATTAAATTTCAATATAGGTTAAATGAAAAACCTCAAGGTTTTTCATAAAACCTATATCATAATTCAATTCGTACACGACGAAAATAACCCTAAAATAATGCCATTTATGAATATATATATATATATATATATTCATAAATGGCATTATTTTAGGGTTATTTTCGTCGTGTACGAATTAAATTTCAATATAGGTTAAATGAAAAACCTCAAGGTTTTTCATAAAACCTATATCACAATTCAATTCGTACACGACGAAAATAACCCTAAAATAATGCCATTTATGAATATATATATATATATATATATATATATATATATATATATATATATATATATATATATATATATATATATATATATATATATATATATATATGAACGAATACTTTTGATATAGATTGATTGAGGATCGCTTGAAGATATATCAACCCCTGAATTGTTCTTGAAATTGAAAAATCGATCATTTTCATTTTGTCCATGTTGACTCGACTAACTGAACTTGGCACCTCCACCAACATGAATATCCACATTGAAATTACTCCATTTCTGAACAACTCAATACGAACCAACATCGACTAGCTTCAGGAAGAACGAAAATCACCTTCGAAAATTTCTCATTTAAATTAATTCCAGCTTTCTCCCATGATTTACTCAATTTTATATGCTAACAATTGATGCGATTTGTACCCCAAAAAATTAAAATATACCGTAATTCATTATTTTTATATTGATTCTGCTCCAATGGTGTAATGTTAGAACAGTTCCATGCTGTCATTCTCATCTCATCCTAGAACACAATGATAACTTGTGTTCAATTTCTCTGAATCTGTTTTTTTTCAAGATTCTTGCCTTTAATATAATAATTATAAATAATTTCCTTATTCTGGCTTCTGCTGAATATCCAAGAGAAACAACTCTCAGTTCAAGTTCTCACTTTCTAATTTCCAAAACTGAAAAAAACTAAATTCATTTTTAAACGTGCTGCTGTTTGAATAGAATTAATATTTGAGTACTTTTCACAATCACAACTTCATTAAAGTAAACCCATGACCTCATACAAATAGATTTTATAAACATAATGACCTGGCAGGATACCTTTGAGAATTAGTTGTATTATGTATCTCTCATTATATCATTATTATATCATATTATATTATTATATCATTATATGTCTCTTATGTGACTTATGTCTCTTATATGTCTCTTATATGTCTCTTATATGTCATTATATGTCATTATATTATATGTCTTATAAGGCTATTTATGCTAAATAAAGACATTACTTTCTTAAGGCCCAGTATTACCAAGTCCAGTTAGTATTTATCTGAGAGTTGGTGAAAACAAATAGCACAGGTAACCATGGTGATAACAAGTTTGAACTGTCAGATAAAGGCTAACTAGACTTGGTAATACCGGGCCTAAATCGTTTAACAATGAAAATAAAATGGCATTATTAATGTTGTTCACTGAAAATAATACCCATTGTCGCAAGAATGATTGTCAATGACCTTGATCATTATATGTATCGCCGGTGTGATTGACGTGCATAATATGAAACGCGGCATTTTAAACTTTAAGGGTTCAGATTTATAAAGTATTTCTATTGCATGTCGTTCTATCACATCACAGAAACTGAAGTTATCCCCCTCATAACATTTTATCATTTCCTAATTGAATAACTTTTCCTCTCAATTCTCACTTCTTTTTTCATATGAAAATATTCCTCCACACCATAAGCAGTTATTTCAGAAGAATTTTCAAACACCGCAAAAGTAGACATATACGTATCAAAACTGCTTTAAAAATAAATTAAAACCAGTTTCAACCCCCTTTTCCATGCTAATTCAATTAATCAAAAACTCGTTAAAATCAAAATCCCGTGAAATAACTAACTAATCTAATTTCCAATTCTGCCTTCTCAAATTATGAAATAATACACAAAAAGTCAGAAATTAAATTGAAAAAAAAACTCCGTATGACATCTAGTCATGAGGGCTTAAAAGCGTGTGATGTTTAGCCGGCAGCACAATTGTGATGCTCAAGCTATAGTAGTTCGTTTAACAGATTTGGCCTGGGGGTGGGAGTGTGAGAGGCGGTGGGGGTGGCTGGTTTTGGGGAGTCTTTCAATCGATGGAGCGGGCGCGGGATGGGGCCTGGACCCACTACTCCTCTCCGAGCTAGACCCCCGTCTGCCTGACAAACTATGTATGGGGGTATGTGTGTAGGTATGCCTCAGCTACGGTGGTTATACCGGATTGGAAAACCTGACGTCCGTTTGGCTCAGACAGTTGAGGCACTGCTTCGAAGTCTGGAGACGAGTGGGCGTGGGTTCAAGTCCCCCACTGTGGGAGAAATCTTTGTTTACGTCTATTCACACACCAGTTTCATTTTCACTCACTTATTCTCATTCCTCAGTACTCTATTAGGTTAAAGAATAGACTTTTATAATAGAGCAAACTATGCATTTTTTATTTGTTTATGTATTATTGTTATTCTCTACACAATATGAATAAAGTACAACGTGAATATGGTCATAGACATAATTAATAACAATATACAATAAGTGTTATAAATGTTTCAAAAAAGAAGGTAATTGACCATTGTAGATGGGCGTGACTTATACGAAGCAGGGGAAATTTTAGATACCTTGATTGGTCATTTCCCTATTTCCCCTGCTTCACTGTCCACTTGATTGGTTTTTATATTTTGTGATATCACGAGGGCGGACGATCTACAATGGTCAATTATTTTGATATAAGTTGGATACACATATTATTGTAATTCAGTGCGGTAATCAATGAAGTTCGAACGCAAATAGTATTGGAAATGATGTCGAAGTTCATATACTAATTGGATATTGGCGAAGACTACCACGATTGTTGATAATATTGGTTCAGATTTCAGGATTCAACACTTTTGAAAGATGTAGTTGCTTATTTTGTCGTAAAAATATTACGGACAAATCATAATATACGGAAAATCCAACAGTTTCAGAAATATTGAGAGTTTTTTGTTCCCATCTAGATGGATACATTTCCTCTTTCGTGAATACGTCATATATATTCATACACATATATTTTATTGTATTCTTATATGAATTAGTTGAAGATACGATATGGACGAGTATGGTTTCAGTTCAATTCAAAACGTAAATCTTTTCTTCATTATTTATCAAACGAGAGAACAAGTGAACAACAAGAAGAGTATAAAAGTGAACGAAATGTATCCATAAATGAACACTGCCAGATCATAAATAATAAATGAAGAAGACCGCGTGAAAACTAAATCTTGTGTGCGGACGATTCCAGTGTAAGTAAATATTTATGTTGGTGAAACACAAGATGTATTGAGGGTTGCGTTCAACGCAAACCCCAAATCCAACGGGACCCTCAAGGCATCTTGGTCAAACATAACAAATTACGAATTGTTTTATTTTACTATCCATGATTTCCTATTCCATAATTAATGAGCAAATTCAAACAGACAATTAATAATTCATTAGCTAGCAGAATATTCGTTAATAAACTAAGTATATACAAAAATACTACATAATATTATATAAATAGAATGAAAGAACAAATAGTAATATTGTGGTCATATAGCCGATAAATAAGGATAGTGTGCTCAAAATAGGCATAGGCCTACAATAGTGTGCAGATGTTACAAATAACTAGTTTACATTTTACAATGAATACATACCAGTATATATTTATCTTTCGGAATTATATCATTTATGCCCGGTTTTACCAATCTTAGTTAGGGTACTGATCCACTAACCATTAATTAAAGGTACGAAAATAACATATGTAACCAATGGTGATAATAAGTTAATCCACTAAATATTGCTTAATCCAGTTTCGTAAGACCGGGCCTTAGTAGTAGAAAGACTATGTATAGGTATTTAATAAAATCTTATTGACCAACTTGTGTCTTCCTTTAATTTTTTTTTTTTTAATAACATCGAAACTTGATACAAAATCATTGTTCCCCAATTAAGGCTAAGGATGAAAAGTAGGATCGTTTGGACGGGGCACCACAAGGGCGATCTTACCACCCCATAAATTTAAATTTGCATTATATTAATTGCATAAATTTCCTTAAATTTGTAAATAATGTGGATTTGAGGCATACCAATGTGTTTTGAACTTCTTAAAGACATTTTGCGATATTTCCCAGTTATTGAATTAATAATTCATTATAGATGAATATTGAATAATTTTCAATTCATGACTATTTTGAGTCTAAAAGTTGAAACATTTGTTTCTGAATACGTTCATAAAGATGAATATAATTCAGATAAGGATGATGGTTTAGTTTTGATTGCTAACCAATCAACTAGTAAGTTGTATGGAATTAGGCCTACAAGTAAACAAACAATGCATAATTTATACTCTAAGAAACATGCGGGACTAGAACCCACGCCCGACATGACTTCAGTTTCTGATAACTAAGCTGAATGAGCTACGGAGATTAGTTTCACCACTTCTTGAAATATGAAAAAAGTCATTCGACTCAGCAACTATACATCTATCTAGATGAGCGGTAGCAAAAACTTCCATCTCACTTTTTGTGTTTTTGTATGTTTGTTTGTTAGATATGCAAAGGCTTTACGGTTAAACTGATCAACATGCAACTTTTATCTTACCACCCGGGCTTATACGACTTAGAAACTGTATAGTTTTAAACAAAAAAGGTTAGAACACTTTTGACGAAATCCGTCACGGATTTACAAGATTAGACCGAGCGGTAAAAGTTGAGAACAAAATCCACAGAAAAATTCAAACTTTCACAGAACGTGAAAAGAGATATGATACACAATAATACGATTTCTCATCGAGATCAGACCAATCGTTTCCAAGTAATTGATTATCTATTCAATATGTTTCCATCAAACAGCTAGAAATGGTAATTATTTTCTATTCTGTATCTTTCGAACGGTGATCCACGACTTTGCACACTCGACAAAACCACGATGATAATAGGTGGTTTATACCAGAGCATTTCTCGAGTATTTCCCACATAAAGCCTGATTTACAGGGTTGAACGTTCAGATCAACAGCTTGAGTTCAACCCTTGAGAAATTATTGAAACATTATGATTAAACATTATTATTGAATATAATTGAAACATTATGAACATTATTGAAACATTTATAATTGAAACATTGACTGCAACATTGAGCATGATATTACACTTATCAACCATGCCATCAACGCTTGATAGCAAATTGACGTCATAATATAAATGTCAGCTGTTCAAGAAACGGCCATATTGGAATATCTCCTGATTGGCTGAAGTAATCACGTGACTTCTCCACATGAAGGCATTATGCGCAACGAGAGGTGCGCAATGGGATAAATAGTATCCTCTGTTTGGCTTGTTTTTGTCAAGATTGATCAGAAATAAAACATTTCCTAAACAAAAAAGTTGAGCTTAATAACTCCACAAACGAAAGTTTTTTTAATCAATGGTACCATCCACACGAGTGAATGGTTTGAGCTCAAGGATTGAACTCACGCCGTTGATCGAAAAATTTAGCCATTTAAATCAGGCTCAAGTTGAGGTCTGTAGAGTTTTAGAGTGGACTCCATGGAAATATATTCGCTGAGCGTGTATGCTGCGTTTGCCTTTAGAACAAATCACTCAGCTGTCTCTACTCATTCCTCCATATTCCACACTTTTAATCCCGCTGTTGGATTCAATTCACAATACCGTCAATAAGCGTGACGTCACTAGATCAACGTGTGTGTGTGTGTGTGTGTGTGTGTGTGTGTGTGCGTCTGTGTGTGTGTGGCACATCCATATAATCACGTGCAAGTTTGTTTCACGTGCAATATAACGAGCCAACTTTTAGAAACATAATTCAACTTTTCATATTTGCCTTTTTGTTTAATCTCTCATGTCGGTTCAAATTACATATAACACATGCTCATAATGCCAACCTAACGAACTGTGTACAGGACGTGATGACGATAAGCTGAATGTTTTTTCTGTTTTCAATTGATAAACATAATCCTCATTGTTTCACGTTGTTAGGTTTTAATAGTTGGGAAATATATTTTCAATTTGATTCAATGGTATATAAAATGTTCCTTTTGGAATTAACCATCACGAGGTTGAAGCAGATTTGTCGGATTATTTGTATCATTATTTTGATCACGTTTGTTCTGTTCGGTGTTTTAGAATTCCCTTAATTGGATGAGCGAAGCGGATACTCAATTTCACCGTACTCGAAAACACAATTTTTATTTTAGTTCACGCTCCACAGGTCGAACGATTTTTTTTTATGAAACTTGGCGTGCACATGTGTCATCACCTAACTGGATAATGTTCACTTTTGAGGCGCAATGAGTGTACCACTTTTGAGAAAGATAATTTTGAAATTTTGAGAGCCCTAATAAGAATAACTCAGATGGAAATATATGGAAAGATATTTCCCATTGATGAATTGCAATTTATACCGAACCTGAGTACACGAGTCATAAATATAATTACGAATTTCTCATAACTCGGATGAATCGCACCAAAGAAAAAAATATAGTCGTGTATTTTATTCACACCAATTAATGGAAACTGAAAGGAAAACTATTAAACAAGTGGAACCAATTGAATCATAAAACGATTGAGAATAATCGATTGGCTTCTGTCAAGTAACAAATGACAAACAATCGTTACCATAGCAATACAGCAAACTGGTGGACTGCCAAACATTCTGATTGGTCAATTCCAACTGGTGGACATTGTTGTCTCTCTCTTTCAACAATGGGTGACGTCACTTGACAGTCAGAAGCCTATATATAGGTGAATCAGGAAGGCATAGTGCGTTCAGAAATTGAAAATCAAAGTGTGTTGGCATATAGCTTTCCATTTCAAATAAAATCTTGCTCATCTTACAGCGCATATACTGCTCATTGATTGTTGTTAACAGCTAGGTTATACGGGAGTACGAATGAGCAGGTGATTATAAAACTATATGATGTGATCTTAAGTGAAAGAATCTATGCAAAAACCCGTACGTTATGCGGGACTCAAATCCACGCCCAACGGTGATTTCAGTTTCTGAAGCGGTGCCTCAGCTCACCGAGCTACAGAGGGTGGCGTATTCCTATAGTAGTAAACAGCCAAGTGTATACATGATCGGATTATTCAACTGAAAACATGAATTGGATCAATGAAATCACTCGAACCTGGTTAGATACGTGAACTGCGATGTTTGACAACTGAATTCAAATTACTTCGATCCCTTTCGAACGCTGTGTCTGCTCGAATTGTTGCAAACTAAATATCCACTGACATTTTATATTCATTTCAGCACATGTGTACTTTTCTGCTCTGCGCTCGTCTGACCGTGGAATAGACTCGCTCTCATCTCAGAACTGACAACCTTCACTGTGTATAAAGTGTCAAAAATCATAAATTAAAAAAAAAATCAAAATCAATCTCACATAATCTACGAATGCAGATTAAGACCATTCAATTTCAATCTCGAATTGTATAAATACGGAGTTTTGGAAACTGAAAAGAATTAAAACTGCAGGTTTCAATTCGAAAAAGCATTTAATTACCTTTTGATGATTGGAAAGATTGATTGATAATCCATCAGTTAGATTGTGGAATTGATAGATGGAAATTCAATTCAAGATATTGGATAAGAGTGGTTCCTTGGTGTGACTATTCATTTTCATTCTTCACGGGTCTAAGACCAAATTGATCAAACGGAGAAATTATTGAAACTCAAAATTGCATAAAATGAAAGTTTCAAGTGTTTCGTGGTGAATATTCACCACCATCATTGTTCCTCATGACCAGTCCGCCACTGTGAACCAACTAAATTGTAGCTTCTATATACATGTATCCAAGAGGAAGGCGCGAACCACCCGGGCGCCATAGTGCGGTATAGTAGAAAACGGTCGCTCGGAACCTTCATCTTCCTTGACTACAATTTCTATTGACGATATAATGAGAACACAAACCACCCGCGCGCTTGTGGAATAAAATAGGCGGGACGGTAACTCGGAACCGTCATCTCTTTTGAACAATAGTAACTCCAAAATTGACCAGAAATTAATTATAATAGAGTAATTTTTCAGCCCACCGAGTTGGTATATAACTAGACCGAGTACCAAACATCTGTGTGTAGGCCCACCTTAATTGGTACACGAAGCAGATTTGTTAACAAACACGACATCAAACTTTGGCAGAATGGAAATATATGATCAAACTTCGGCCAGTCTATGTTTCTAAATTGAAATGAATACAAGAAGTGAAATGTAAACAGCCACAGCGTGGACGTTTCATTATACCACAACTTTTCAGGCATGCGGTTAATCTAGTTGATGTTATACGTATACGTAGCGTTCACGAGCACAGTTACGACCGTATGTGGCTGAATGCGACGTCAGAGGAAATCCGAGTGACGAAGTAGGAAATCCGAGTGAATCCGGAAACAGTCGAAGTAAAAAAAAGAACAATCTCAATGGCAAACAGTTTTAATATTCTATGATTCAATGAAAGTCCATGCTATATCAGTCTTGTATATATAATGTCTTTTTGTACGTGTCAATATTGTGAGCGAATATTTATGTTATGGACTAATCCTTCAGAAAAAAATCAAAATGAATCAAAGATTGAAATGAATGTCGTTAAAGATGTAAAAGCGGGTTGATCGATGATTTTTACTAACCTCAATTGACGACGGAGATAGGTGTGACTTATCAATCAACCAGTTGGATCTATATCATTTGTAGTCATTCAGAGATACCCAGATTCGATTTTTGAATTTTGTCACTGTTTCAAAAGCCCTCTTGATTGGATGTCATGTTTAATGACGTCAAAGTGGCGGGAAATGCAAGTCGTCAATTGTATGCCAAGAGTTTCGAATGATATTGGTGAACAAAATAATAATACCGAAACCAAATAAATAGTACGACATGGACATTCTTGAGACATTAATTTGGGCAATTGGCCACATCTGAAAACGCTCCAATCATGGCAGGTATTCAGAACAATTTGGGCGCATATAAACAAATTCATACTGTATACGCTATATATATATTTCTATTTGAGTGTTGTGTATGTTATGTGTATCATGTATCATATAATTAAATTTCTTAAATATATTCTAACAACGAGATATTCAGGATATAATTGTCATGCCATGATACATACGCGCGTATCTTTCATGACATGATTGGTACAACATATATATATATATATATATATATATATATATATATATATATATATATATATATATATATATATATTATATATATATATATATATATATATATATATATATATATATATATATGAATATATATATATTTATATATATATATATATATATATATATATATATATATATATATATATATATTATATATATATATATATATACATATATATATATATATATATATATATATATATATATATATATATATATATATATAAAACACATATATATATATATATATATACATATATAAATATATATATATATATATATATATATATATATATATATATATATATATATATATATATATATATATATGTGTGTGTGTGTGTGTAATCCCACATGCTTGACCGACTCATTGTGTGATACCATATTTGGAAAGTAAAAAGTAAGGAGTATGCCCGATTGTTTATGAGCATTTCTGTCTTGAATGACCGCTACAATTTTTTCCACTCACGCTAATGCGTATTACGTTGAAAATAGAATCTTAGTTCTACAATTCAAATATTATTCAAAGGTATCAAAAAATCGTTCGAAGAATTGATTCAAAACTTCGATTCTGAAATGTTTTAGGTTATCATGAACTTTATCAACCTACAAACTCAGTGATTTAATCGATATCTCTGTCTCTAATTTCCATTGATTTCTGTTACATCTGTGTGCGCTTCGCTTCACGGAGCCGTTACTGTAACTTGCAACTGACCTCATTGTCTAAAGCATTAAATGAATGCGAGATTATCCCTCTTCCGAATGAGTGCATATAATGTGCAGCAATTGTATGAAGTTCAGGGCTAGAGCTTCCAATCTGGACGAATCGAAAGAACTTTCCACTAGAATTATTGATATGGATTGTAAGAAGATTGGAAAGAGAGATAGGAAGATTGGAATGAAATGGATTCATATAATCACGATTGATACAGTCATGAACAATGTGATTTGTGAATTCATTTTCATTGAGTTCATATCTAATCAATGTTCATTGATCATATGTTCCTTAAATATATTCTGACGGCCGTATGTCATCTATAACTTCCAAAAATTTGATGAATGAGATTAAAAAAATCACGGTGGGAACAATCTTGATAACAGAGTGATTCCTAAATTCATTCCCAATGAATTCATTGCCATTGAATTCATTCTCATTGAATTCATTTTGTGTTCCTTTTTAGTGTATCTTGACGGCAGTATCCCATTCATTAGTGTATAATGACGTAAGATCATGAGCAGAAAAGAGGATATGACGTCACCAGGAAAACGCAGCATTCAAGACCCCGTTGTATAAGATTGGCTCAATAATCGTATGAAAAACAAGATAAATCTACGCATTTATCGGAACAACTTCCCAAATTTTCAAACCTGTCCTAATCATATCTCCTTCACGGTTTCAATACAATATGAATGAGAAATTGAATATTCTCGAGTATAAAATGTTTTCACTTGTATATTCGTTATTTTGTTCTGATAGGTATTTCCGGAATTTTAATCGACATTTTGTTAAAATCTATTGACTGTTGTCATATACAGTCCAGCTATCATGGGTCACTTTGAGTGAAAGTTTCATAAGAGTCTTTTTCGCATTGATAAGTAAGAAGTGAGCACAGAACTATATTTTAATCAGAATTATACATTTATAATTATAAATTCATGATTATGGATGATGGAATCATAAATCATAGAATTATAAATGACAGGATCAAAATCATATTTTATATGAGGCCTACATTTCACCAATTCCATCATATTTTATATATTTGCACAATATTTTGTACTAGGCAAACGCGTTATGTGTTGCCGCGTTGATGGATGAGCTTGTACGTATCAACTTATCTTTGGATTGGTTATTATATATATATATATATATATATATATATATATATATATATATATATATATATATATATATATATATATATATATATATACACCTTGAGATCCAAACCATCACATCACTGCCATCTTATTTTTCCTTATTTATTTCTATGATAATAAAGAAGGCTTTGTTTTAATCGTTTAATATTAAGTGGTGTTACCTGTAGCTTGGATTCAATAGGTATCTTAATAGCTTTGAATGATTTATAAAAATTACATTATATATTTTTTTACATCAAAACGACTGATCTGATTTGAGTGGAAGTTCGGAATAATGTGCATCATTATTGGATTGAAATTTCCTGAGAATTTGAATCCTCTCGGATGAAATATTTTTCCTGAATTTTTTTCCCTGGGCCATTCTTATGGGATTTTTGAAAACTTCTCAGAAAGTTTTCTCAGAAGTGGTTGAATCGATCACGCCTCAAAAATATACAGTATCGAATTAGATAATGATACTTGTGTGTGCCAAGTCTCAACTGATTTTGAATTTTCTTCTGACCTATGGAGCGCGAACAAAAAAAAAAAGTACTTCTTTTCGGGTATGGTGAAATCGAGTCTTCGCTTCGCTCATCCAATTAAATTTGTATAATATTGGTATTCATTATTATGACTTGCTGTATAAATGGATTCTTGTGAATTTAAATTCCTGTGGACTGATAAAAACATACATACAATCAATAACAAAAACACCGGATTCGACCGAATGAAAGTTTTCGCTATCCAATTAATCAGATAAGCGTAGCGCAGACTTCTATTCCGCTCACTCACAGGCAATTTTTTGTTGCTGTTTTTGTGTGTCGGAGAGTTCATACAAACACTAGCTTATGGACAAGAACGTTTTTCCTGTAATTTTTCAAAATAAACCCTTGTTATGTGTGAGAAAAATCGGTCACAAGTTATTTTTTGAAATAATAAGGGAAGTTTGGTAAATCCTGATAAGAACCGCATTGTATGTAGTATTCTATTTTTCATTTTTATCCAATTGGAATCGAATTTTCAGTTGAGGATAATATTTTTCCAGTCAGGATGTTTCTGTCATAGATACAAATTATTTTTATTCGTTCGTTTTTGCGAGAATAAAATGATTATGTCACTGAAAAATATAAATCACCAACTATTACGTCTGTCAGGAAGGATAAACATGTTGGGCTTTATAAGAATTGAGACTGTATGTGGTGGTTATAAACTTGATGGTTTCAAAACTAGGGTGTGTGTAAATGTAGCTACCGACTCCCGAGTCCTCCATATGATTATCTTGTTCATTTTACAACAAATAATCTTCGTTCCAATAGTATATAGAATTTAATCACTTTAAATTTGAAATATTAATACCCAGAAAAAATATTGATGTATCAGTTTCAAACAAACAAAGCATCGCCTTGTTTGCCCATTGTACACATAAACAATGCATCTAGTATCTCATCCTTCTCTTGGCAACATAAAATGAGATATTTTAAAAACTCACTCATCCATCACCTCGACAACGATATCCAGATCGTTTCCCTGGTTTCCATAGTTTCAATTCCTAGACAAACAACTTTGCATTCACAAACTGGTCGTATCAACAAGCTCATTACTTACAGAACAAAGAGCTCAATGGTTTCCAAACAGCTTAGAAGTTCACTAGAGATTTAATATCCTACCGAAACTGAGGTCAGATTTTGAAGTTTGAGTTATATATTTCGAACTATTTCTGAGAAAATCATCAGAAACATTATAATGTATCATCTTCTGCTATTTTTCGAAGTTCATGCACAGCTAACAGAAGACTTACAATAGTAGCAATACGAGTACAGTGTATGAATGATTTGATAGGAAAACTCAAGCATAGAGAATCATGTAGACGAATTGACGAC
This sequence comes from Brachyptera risi, assembly GCA_964007535.1. Lineage (NCBI taxonomy): Eukaryota > Metazoa > Arthropoda > Insecta > Plecoptera > Taeniopterygidae > Brachyptera > Brachyptera risi. Next base: position 17,308,676 of record OZ023336.1, read on the forward strand.
TAGTGATTGGTCCGCCCACAAACGTCACAAGACAAAACATCCAATCACATGGGCTTTGTTATGTGGGAAATTTGAGATTTACCTATTAGAGTATCTCTAAATGCCCACATGAAGGTCTAGGTGGCCTAGCGATTAGCCACGCCTATCACTAGTGGTCAATTGTTTTGTAAATTGGGCATAACTCTACCCTAAATGTATACACTCATTATTATTGTTATTATTTTTGTTTGTTATTATTTTTGAAGCGGGATAATTCTAAACTAGGAAAACGCGTTATGTGTTGCCGCGTTGATGGATGAACTGGAACATGTCAACTTATCTTTGGATTGGTTATTATATAACTAGTCAAACGCGAAATATGCGTTGTAAGATGAGCGAGATATCTCAATAAGGTATAAAAGTCCTTGAAATAGTTTTACCCTTGCTACTTTATCGACTTTGGTATTCTACACACCTTGATATCTCATATCTGAATAAGCTATAAAAGTCGTTAAAGAAGTTCTACTCTTGCCACTTCATTGACTCTGGTATTCTACACACCTTGACGCATATAAAAAATACTTCATTGTTGGTCAACTCTTGAATCTAGAAAGCAGTGAATCTCGACAACTTAATTCTGTCATAATTTTTATGATATATTTTATGAATATCATCAGTCATTTTATTTTTTTTCTCCAAAACGACTGATCAGAATTGCTTAAAAAAATCGTAATAATGTTTAAAATCCATGTATACACATTTAGAGAAAATTTCATCCCATTTGGAGAGATTTTATTTTTCAACATTTTCCGCCCAGCCAAATCTTATGGGGTTTTTAGAAACTTTGAGATGATGATTCTCAAAATCGGTCCGACCGATTCATCCCAAAAACTATACAGTTCTAAGTTGGATGAGTTTGCGTGTACAAAAAAAGTTTCATGTTGATCAGTCAACCCTTGCGACCTGTGGAGTGCTTACAAAAAAAAAAAAAAAAAAAAAAAAAAAAAAAAACACACAGACAAAGCCCTATAAGAGTGGGATGGAGACTTCGCTACGCTCATCAATTATATACACCTTGAGATCCAAACCATCACGTCACTGCCACCCTATTTTCACTCATTAATTTCTATGATGATGAAGAAGGTTTTGTTTTAATCGTTTACAATTGAGTGGTGACATCTGTTGCTTGGATTCGATTGGTATTTATTGGATTGGATTGTATAGCTCCGAGTGATTTACAAAAATGACATTATATATTTCTTTACACCAAAACGGCTAATTCGATTCAAGTGAAAGTTCGGAATAATGTGTATTATTATTATATTGAAATTTCCTGAGAATTTGAATTCTCTCGGATGAAATATTTTTCACAAAGTTTTTCCTCTGGGTTATACTTATGGGATTTTTGAAAACTTCAAAATGAGTTTTCTCAGAAGTGGTTCAACCGATTGGGCCCTAAAACTACACAGTATCGAATTAGATGACACTTTTGTAAGTCAAGTTCCAACTGATTTTGAATTCTTGTTTGACCTGTGGAGCGCGAAATTTTTTTTCTCGAGTATGGTGAAATTGAGTCTTCGCTTCGCTCATCCAATTATTAGCAGCTAATTCAGAAATGCATGAACACTATATCCAAGCCAGGGATAATGTCAGACTTAAGACAAGTATCACATAAGATTGCGGATAGAGATCTTATAAATGTCGGAGCTCATTTGTTTAATAATTTACCAACCATTCTGAAAAAGTACTGCAAAACAGCAATGATTCATGAGTTAAGAATACGAAGATTTTTAGTAGCTCATACATTTCATGATATGGACGAATTTATTCAAGCTGCCAAATATTGGAATTATAACTACTGTATTCTTTCTATCAATTTGACAACATTAAAAATTCATCTTTTGCTTCTACTTTCATGTGTGTAACATTTGTGAGCTGGCAGATTACAACGCTTTTTAGTAGCTCATGCATTTTATTTTTATGTTGAACGCAACTATTCATGCTGATATTTCAATTAAGTTGATAACTTTCATGAAATTATGATACTTTGAAGTATTTAAGTCATTGACTTTTTAAAACTAATTTGACTGATTCGAAAATAACCAACATTGAAGTAGTTCAATAATCGTACAGATTTATTTCATGAATCCATGTGTGAAAGAGTGATTGTTCATTCAAAATAATGCAATAAATACATCATTTCGATCATTATTATTATCAATATTATCTCATTATTATCATTATTGAAAATAATACAAGACTACATTCAAGTTTCGATATTGATCTATATTTGTTTCATGTTCTAATCTGTGGAGCAATGAATAAATTAATAATTGAATAATTGATTGAAATCACACAATATTGTAGTGAGTAGACAAAACATTGCCCCTCAAATTGTCTATTCAATAACAATATCGATATCGATATTTTGTTTGTTTGACACCAATTATTCTAGTCACCATGTACGAAATTCCCTGTAAAAATGTAACGAATGTCAAAATGTAAATAGTTCCATGTACGTACAATGCAAACATGGGCCCATCAGTTCGATGTAGACTCTTCATAATTACGATGGTAAATATTTTCGTAAAAGCGGAATATAATCGAATTGGTCTCCCAAATTAGTTTCTCCAATCACAACTTAGATATATCAGATTGATTACATCATCAATATCATTCAATGGGAACCTGACAAACATGCTATCTCTCTTTAACCAATATTTTAAATAATCTATCGCTTGATGAGATTTCATTGAATATTGGAGGTATTCAATCCTGATATCAATCGGTTCCAAATGACACTTATGATATAATTATAGAACATTCTGAACCTGTTGAATTGATTACAACACTTGTGATCGGGTTCACGCCTAGAAACCTCATTCAATAATTATGAATCAACTTCTTTCAGAAATATAGAACGACTGTAAACACAGGTCCAGGAGTTTGCTCCTCGTGGATTATAGCTGATTCAGAGAAAAAAAAAATGAAAAAAAAGAATAAAATGACTGAAAAAAATATATATGTATGGATAAATAAGGATGAACAAATGAAAAATGTAAATGAATGAATATGAATATGGAGCAAGAACGAATATCATGAGGGAATTCGAAAGAGTATTAGACGGTAGAAGAAAAGCTGGTAGACCACGAGGAAGATGAAGAGATCAGATAAGTGAGAGTGTAAGGAGAAGAGGAGGTATATGGAAAGATGTGGAAGAGGGAAGATTGTGGGAAGGTACGGAAAGCATGGTGAATATTAATAGAAATGGAAGAAGAAAGTGAAGAAGAGGAAGAGGATGAAAATGAAGATGCGACAGGATTAGCCAGCCGGCATTATAATTAAGAGGCCCTAGGTGATGGTATTTTGACACCCCCCGACCTGACTTATTGAAACCGGGAGAAAGATATTCATTTGATGAATATGATGGGTGAATTTGAAAAAATTATTATGAAAATCCGTCTTTGAATTTGTTCCTCAAAGTCAATTACAAATTGCCTTAATCGGAGTAAATTGACCTAGATATCGACGCGTCGTAAAAACCAAATATTCATTACTTCATTTGAGACAATTGTTCAAGATTTTATGAAAAGGCTATCGGGTCACCGTTTCATGAAATTATTAATAATCTTTAAATTCATATTACATCACTTTCAATCATAATTGAAGGAAAAAATGACAACTGAGTTGCAGGGTATCAGTGAAAACTGAAAATGAAAGCTAGTATATTTATGCGCTGAAAAACTTTCGACTACATATGCAAATATGGACTTGAACTAAAACATACGGTTCAGTTTCGAGAATATGCATATGCATTCATTTTGTGGTGACACCGCCAGAGTGGGCATTTCATCTATATATGACCCTGAAGTCATATCACAGGGAACACTTCTATTATTCATGCTTGTTCATATTGACAGCATAAAAATTACAATGAAATTTTATTCATATCGAAAATCAACATTTTGTGTATGGGATGTGAGCATACATCGATTGACAGAATTATGATTTGGTGTCAGGTTTTACTCACAATATCTTCTACTTTGTACCTCTCCGCAGTGACATCATCGAAATCTCTCTCTCTCTATATATATATATATAGATACGCAGATTATAATATCGATTTTCTGTATCAACATCGGAAAAATATATATATAGCCCGCCATATAGAAAAAATAAAAAGAAAGGAATGAGAAATAATAAAATCATGAAATATGCACTAAGAAAACATGCACTAAAAATCAATAATCGTAGTTTTAATATTCCTCTATTGCTACAACGGACGAATATGCAGCTTTCATACAAAATAAAATGTCCTTTTCCAGATTCTAGATCCTAATACGAAGTCCCCTCTTGATAAGAAATGATTAAAATTCAGACAGATAGTATTATACGAGCTTTAGCGAGGATTCAATTTGACATACTGAAAAAATTAGTTTTCGTTTTTATGTTGTTTTTTTATGTTTTTTTGTCGGTTCTCCACAGGTCAAACGACTACAGCTATCAACTTTGAACTTTTTTTTTCAATGTGTTTCCTCATTTAACGTAAATCTGAATAGTTTTGTGGCATTATCGGGTGGTAACTCTTATTTTTATACATTTTAGAAATCTCAAAAATACCCATTAGAATAACACGGCGGGAAAAAAATAAAAATATTTTTATATTAAAAAAAAAAAATGGAATTCCATGTGAAGCTGGATTACATTTTGATACACATTTCTAAAACTTCTCAGCTTGATCGGGTGGGCCATTTCGAAAAAAACCCATAAAATGTGCTAAATTGGTACCACTCGAAGCAGTTTTTACCCATTTCTAACTTAAATGTCACCCAATTGGCGAATGTAGGCAGAAGTTGGGTTAAAAAGTTGACATACTATCACTATCCGCTCGTCTAAAAACGCATATATGGCGTTTTCCTAGTGATAATAATTTCACAAACATCCCAGTCGTAGTAATTAAACATTTGCATATTGCCATAGCGACGAGAATCGTACGTTTAGCCGGTGCTCAACGAACGAATATACCGGCTGCGGCTGACAGATAAGGGTTAGACAACCGTTCTCCGATATGTGACGTCATAATGATGACGTAGCCAGGAAGCTTAGTGTTGCCGAAATCTAATATCCAGCACGTATTCGGGGGCGCTGAAGAGCGAATCCTGGAATAGAGGTACTACCAGAAGTGAAGGAGAGCTTGGCGTGTAATAATATACCGTATAGGAGCTACTATTTCGGGGAATTGTTTGGAGCACATAACCGAGACGAGTGGCCGAGTGGTAACACACTGAACTGTAATTCGGAAGACGGGGGTTCGATTCCCACCATGGTCGACCATCCTGACAGGTTTTTTTAGTGGTTTCCCTCTGTCGTTCAGGTCAATACTGGGATGGTTCCTTAACAACAGGCCACGACCGACTTCTTCCCACCATCCAAAATACCTAATAAAATAACCTTTCATCTCATCATCCCATCATCTCATTCATCATCCACCGACGCCAATAGATCGTGATAGATCGTGAATAGATAGTACGTCGTTAAAACCCAATATTCAAAATAGAGTACATAGAAGTTGTGGTCAGGGTTATTTGAGTCAGGTTATGATCGTTTCCTTGAATAGGCACATCCTCGTTCCAAGTAAACACGTCAAACTAAGTTCACTATTGGTAGTGTCTCTTCTCCAGTATTCGCTTTTCAGTCACCCCAAGTATTAATGAGATCAGTCCTCCTACCTGGCCCTATTGTGGCGTATTAGTCAAGGCGTGTGCCTTTGAGAGGAGACTGCACAGGGTTTAGTCTTGTCCACCCCGCGCTTTTTACGATCCCTAAAAGTTATATGATGGTTCGAGTTATAGGTTATGGGACATACAAATTTTGTTTAGTGGCATATTATAAATATATTTTCTATTTGGTTCACACTGGAATTCAGTGATACTGTGATGTTACGACTTGGCAAATGGGTGTCAAAACTTGGCTAAACGATTTGAAGGCAAGATAAAACTAATCGTCTGCCATGGCCAGTCCACATGAAGCATTGCAATGCCAATTCTACAGTGTTGCATCTGCCAATATCAATCCTACAGTGTTGAATCTGTCAATGCTAATGTAAATATTTCGTACTCTAATTTGAATTATCATGTGTCACAGGCTGTTCATCCGTAAAATAGAAGATAACATCTGGGTAGTGAAATCTTGCGACGTTCGATTTCTACACAACGATTTGAAAATGATTTCTCAAAGCGAGGGAATAATCTGAATGGTTCAATAAAATTACTCTTGCCATTCCCGGCAGAAAGAGTGTTCCAATTCCAGAAACAAGTTCAGTGGGAAGAAAGCTGTTGTTGCATTCGTATTTCTTTCTGTTTCATGCAATAAACATAGAAAAGGGTTGTATATATTCCGTTTTTTCTTTGCTTTTCTCGATAGGAAGCAAAGAAAATACAACCGATATAAAAATACAAAAACATCAATTTCATCCGGAAATTCTTTTGTTGACCCACTAGCTTGCTGTGAGTGTATCGATGGAAAAAGAAGTCCCCCCACACCCGTTAGAGGGGGGGGGGGGGGAGGGCGTGATCCACCCGTGTGCCAGTGGTGTGAGATAAAGGAGACGGTCGCTGGTCATTTGATTCAATATTGGATTACCGACACACCATTGAAATAACAGTCCAAGATCTTTCTTTAATTGTTTTCCATTAATATGAGCATATATTAAACTTGATTAAATTGGACTCGCAGTCTCCGCCCCCTTGACGTCACAAATCATACCATCCAATCAACAAGGCTCTAAGAACTGTGGTAAAATTCAAATATCCAATCGGGGTATCACAAATGATATGAATCCAACTGGCCTACTTGTGAAGCCACGCCCATTTCTAGTCGTCAATTGTTTTTCGTTAGACATTCTAATAATTGAGCTGAGAACCTCAATACGCAGATCATGCAAAAGAAATGACAAATCAACAAAAAAGCAAACACAAAAAAGCTAGCTGCATGAAGATTACAAAATTTTCTAATCAACCCTTTATACATTCATTCAATCTATTTCACTTCTCTTAACTGTTTCTCTCTTTCTATCACATTCAATCCATCATTTCTATCTCTTTTCATTCGTAGAAAACTCTGATCACTTTAACTGAATAGAAGTGAACCCCGTTATACCGCTCTACCAACGTATCATTGCTCGCTACACCGACGTCATTCCCTATACGAGCTCTCTCAACCAATCACGATCGAGTACAGTGTCTGTGTTTGCGAGTAATGACGTCATCTCTCGTCTCAACCAATGAGAAACGAGTATACCGGTGTCGACGTCACGGAAAAACACTTTCTTGCTCCATTTAACAAGACTTTGTTGTCTGGCTTGTCGCGATCTATCACCGACATGTGTGTGTGTGTGTGTGTGTGTGTGTGTGAGTGTGTAGTGCGGTAACCTACCACAATGAAAGTAGAGCGCTAGTGTAGTAGACGAAATTGATACGATTAAAGGAGATGTGAAGGGTTTTTTAGTCATTGCAATAGAAGCTTTCAAGGTGAGTGTAAGCAGTGGTTAAATATAGTATAGAGGGAGGAAAGGGGGTTACCCCCCCAAAAAACTATCGTTCATTCTTCAAAAATGAATTTTTGGTTTTAATATTCATTTATACGAGAGTTATACTACAGAACACTGTAAATCGTTTTGAAGATATGGTTAAAAAATGTCTTATGACGCGTGGGTGAGTTATATGGTGGATGAAAAGCGAAAAGATACTCATATTTTGAACTACTAATATGAACTGCATCACAGTATAAAGGGAAAAAATTGGGATGATATCAAACCAATACTTTCATAAGATCAGCATTGAAAATTTCATGAATTTCATATTGAATTTTTTATTTCAGAAAATTAAACGAATTTTCATGAAATACTCTTCCAGTATTCACCCTTGCTGACCTTCCATGAACGCGATTTGCGTTTCGCTTTCGCAAGGCGGTGGAATTGAGCCGAACTCAACAATCAGAAATCGCGTAACTTTCGTCACTGATTGGTCGTTTCATTATCATGGTGGCTCAATAAATCGCTCAGCGAATTCGCAATTCGAATGAAGCAGGTAAGCTCAGCATTAGGCCCGGTATTATGAAGTCCAGTATATAAGACTCCTGTAGTTCATTATCAAGACATTTTAAAACACTGACAGTCAAATGCTTGAACATCCTCAATGCTATCATGTTTGTGGTTGAGAACGATCATGTGGGTGAGACTCACGATGAGGTAAACCAGTACAACACAAGAAATAAAACAGAGTGTATCCTGGAGTCTCACAGGTTGGAATTGGAACTATTCACGAGAGGACCAGTTTTTGCAGGATGCAAGTTTTTCAATGCTTTGACAAATTCTTTGAAAGTTTCCGCAGTGAACAGTCATCAAGAAATGTGTTCAAAAATGCTCTGGGTGAATTTCTCACCCAAAAATGCTATACTATCAAGTTGATGCATTCTATTGAATACTCTATACTTATCTTTGTTTTGTTTATCATTGTTCTCTATTTATATATTTGTTTTTAATGTGTACAGTTAGAGTTATTCGCTATGTTTTGTTGTAACCAATTCCTATATTACTAGACATGTCGTTTTATATCACATATGTCATCAATCAAAAATACAATAAACCATTATTTTTATTATTATTATTATAACAGAATCTGAAAGTTTAGGAAAACAAATAACATGGGTAACCATGGTGATAACAACTTCGAGCAGCGAGTTGAGCTATTCTCCCAAGTAAATAATTCCGGCACCAAGTTGAACGAATATTGCATTGATTTTCTTTCACAGACATGATATAGAATCATTCTAGAACACTGTGATGTTACTAGATCGTGAATGTATATCAGATGAGCGACGGGATGAGCGTATTTTCCAAATGCTCATTGATGGACTGAAGCAAGAAAACGATGATGAAGACTCCTCAATCTCGGAAATACGAATGAGAGGGGATAACTTCCATTTCACCGACTGGGCTATAGAGGAAGTTTCTGTCGTTCACCAGGGTTCTATTTCATTGGCGAGATCAGATTGGAGTCTGTGTGCAATAGAATAGAATGGATGATAGAATATGTTTATTGTACTCTCAATTGATCTGAAAACAGATATTGGACATGCTATATGTAAATATATATACATATGAATATATATATATATATATATATATATATATATATATATATATATATATATATATATATATATATATATATATATATACATATATATATATATATATATATATATATATATATATATATATATATATATATATATATATATATATATATATGTATATATATATATATATATATATATATATATATTTATATATATATATATATATATATATATATATATATATATATATACCGGTATATATATATATATATATATATATATATATATATATATATATATATATATATATATATATATATATATATATATATATTTATATATATATATATATAATATATATATATTATATATATATATATATATATATATATATATATATATATATATTCCGGTATATATATATATATATATATATATATATATATATATATATATATATATATATATATATATATATATATATATATATATAAATATATATATAAATATATATATATATATATATATATATATATATATATATATATATACCGGTATATATATATATATATATATATATATATATATATATATATATATAATATATATATATATATATATATATATATATATATATATATATATATATATATATATATATATGAATATATATTTATATTGGGTTTTGACGACGCACCATACTGATGGCCACGATCTATTGGTGTCGGTGGATTATGAATGAGATGATGGGATGATGAGATGGAGGGTTATTTTTTATCAGGTGTTTTGGATGGTGATAAGGAGTCAGTCGTGGCCTGTTGTTGAGGAACCATCCCAGAATCAACCTGAACGACAGAGGAAAACCACGAAGAACCACTGTTAGGATGGTCGACCATGGCGGGAATCGAGCCGCGGTCTCCGAAATGACGGTTCAGTGTGTTTTAACACTCGGCCACGCGTCTCGATATATATATATATATATATATATATATATATATATATATATATATATATATATATGTATATATATATATATATATATATATATATATATATATATATATATATATATATATATATATATATATATATTCACACATATATGAATTTAATATTATCAACAAAAAACTTTTTTTTTGGTGGAAGGGCCGTCTTCCTATCTCACTTCATTCATCTCATCACCTCATACTCACGGATATAGTAATTGAGTCATCAAATGATGTTAACCTGAATTCCGCCATTTTTCGTATTATTTACAAAAATGAAGATGATGGAATTGAATTGAATTGAATCAGCTTGCATAAAAACTACTTGAGAACAAACTCTCTCTCTCTCTCTCCATGTATATATATATATATATATATATATATATATATATATATATATATATATATATATATATATATATTCATATATATATATATATATATATATATATATATATATATATAACATGGTATGTGAATATATATATATATATATATATATATTTATATATATATATATATATATATATATATATATATATATATATATATATATATATATATATATAGATATATATATATATATACATATATATATATATATATATATACATATACCACAAACGGAAGAGTTGAAATGGAAAACTATAAGGATAACGAAGCTAGAACGAAGTTTGTATATCCACAAGTTTAGATAGAGATTATACATCACTGGGTTAAAAGTTACAGAAGTCAGACTGGAGTTATTTGGCAACATTGTAAAAAAAGGTTGACGAGGAAGTATCTCTCTCGAGAGAAAAGAATCGAGGATAAAGAACGGAATTCCATTACACGGGTAGGCAGTTTATTGTCAAGTGAAACACGAATATCAAACGGGCTGTTCTCAAAGGATAAGTTCTGGAAGAATGGAGGATGAGTGAGGATGAGTGCTCAGAGATACAAATGGACAAATCCAGACCATTTTCAATAGTGCACCATTTTACTTGACTTATGGAGAGAATAACTATATACTTGTGGAAACGTTCTCAAGAATCCAGAAGCATTGTGCGTATAGTTCACACATGCCCAGTAGACTCATGCCCTCCACTTCCGTCTTTCACTTATGCCCTACACTTTGGTTCAGTTCACTCATGCCCAGTTCACTCATGCCCAGTAGACTTATGCCCTTCACTCATGCCCCACACTTCGGTTCAGTTCAGTCATAACCAGTTCACTTATGCCCAGTCAAGTTATGCCCTACACTCATGACCAGTTTACTCATGCCCTATACACTTTGGTGCATTTTACTCAAAACCAGTTATGCCCGGTCAACTCATTCCTTCCACTCATTCACCCTTCACTTAAGAGGCCGCAAGCGCTCTACACGGGCTCGTTTTTTGCTCGCTTCAGACTCTAGTTTGACATGCATCATGTGCTAGGCGCAACCCGTGGACTAGCCCGTCGAACTCATCTTCACATAAACGCCGTTAATTACATAGCTCACACTTTTGATATATTTCAGTCTATATTTTTTTTCGGTATTCTAAAATATGTATAGGTTTTCGCGAACACGAAATGTTTTCATTTTCCATTCGAGGAATTTGAAAAATCACAAATTTTTGGTTCAAAATTCTGTAAATGTGGTAGCCTCCGTTTTTCAATTATTAACAGAATGCAAACACAATAATATTGATATCTCAAACATTACGGCCGTGAGAGTTTTCGGCTTGAAATACGACCACCTGCGGCCTCTTAAAACCAGTTCAATCAAATGCTCTGTTCGCTCATGCCCAGTTCACTTATATGCCCAGTTCATGATAATACGCGGGCAGCCAGTGAATATTCAGCCAAGAGATCTGAATCGAATCTCATTCCACACGACTTCTAATTTCAAACCAAATATAACTCTTTAAAAATCGGTTATTTAGACATGTATGGTTATTAGACCAAGGTATTGCTGCACATCGAACTAATTGTATTCATTGAGCATCAACATCTAGCACAGACCCATTCAGAACCTTTCGATTGAAACATTTTCACTCCCTTCTTCCCCCTTCCCCTCACCAAGGGACACAACCCCTCCCCCTGCTCCACGACCAGACTTTGAAGTTCAAACCATCGGGCATCCTTCAGCGTTGAAGTTGTAACATAATAAATTCACTCAATAAACAATTCAAATATATGGTTAAAATACGCACTTGATAATTATTTAAACAACTTTAAGGAACCTCCCTCGTGGCTGATTCAGCGTGAGCAAAATAATGCTTTCGAAACTCGTGCCAAGTCGGGCGAGGGTTCGAGTACCATCTGGAGCATGAGTTTTTATTCAGGCCATTTCTCTGATGGGGGCCTATCATCACTGTACATACCTCCACCCTTCCAGTATCTTACACTCAATCAGAGTCTATTCGAATCCCAAGTCACACCAGCTGTTGGTGGAATCGTTGAATCTGCGAATCTGCAAACTAATTCATATTCATCAATTGATATAACTAGAAATTTCAATCAAGCCAGCTCACTGAACACAATAAAATAATAACTGCATCCGAAGCATCTTCCAAATGCAATGCAACTACGCTTCACAACGCAGTTCCTGAACATATAAAGACATCAAGCCGAAACACATTTGAAGTCGCAGTAAAGAGGCTATACACAAAGATAGAATGATCATGACTGAAGTATGACGAAGAAAGAAATACCGAAAGTACAGCTTGAATAATCATTTCTAGCACATCTCATTTCATACCATCTTTTCATACTATTCTTTCGTACACTATATTGTTTGTATCCCATTATATCATATAATATTTCACTCATTAATAATCACATTGGAATAGTATTGGTTATATGGAAGAGCAGAAGATTTTGAGTAGGTTAAAAATCTGAATATCGCATTTTCTGTTAACAAAAACCTAAAATAACGACAATTGAGTTCATATTCTGGGTTTGCATGGCGAGTCGTCCACACTTCTGGGCCTGCCTTGTCTACTAACCGCTTTATTGATGGTATACTTGTGGAAGAGAGCTGACGAATTGCACCACTGAACCGGACATCCTGTTGAGTTGAAACTTCTTGCGGTTTTCCTGCATGGAGATTTGTCTCCCCTCCTCTTTCATCATCCATCCATCCATCCATCCATCCTGACTGTTTGTTTTTAGTGGTTTCCCTCAGTCGTCACAGTAAATACTGTGAATGTATATGTGTATACATCCTGGAATGTAAATCACATATTTACTCGGCCACGACTGAGAATATATTCTAAATAATCAAGTGAGAAATTATTATGTAAATGAAATAACGAACACATTCAATTACATAAGATTTAGAATATACATATGAATAACAGAAATAACGGAGAAGAGAGAAAGATTTTCAAGGAGGACAAAGAACATGAACATGAATGATGGAGAAAGAAGCGAAGTTTTTTTTTGTCGCCTCAGCAAAAGTGAATTTCCAAGCAGAAGAAGCAAGGAAGCTTCGGGAGGAAAGGAGAAATGAAGAAATAGAAATCGAAGGAAGAAAATCTATTCCGAAAAGAGATTGCAAACTTTTTTTCGAACACAACTTTCGAACTGTTTTTCATCCCTTAACTTGAGACTGATAATTAAAAAAATTGAAGATGAAACAAATATAAAAACTGACATAATAAACCGATTTATATTCAAATCACTGCCTATATCTTGTTGGCAATAAAAAATTACCGAAGCTGAAATAAAAAGTAAAAATCCCATGAAAATTAGTGACATCAACTTGATAAAATACTTGATTAGCAAATCAATTCAATTTGTAGTTAATAAATCGATTGATTGATTGTTGAATTAGCTAAATTGATCCTTTTTTCCCGGCGGTAAGATCGCCCTTGTGGTGCCCCGTTTGAACAAACCTGAACTATCACTATTTGACTTCATTGGTAAACGATGACTTTGAGTTAAGATTTCAATACTGTTGAAAAAAATCGCGCATTCTATCGAAATGTGCACATTTCCTACTTTCGAAGTATGACAATGATTTTATGAATCAAAATCGAGAATTATACACAATACCATGTTTTCTCTATGAAGACAAAGAATGAAAGTTTAGGATCGTTTGAACAGGGCACCACAAGGGGTAAACTAACCACTCCATATTTATACCATACCACAATCACACAATTCCTCGATTAAATTATTTAATTGATGAGCGTAGCGAAGTCTCCATCCCACTCTTATAGGGTTTTGTCTGTGTGTGTTTTTTTTTTTTGTAAGCACTCCACAGGTTGCAAGGGTTGACTGATCAACATGAAACTTTTTTGTACACGCAAACTCATCCAACTTAGAACTGTATAGTTCTTGGGATGAATCGGTCGGACCGATTTTGAGAAAAATTATCTCAAAGTTTCTAAAAACCCCATAAGATTTGGCTGGGCGGAAAATGTTGAAGAATAAAATCTCTCCAAATGGGATGAAGTTCTCTCTAAATGTGTATACATGGATTTTACACATCGATACGATCCTGTAAGCAATTCTGATCAGTCATTTTGAATAAAAAAAATAAAATTACTGATAATATTCATAAAATATATCATACACATTGTGACAGAATTAAGTTGTCGAGATTCACTGCTTTCTGGATTCAATATTTGCCCAACGATGAAGTATTTGTATATGCATCAAGGTGTGTAGAATACCAGAGTCAATAAAGTGGCAAGATTAGAACTACTTTAACGACTTTTATAGCTTATTCAGATATCAAGGTGTGTAGAATACCTGAGTCGATAAAGTAGCAAGGGTGAAACTACTTCAAGGACTTTTATACCTTATTCAGATATCTCGCTCATTTTACAACGCATATTTCGCGTTTGACTAGTTATACAATCATACTACAAAATTCCTTACGATTCTATTGATACAGTTGGATAGTTTCATTATACTTTGTTGAATGAATCGAATGAATAACATTTCCCAAAAACCTTCATACCCTGTGCAACATAAGTTTACTGATCGCTTGAACTGTCTATTGTCAGTGTTCAGACTTTTCAATGATCCATTCCTATATATCCGTCAACTTACTACATACAATTTATACGATGTCTGCCATTCGTCGAAAAGTTCAAATAAGTTCAAAGTTTTTGGGTGACATTTCGAATACCGTGTTTGTAACAAAAAAGGAAAAGAGCAAGAAAAACAATTCTCATGTGAGAAAGAAGAAATACTTTCGGAAATATACACCAAAAGTTCATATCAAATATCTTGAACAATTTGGAAAAAAACACTTGTGCAGATAGCAAAACGGAAGAGGTGAAGGTGAATAAAAGATTGAATGAATGACTGGAATCCATCTTTGATTCCTCTGAGAGGATGTACTCCGAACTTCGGATACAGAATAAATATTGTATTTCATAACAATTCTTCGTTTTTATTCGATAAAGAGAGCTGATGATGAAATTCTTTCTCAATTCGACCATATTCCATATATGTATGATCATTGAAATTTGGATATATATATATATATATATATATATATATATATATATATATATATATATATATATATATATAACTTTACTTAAACTTTCACGATTCATATTTATTCAAATTGACTGAAACTGGGCTGTTTTTAATCGTGATATATTTATTTAATTTATTTATTTATTTATTTATTTATTCATCTATTCATTTATTTAATGAATATATATATAGTATATATTATATTATATATACTATATATATATATATATATATATATATATATATATATATATATATATATATTATATATATATATTATATATAGTATATAGTATATATATATTTAATATAGTATAGTTTGGACCCTGATGAGGACGAGACCAATCTCGTTGAAACGTTGGTCAGTTTAAATAAATATATCACGGTTAAAAAACAGCCCAGTTTCAGTCAATTTATATATATATATATATATATATATATATATATATATATATATATATATATATATATATATATATATATATATGTGATGTCTGAAGTTTTGAGAGCCGATGGTTGATGGTAATGCTGGTTTTGCGGAATTTTGCGGATATATGTGTGTGTATAATAACCATCCAAGAGATGGCTATACTCGTCGACTCAAGAATCATGAGATATAATTATTATTTATTCATTGAATTTGTTACATCAGCATTACTCTGGTAACTGAAACGAATCAATTACTTCATCTCTTTTTTCCAGTCGTATTTCAATAAACCTTTCATCTTTCTCATTAGATTATATGTTTACTTTAGAAAAGCGAGAGTGAAAAGTAAAGTAAATTCAATCAAGGATGAACAAACGAGCGTTAGTCGTATGTAACATGAATCGTTAATAGCCAGTTTATTTGATGAGTGTTATATGACGATCGTGAAGGTGAACTCTTTTATCGGCAGGCAGTGGCGGCTAGAGATGATTCAAGCACGCGAGGCCAGATGAGTTAGATATATTCACCAAATGTGTACCGATTTCCTCGAGAGAGGGTTGAAGGAATACACTTTACTATGAACACTATTACTACTACTACTACTATTACTACTTCTATATTTTCGTTCTTGTGTACGCGGTACTCAGTTTTTGCTATAAAGATGTTTCGTAAAAATCATAAACCCAATGTTCAGTTAAAAAAGAGGTTACTATAAGTTAAATGCAGAATGTAAACTTTATGTTCATATTATTAATTAGTTTATGCAAAATGTAAACTTTAGGTAGCCCTATATATTATAATTACTCATGTACGTGATCCAGAAATATAAAAAAAGAATTTATTCATGAAAATAGACCTACAGACAAACCACATTAGTGGCTTAGTGGGTCTAGAAATGAATACGTCATGTACATTGAATAAATAAAGAGCTCTAGAAAAAAAAAAACTACTACTACCACTACTTCTACTACCACTCTTACTACTACTACTAATATCACTACTACTATACTACTACCACCCACTACTCGGCCCGTACTATGAACATGGTTTAGGATACGGTACATTCATTTTTTGAAATGTATTTCTGGAGTTTATGGTATTTGAAGTGCTTTTCGTACGTTTTGGAAAATATAGTTTACAATTCTTGGGATTTGCTGTGACTCCGCGCATTCTTCATCTATGTCAAGTAGGAGTCACACAGGGATTTTTTTTTGAAATACGGTATATTCGAGGTGCGAGACTTGACATATTTTGGCAAATGTGGTTCTATATTCCTGAGATATGCCCCTCGTTTGCCTAATATTCACCCATTCCAAATAAAACGAGCTCATAAGCGAAATTAGAAAAAAGTCATCTGATTCACAATTTTTCAGCCTACTCTGGAAAACGTATTGTTATAGTAGTGTGTAGAAGCCCTTTCAATCTCCTTCAATTTAATATAAATGATAGTAATTACTTATTACCATATTAACACATAAAAATAAAAATGCCAACACTTTCAATTTGCTT
>OZ023336.1:17331183-17371183 GCA_964007535.1 Brachyptera risi
TCTCAAATCGGATCAGCCGTTTCGATGTAAAAAAATATATAATGTTATTTGTGTTAATTATTCAAAGCTATTAAGATACCTATTAAATCAAAGCAACAAGTTCACCACTTGATTGTAAACGATAAAAACAAAGCCTTCTTTATTGTCATATAAATTATTAATGAAAAATAAGATGGCAGTGATGTAATAGTTTGGATCTCAAGGTGTATATATATATATATATATATATATATATATATATATATATATATATATATATATATATATATATATATATATATATAATAACCAATCCAAAGGTAAGTTGATATGTTCCAGCTCATCCATCAACGCGGAAACACATAACGCGTTTGCCTAGTCTATCTCAATATTTCTATACGCAAGAAACCACAAATATCATCCATGTTATCAGTGTTGGAGATGGTACACCTTCTTGATATTATGATAAAGTATGTTGGTATCACTATACATTGTGCTGGAATTATGATATTTCATACAATAGCAAGTTATCTCCCCAAAACGGATAGGCCCTACCTCGTTCAATCTACTCCTATGCGTGCCTTGCGATAAGAAACACTTTTTCACACTTTACACACTTCACATTTTGTCATTGAAGGATGTTGATACATAATTCATTCGAAACAATGGATATTCATGCTGAATTGCTTCTTGATTATGTAATGTAATGTAATGTAAGTCTTTATTGTTCAATTTTTGTATGATATAATAGAATATAATATAAAATATAATATAATAATGATATATACAATAATTGTACAAAGTAGGCGGGGTTCACTTCTGATAGTGGTCTTCCACCCAAACCTCAAAATATAATGAAGTAATAAATATTACAGGAATAATATTGACTAAGATAGTAGTAGGAATATGATAATGTTATGACTTATGAGTCTAAAGCTTAGAGAACTGAACTATCAAAGATGAATTATAAGATGAGTCCGTATATTTGAAATATATTACCGGTAGTGACAATTAGTAGGCCTATATTCTAAAATACATTCTGTACCTACGTCATCATTTTAACAAGTATTCATCCAAGGAACGATAAGATTCATCTATTATAATTCAATTTTGGATTTTGATAATGATTCTCAATTTCTCATTGCTCCTAGCTCCATTATCCACTGTGATGCGGTGGATATTAAATTTCATAAAATTATAAGCTAAACAATGTTAATTGATACACGCTGATGTCTTCCAAGCCTCTCAGAAACGAAAGTCTCTTAAATTATCGTCTTGCCACTTAAACCCGATTAGAAATAAGTTTTCCACATCGCACAAGACTTTAAACTTGAAATTATTAGAAAGCTCAACTTTCCGTACCTTCGTTTCAAAACTTTCCTCGCATACGAACAACCACGTAAGTTCATCCAACATCTCGACTGGAGTTCCGATCGGATGTCTCTTCGTATCCATTACGATTGACGATCAAACGCTTCGAACATTCGTTCACAAGGCGTGACGTGTGTGAATGTAGCTTCATTTGTAGAGTAAACTTTTCGAGTTTCCACTCAGTGTATTTAAGAGTTTGAAAGGTGGTATAGGCATTTCGACTCGTAAATGTTTGTTCGAACACGAGCAGTAAATACAGACGGAAAGGAATAGAATTCGGGTCTCAAAGTACTTATTTACAGTGTTTAAAATATCGCTCGGGGACTTTGCTATATATACGTGGACTCACAAGGGAGTTATATTGGCGCACGATTGGCTATAGGTACACTCACGGGCAATATTTTATACTTTGCACTGTTTTCAGATAAGTTGAAAGATATCAAGATTGTGCAATTTGTACGGTGAGCGTTATTCGCAGCTAATATGCAGTGTAAATGGTTGTTGTTGTTATTGTTGTTATTGTTGTTATTGTTGTTATTGTTATTATTGTTATCATTGTTGTTGTTGTTGTTGTTATTATTTTTGTGTGCACCATGTAGTTACCTTCAACAAACATATGTGTTTACTGTTGCTTAACGACTTCAACAACAGCCGGGTCGAATATGGGGTGAGAATGAGCGGGTGATAATGAAAAAAATGAAATGGTGTTGGGTGAAAGAGTATTCACGAAAACCCTTGCTCAGAATGAGAATATGTATTTGCATGGATATCCGTACTCGTTAACAACCAGTTACATAGACTAGCTAATACATATTTTAAAGACGTTTTCACGTCAAAAGTAAATTGTTCGGAGATACTTCGACGCCCGTCTACCAATATCTATATTACCAACTCATACCTGAGATGAACCTGCTAAAAATCTATGTTTACTAACTTACTGCATGTTAACTTGGAGATGGAGGTCAAACAACCTCAAAATCATTAATTTTAATTTCTTGTTAGATATATTTCAAGTTCGTCTGTGTGGAGAACAAATAAGTTTTTATTGATGAGAAAAGCAAAGACTCTATTCTACCGTACTTGAAAGAAAGAAATTTTATCATTCGCGCTTCACAAATCAAATCAAAGAACGATTTTCTTGAAATTTGCCGTACATATATGTCGCCATCTAATTTGGTACTGCACTGTTTAGTTTTGAGTTGCAATTTATCGGACCACTTTCAAGAAGAAAATAATTCCGGAACAAATAAAGTCAATTAAATCGTTGATTGACGAAAATAAGGACATATGAAACAGAAAGGCAATGACTTAATAGTTTTGTGATCCAGGTGTGTGTATATCTCTCCATACCATTTCATTTAAATATGTCGATATCGCTTATATCACAACGCGAATGTTGCATTTTTCTCAGTAAAACATCAACCTCAAATGTTGTCAACTTAGCTCAAATAAGTAATTCCATTGCTTTGTAAAAGCCTATATACTGAAGTCAATGGAGGCGTGGGTTCTTGTCCCGCGTGAGGCGTGGGTTTTCATCGATTCATTCATCATATTTTCATCAACAACCTTAAATAATGAAGCAGCTGGTGGAACACACAATTATAATCACAATAATATACATTGATTCAACATATAAGGATTATTATTTGTATTTGACTATACTTCTGGTGTAACGCTCTGTAAGGTATTGATAAAATGATCTGATCAATTTCATATACATTTCCATTTTATAGTGTGTTTCTAAGTAATGTATTCCTGTATACATAAAGTTTATTCATTGCACGAGAAATGTAGTTATCTCGATGTGTGTCAGAATGGTGTACAGTTGTGTACACATAAAGTGGCCGATCAAGCTACATTAAAATGCATCCCATAGATAATATACCGATATTATAAGCACTTAGGCACTGTATTACCAAGTCTAGTTAGCCTTTATCTGACAGTTTAAAATTATTATCACCATGGTTACCTATGCTATTTTTTTTCACCAACTCTCAGATAAATACTGACTGACCTTGGTAATACTGGGCCTTAAACCAGTGAATAATGTGCATACGCACTTCACATAATATATTCTGTGAGAACTTTAAAGTCAAATGTATGTAGATTCAATTTAAATTAGAATTTAAATTCCGGATAAAACCACTTTATGTGACCGCGAGTGTACATATCATGATGCACACGTCAACATCTTCATGTTTGTCGGCACAACTTATACCGTATAGAAGTAACAGATCTTAAGATCAAAACAATAAAAACTGTACTGAAACGGGTATCCGTTATGCAGCTTCTCCGTTATTCCGAACCGTCATTCAGGAGACCGTGATTCGATTTCCGTCACGGCCGACCATCCTGACCAAGGAGGTTAGATACTGCTTGATCCTGACTGATGTATTTCACGGTTTCTCCATTATGTCAATGTGAATAAAGAGATGGTTACTTCCCACATTCAAAATTCAATAATGATTTGAACGATCTCATATACTGATCACTTAATCCATCATTCTCCGACGCCAATACATCTTATACATCGGTACAGTGTCTCGTTTGAATCAATATGAATGAGAACACAATCCGTGTAAATGGACCCAATCACTATGGTTACCATGCACTCCTTAATTGTCATGAACTATATTGGAATTTGAAATGATTGTATATGGATTTTATATAGATGATATAATTCAATAATAAACAGTCCGTAGCGTTTTTGTCAGCAGGCCTTCTAGTGAGTTTAATGAAATTTCTTAAATTCAATTTGTATGCAAATAGAATCATAACTGTTTCATAAATTGAAAAACAAATTGAATATTCAGTATACCAAAATAGAGAATCAGAATTATATAAATTGAAATTAAATGTATCGCTTTAATTAACGGATGTAACTCACAGTTGGCCTATCTGATCTGAGATTATCCACTAGTCAGAGCATTAACGAGACAATCGCGGAAGAGCTGGATTCGAACCCCGGCCCCCTCGCACTGGAAGCGCACCTTTAAGCACTGTGCCACGGATTGCTCTATAGAAACACGATAGATGACTATTGCATATTTGCTAAAACGCGAGAAAGCTGAAAATTCGATCATGTAATTTGTCAGGCGGGCTCAGGTATAGGGGTGTTTTACCTTGTCAGGCGTCTGTAAATAGATTGCGACTAGACAGAGTGTGTGCTTTGACGTGTTAATAGTGCGAATTGAATAAATATTTAATTTGTTAAGCGATAGACGCTATGTTTGATAACATGTTTTGATAATATGTCTCTAAGATTTGATTCCACTCTATCAACCTTGATATATGCTCGACAAATTACTTTTTTGATGAATTAAATCATTCGCCAGGAAGATTGCAGGTACGCTGATTATGTCAAAAAGTGGAACCAGAGAGAAGTCACAGAATAAAGTGCGCGCATATTTTTAACAATGACATCGATTGGAGTATTACATTGTTGACGGAACTTTTGTTACAATTCGTCGGCCATATTGAGATTTAGAAGCGCATTCTACGTCATTTTTTGTTTCGAATAGACCCATATTATTGTTGTTTCAGAAATGATGTATAGGCCTGTACCATGTATTCAGAAGTCTTTTACTAGCGGCTGTACATTTTCAATTGTGAAATATAAAATGTTTTTTCTTAACCAAATTTCCATTACACCAAATATTCTTCATCAAGCAATCTAAACTTCCATTACCCTACCATTTTTCTCATCAGACGTTCTAATGAATTTAATCCTCCACTTGTAAATTTATAATTTCTAGAAATAGTTTTTAATTGGATGTTATTTTCTCTTTTTCCAGCTCTGTGAGGTCACCTAGATGTCAACAAGTGCGCGAGGTACCACCAACCTGATATCATCCGCGCAACAAAACATCTGTTGCGACAACCAAGACACTCTACTGAATTGAACCATACATGCATCCAAATCCGACACATAAAGAAATCTTTGTGGGAGTTTTTAGTTTGAAGAATATCCAGAAAATTGAATATATCTCGACGCCTGTGGGATTGTAAAATACCACACACAGAATCCTATTATAATAATATCATTGAGGAAAGAGAAACTTCTGTGTGTAAACTAGGGACGTGGAAAACAGGTTTTTGATTCGATCTCTGAAGTGTGTTTGGGTTTTACTGGCTTATTGCTTTGAGTTGACTTGAAGGCAACGAATTGTACTATTCAGACATCAACAAAAAGTTTTCTTTCGAATCGGATATTTTTTTTAGGATTCTGATTCATTCACTCAAAAAGCATTCGAATCTATTTCCATTGATTTGTGGATTTATCTACAACTTGGAGGCAGTGAGAACCAATCCTTTTAAAACCCGCTGATAATTGAAGAATTATTCAATAACTATTGTTTGATTATTTCATATTTTTTCGAATAGGAACAAAATCAATCATGAGATATAGAAAGTATATTTTGAAGATTTCGATGACTAAATATTTCATCAAGTTCAGACAGCTTTTGAAGTTCAGAAGTGGTTATAAACAATTATAATTTGTTATCAATTCTTTGATTTTCAATATTGGTGTCAAATGTGAGCAGCTGAATCATGGGAAAGAGAAGAGCCATCTTGAAGGGAATGTAATGCTCCATCTTTATTCCAAACTCAACTAACTTAATTTATATTTTTGATTGTTCTGTGATGCATGAAAAATCTGATGATATAAAGAGAACAGAAAACAAGCAAATCGAACAGAAATTATAGAAACTATTCTACGAACTGTCGAAGTGGATATTGACAACAGCTGTGCGGCTGACGCCATATTGCGCAGCCGCAGTCTCGACGATGAGGAAGAGGAAGGGCGTGGCCTATCAAACACATCACCTATGATTGGTGGGAATCTAATGGCAGGTGACGTCATTGTACCGGTGTTGTTTCTCGTCTTCGGTCTTGTCCTGCTCGTCACGCCGGAAATGACGCGTCAACGGTCAGCGGAAGTGAACAAGACGGTGGTGTTGTTGCAAGAACAGTGTTACCAATCGGAATTGAATGTCACGAAGTTGGAAGAATTGACTGCAGCGTTCGTGGCGAGCATGAATAGAAGTGATTTGAACCTTCACGTCAAGTTTCTACCCAAATCTGGTGAGTTCGATTTATTGACTTTTACTGTAATAATTGGTCTTACTATCTTTCACAGAAACTCTTCATAAAATGTAATTCTTAAACAATCTCACCAAGAAGCCTACGAGTGTAACTCCAAATTATATCAGTCATTTCCATCAATTTTATATTTCATGTATATATATATTATGTTTTGCGAAATTTTGTGTCAATTTCATTATTATTTGTGTATGATGTTCAACTGTTTGTATGGGCAATAGTCGGTTTATCTACTCATGCAAGATTTTTACTTTGCTGAAAATGGCTTTTGTCACTTTAAAGTTGTTAACTACCATAATATTCAGCAACATCTCTGTTGTGACAAATGATATACCATTGGTTATTCTATCGGATGCTCTCTTCTAATACATATCTCCAGTATTCCTTCCCAACCATATATTAATTCTCAATTAATATTTCAGATTAGATTCATGGTTACACTGTACATTCTTACTATTCATTTCTGGTAACTGTGGGTGTGATAGTTTTCGGGATTGAAGCTTTATAATTCCAATATTAATGATGCTACAAAAGTGGGCAATGAATACTCTGAGTTCACACCTCGTCCGAAGAATGGACAATTTCAGTGCGCACTTGAAGTAAGGTCGGTATAGGAAACAATCTGTCCCCCAAATAACCGTGTTGTTGGTGGGTCGTTGAGCAAAAATATTTATCGGCCATGACCTGAATGTAGTCATTGTGATTTCAGAAGATTTCCACGTATATACCACTCTGAACCATGGGGCACTACTCACACAATTTGAATTCCATTTTTTCATGCAAGTCCATCAATATCAAATATCAATATGCAAATATCAATTTTCCAATAAGCTCGCATTGAACGTTTGATATGTTTTCAAAACTGAATTCAAAAGCCGTGTGTGTCAGTTAGATTTTCTTAGCTTCACGTGGTTCATTCTCAAAACAGTAGTGGAAAATATAAACTCGATTTTCAACCATTTCATTTTCTAACTGGAAAGAATAATACTTTCACTTTCACACCAAACATGAATCGTTAAAATACACGTATACATGAACCTGGCTCCGATTGACCATGCAAACGACTGCCTTCCTTTCCTTTCACCTACCCGCTCAATCACAAACAAACTTTGACATTCTAAAATATAATATCGTTTCACGCTTGGGTAAATTACATGAAACTGCCAGCTGTCACTAGCACTCTTAATACCAGTGACGTCACCAAAGGCTTTTGATCAGCGGTCCGTAAGTAAAGAGCTTATAGCTGCTATACGTACGCGTCTATTCATACGTCGAACACTTCATTGGTCGAGAATCAAGCGGGCTCTGCTTACTCAAGCATGTATATTTACTGATCGTGGGATCTTTATACGCATCAGGAGGAGGGTCGAGACGGCTGCTCGTGTGTGATAAGAATATTTCGGAACGGGTGATTGAACCGTCATGATGGAAACTTCCTTATGTAACGCCTTTGGAAAACGCATAAGTTGAAGCGTTAGTGTGTGTCATTAGCCAGAACCCAATTTACTTTCAGCCCGAGGTAATCTTGTAGATCTACATACGGTATTTCCTTATGGATATTTTGGAAGACACGATTCTATAAATGAGTATATGCTAAGTGGACTGTACTGAATTTGTGTGATTGTGTGACGTATCATTGAAATGGATGAATATATGTATCGCGAAAACTTCTCAGATATCTTATGAAAGCTTATTTTTATCACATTTGGGACGGTTGAATTTTGATGTGTGAACTGTGAAACATATTCTGAAGGGATGTACAAATAACTAAGTTCTGGATTATTGTAATTGAGTTGATAAACTCGTTCACTGAATTATTGATCGATTACTTCAAATAATATATTGAATATGAGTATGATCAATGAAGATCATGACTGGGATGAATAGACGAGTGGTTAATGAACTAAACCATCATTCAGGAGATCGGGGTTCGATTCTCACCATGGTTGATCATCCTGACAGAGGTTTTCCGTGGTTGCCCTCTGTCGTTCAGGTCAATACTGGGATGCTTCCTCATCAACAGGTCACGACCGACTCCTTCCCACCATCCAAAAGCACACCTAATAAGAAAACCTCTTATCTCATCTGCCCGTCATCTCATATATCATTCACCGATGCCAATAGATCATATTCATCAGTAGATTGCATCGTTAAACCCGATATAAATGAATAAATTAAGCTCATGTACTAGATAGAATGTGATTGGAATGTTTAAACTACCTTGAACCACAATACGGGATAGAAATTCAAATTAGCAATGAAAACCTTGCGTAGTAGGGCCTATACCCACCAGTATACAGTACACAGTATACAGTATACAGTATACTGTACCAGTAGTACAAGACTTTCCTGACGACTGATTGTTTTTATACCATTGATGAATTTTTAAACCACTCATGATTGTTATAGATTGTTATAGAGTGCCTGAATATAACATTATAGGCCCATCACTCATTTTTTTTCTTTGTCTACTTTGTATAATGATAAACTTTACATCTGCTGTTAATGGAAAGAAGTGATCATTACCCAAAAGACTTACTTCAAAGTGGAAGATATCAACATTCGTGTGTTTTGTGTCCAGATACATATCGCAGAAACAGTCATAATGTGTTCCGGACGTTCGGAAACTGAAATACTTTCATCTAATCAAAATGGGGTGGTAAGATCGCCCTTGTGGTGCCCTGTCCAAACGATCCCATCTTTTATTCATAGCCTTGATTGGGGAATAATGATTTTCCATCAAGTTTCGATGTTCTACAAAAAAAATCATATTTGACTCATCGACGCACTCCAATGAGATCTATTGTCATATTATGTGTAATGATGAATGTAGTGATAGTTTTTTTCTCAAGATAAAAGTTGATATAATAAGTTTGAGAGTCGGATTTACATTAATTATATATTTTTTCAAGCAAGACAGCCCACGCACAAGATTCAACTTATGCGGGCTTCGCACTTACAAAATATCATTCCTAAATTTCTAAATTTTATATCAAAACTTTATATCAAATTATTTATAACTATTGCTTTAATATGTTTATAATTGTTAACTTTTGATTTTATTATCTGTCTATTTGTTCATTTGTACCTTTCTGTCTACTACCTGTCTGCAATTGTTGTAGTACTTGATATGTAAGCGTTGAGTGTGAATAAAATGGTTTCAAAATGAAAAAAAAGGAAATGATTTATCAAAATATGGTGTTTTGGGATACTGGGAAAAGGTCGTGACCTGCTGTTAACGAACCATTTCAGTATCGACCTGAACGACAGAGAGAAATCACGGAACACCTGTTCAGGTGTTCTTGTCAGAATGTTCGATCACGGCGGAAAACGAACCCCGGTCTCCTGAATGACGTCTAGTGTGCTAGCCACTCGACTATCAGTCTAGTGAAATGCCATAATGGTTAGGCCTTAACGGTTGAAATCACCAATTTGTGTGCTGAAGGTCGATGGTTCAAATTTACTGCCGGCTTTTGCATTTTATGTAATTGAGTATATTAAATGGTATTCCGTCAGTGAGATCATTTGATTATCCAACTAGGCAAACGCGTTATGTGTTTCCGCGTTGATGGATGAGCTACTTCTATCAACTTATATCTTTGTATTGGTTATCATATATATATATATATATATATATATATATATATATATATATATATATATATATATATATATTTATATATATATATATATATATATATATATATATATATATATATATATATATATATATATATATATATACACCTTGAGGTCCAAACAATTATTCACTGCCATCATATTACCTAATTAATTTCTATGATGATAAAGAAGGCTTTGTTTTAATCGTTTTCAATTGATGGTGACACCTGTTGCTTGGATTTAATTGGTTTCTTCATAGCTTTGAGTGATTTAAAAAAATTGGATGATATATTCTTTTACATCAAAACGGCTGATCTGATTGAACTGAAAGTTCGGAATAAGGTGTAATATAATATTGAAATTCTATGAGAATCTGAATTCTCTCGAAGTAAATATTTTCACGAATATTTTCCTCTGGGTTATTGTTATGGGATTTTTTAAAATTAGGAAAAGATATTTCTCAGAAGTGGTCCAACCGATTGCGCCTTAAAACTATACAATATCAAGTTAGATAAGGACACTTGTGTATGCCAAGTTTCAACTGATTTTGAATTTTTGTTTGCCATGTGGAGCGCGAAAAAAATATGAAAATAGAACGGACACTTTTTTTCGGGTATGGTGAAATTGAGTCTTCGCTTCGCTCATCCAATGAATCAAGAGAAGCAAATTATTGAAACAGCATATTTTACACATGCTGAATATATTGATATTTGACCGAACGCACACAAAGCTGTAGCTAAAAACATGTCAGTTTATTATCCGACTTATTTTTGTGAGTACTTATCCCACAGTTGAACCCTTTCTAGTCGGGGCCAACTTGTTAACCCGTGGGCTTCAATGGAATATTTGGTAATTTATGAGAATAATGTTTGCTTGGATATAGTTATATGTGAGAACCAATGGGGCGCCTGAAGAGCGAATACTGGAATACCAAGAGTGAACTTGGCTTGGCGAGTTCACTCAGAAAGAGGTTGGTCTATTCGAGGAAACGATCATAACCTGAACCAAAACCCTAACAAAAGCTCCTTTGTGTTCTAACCAATTCCCCGAAAAAGTAGCTTGTCCACGGCATTCCTACATGTCAAGCCCTCCTTCACTCTTAGTAGTATCGCTATTCCAGTATTCGCTCTTTAGCGCCCCCAAACCGATTTTTGTCTTTGATTTTCCACCCCCGCCGCCCTTACCACCCCCCTGACCCAATTTCACGTTTTTAGTCATAACTCTGACGCCATCAGTTGTAAATTGGTTTTGTTGAATCCCAAATACAGGTAATAATAATATATTCATATTACGTAATGACGTTAATCACGTATTTTCGCGTATTTTAGGAGATACCGGGGGTTCAATAAAAAATGCTCAAAAAAACAAAAACATCATTTAAATCTTCATTTTTTTCACATTTTTTCCCATGAAAATTTCATGAAATTTACATCGAATATATCGTTTTTCAACAATCTGAAACGTATAACACCACTTTTATCGTGAAAATATCTCTGACGCATTTTTACCAAATTTTCAAATTATCGAATATAGGTCCAATATGATACATTTTACGCAAAGTCATGACCTAATTTGCACAGAGACCATGTGGACACACATTTGATACAAAATCATCCATAAAAGCCCACGAGGAAGCGATTTTTTATGGATTCCTTTTCAGTGTAAATTTTATTTTGTTATCTAATAAAGAGCCTTAAAAAAACTGAAGGAAGATCCTTAAGTCCTTCTAGCGAGTTCTTAGTGACTTGTGTTATATGTGTGTTGAAATAACTTCCCAAATCTTTCTACATGACTTTTACAATGACAAACTTTGACATTCAACTTTCATCGCCGAGTGAATGTTTCATCATAAAGCACCAACCTGGATTCATCTTTCCATCGTTCCGTTTTTTTTCTTCGGAACCAATCAAAAGTTGTACACAACTTCGTGAAACGAATGAAAATCCACGAACTCAATTCATCGAATCATTTCACTGAAGACGGGAATTCATCCCTAACCTGTTTTTCCTACGTGAATTAGTTTATTTCAATTAGAAAATGCGTATAAAACATCTGGAATATCTGTACGTGCCCGGGTTCCGGGATTATATACCCGACTGTTTGTATATGTATCGTTGAGAGATGAAAGTCCGAAACATCCGCGCGATAATGGTATGGGATAGAAGGGACGGCTATTGGAACCTTCTTCTATCATGGATTAAAGTTTATATCACTCTGATCCCAGAACCCTCGATCGTCTTTTTCGCATGCTATTCAAACGAGAGTCAACCGGATACTATTATAATTAATCCCATGGCTCTTTGCCATATCCCGACAGAGGGAAACTTGTGCGTATTTCTTATAAACTTACACTTCCGTTCTGTTTTTTTTCTGTTTTTTCGGACATCGTATTCATGGCGTATATTAATTATAGAGTCAGATGAGACAAATCTCTTCTCAAGAAAAACTTGGTTTCTGTGAAAATAGAAACGTAAGCCTTTATTTGCTTCATGGAATATTTTTTCGTATCAAATTTGTTGATGTAGTTCTTGTTCAACTCGTTGATTACAA
Source organism: Brachyptera risi (assembly GCA_964007535.1). NCBI lineage: Eukaryota > Metazoa > Arthropoda > Insecta > Plecoptera > Taeniopterygidae > Brachyptera > Brachyptera risi. The sequence continues at coordinate 17,343,808 of OZ023336.1, forward strand.
TTGCCTGTAATTTCTATGTTGATTGAATTGGAATGTTCAAATGAGGTTATAGTGAATTTCATTATTCCGATCATACATTAGAATAATACCGCGCTTCATCACGAATTATAAGGATATTTTAATCGAGCTTTGATTAATGATTATAATTTATCAGTGGTACAACTGAGGATGATGACAATTTATTATCGCTAATCAACAATTAAGTGCATTATTCGTGAAATTGGACCCTAATCAACTGAAAATTGTCTGTATATGTGAAGTTGATGTTGATGGAGAACCATGCATCCGGCTACAATTTCCGATTTTCATTTTGAAAACTCCAGTAGGCCTAGAATCTATACATGAGAAGCATACGTATTTTCAATATCTTTCATATGTTACGGATGGATAGAAATATTTGATTTCTCTTAATTTTCCTGTATTGAAATCTTGAAAGTTTGAGATCGAATCAAGTTATACATGTACTGTATAAGGATACTTTCAAACATTGACCACATGGGTCTCAGAACATTTAATGAAATTTCTCCAAATATTCGTTCAACTACTAATTCATCTACTTTCAAGAAATACATTCATGAATTATCAGAATGTATATACACCACGATGTAGTGACACCAACGTACTTCAGTATGATATATAAAAGGTATTCCGACTCCCATACTAATAACATGGACGGTATTTGTGGTTTCTTGCGGTCAGTTCAGAGCTAAAGGTCCCGATTGACTGTCACAATTTGACGGATTCCCTTGTGAACTAGATGTAGATAAGAGTTGTGACGGTACCGGTGGCTCTGTTGAACTCACAAAATTTACAATTTTCGTAAAGAACAAATGCAACTGCCAACATAATAATTCTTTTGAGCCGTTTAGAGCATTGTTGAGCATTGTTGTTTTATATAATTCGATATGAAAGCGATAGTTGCGATACAGGCAATCGGGACCCTGGACTCAGATTCTGACCCTGGAAATATTTCACTTTCAAGACGCGATTAGGTACGCCATTCTTTGTATTATGATAAAGTATGTTGTATATATATATCTTTATTCAAGACTCTGTCTTACATTATGAGATCGCAAAAACACATAATACAAATCAATTAATTAAAACATAAACAATTATCGATAATAACATTTTAGAGATTAACAAAATAAATATAATTTGACCAGAAAAAAATATAAGATAGTTAAATCTAAGAATGGTGGTGATCGAAGTGAAATGGTGATAATGAAAACTTCGAAAAAAAAACAGATTTCAATAAATCAATGTAGTTTGGGTCCATAATGTTTGAATAAGAAAATGTGGAAAAAAATGAAATGATGACGAAATCATACAAAAATTACTACATCGTGTAGAAACTATATTCATTCATCCACCAGAGAATGTTATAGCTTATATTTCGGAATATATTGATCAACTTGGAGTGTGAACCTGTTTCCCTAATGAGGAAGTATATTAATAGCTGTAATGTGTGGTATGCGTCATTTATTTATTTATTATTGTTTTAATACAGTGTCATACACTGTATACATGTAGTGAGAATAGAGCAGGAGCTCTGTAACAACATGTGCCTCGATCACTACCTGTATAATAATATAAATCATGAATCATATATTAGATCAGTAGAAAAAAAAAAAATTAATGGCAGCAAACGAATCGAAAATAAAGATAACTAAATATGAAATACAAATGCCCAATATAAGGCCTAAACATATTGGATATTGGATAACAACGTTATACTTGAGAGTTTAAACTCTTCACATTCCTTCTGATAGATGATACTCTTGGTCACCAAATTTGTATTTTCTGCTGATATAGATTCAGTCTTCAGATGAGGTTTGACACTTGTAATGAAGAGGCAGACATCACTCGAGATTACTAACGGCATCCACACGTAAGTGATAGGCTTGTGTGATATACATCCTCCTTCAGATCAATCGAGCTTTGGAAGTGTTATTCACTCTCTTGATAGTTCTGTATTCACACAAGAACATGAATCGACCCGCCAGACAAGCACAAGAACCGCCTAGAACATGACCTGGGTCATGACCCGGGTCATGGCTCGGGTCATGGCTCGGGTCATGGCTCGGGTCATGGCTCGGGTCATGGCTCGGGTCATGGCTCGGGCCGACTCATGATGTGTTACATGACTGGGACACAAACAGGATAATAATAATTCCAATTATATCTGACAATGTGATTTGGTTTCTATGTATATACATGTGGTCATTTCTACCAATGTTTAATCATAGCTGATAAAATATTATAATGTGTGAATTTTTGGGTATATTATTCATAATTGATTATTATTATTGTTCTCTCTATCACATTACACCCTGTGCTCGTTCGAATTCAGCTACAATGAACGTTTTTCGCAATTCATCGAAAGTGGTGGAAGGGCCATGACTTAGAAAAATACGAATTATTATTTATGGAAGGGCCATGATCAAGAGATAGAAATTGAAGTTGGTGGAGGGTCATGTTTTTGATGAATACGAATTATAATTGATGAAAGGACCATGGTTCTAGAGAATACGAATAAATTTGGTGGAAGGGCCATGTATCTGAGAAATACGAATTAAAGTTGGTGGAAGGGCCATGAAACTGAGAATTACGAATAAAATTAGTGGAGGGGCCATGCATCTCAGAAATACAAAATGAAATTGGTGGAGGGGCCATGCATCTCAGAAATACAAAATGAAATTGGTGGAGGGGCCATACACCCGAGATGTGAGAGAAAAATCCCTAGATGAATCCTCTCAATATCAACATTGAAATCTTGACTTGCTTTTATCATTCTTCTTTTGTTCTGTTCTAACACTTGTTCATTGTACTGCATGACAGTTCTCCTTCCCCAACCCTCCCATTCACCCCCCTCCCTCTCCCCCTCATTTACCCCTCACCCTCCGAATCTCTCCCCAATATCACAAAACGATGCCACTACGTAACAGATTCTACTCGGTGAAGTAGTATCCACAATAGATAAAGACGCGAACCCCCCGAGCAGTAGTTATAGATCATATGGGGGACGGTCGATCGATCGGAGCCTTCATCTCGAGTCAATACGAGAATTGAAGGTTCGAACCACCCGTGCGCTAGTGTTGTTAGATAGGGGAGACGGTTGATTGAAAGTAGAGATTAGGAACGGTAAGTTGTTGACACCTGATTGGTGATTTAGTTACATACGTGTTAATATCCAAGCGTTGAATAAAGGGATAGAGAAAATGTGATACATGATTCGCGGGGTGAGCAAGCTTGTTGAAAATAATTTTATGATAATTTTGATTTATTTTTTTAATGAGCATGAGAGATCTGATACGGAGTAATTGTGCCCGATGTCTAAGAATGGCAAGGTAAGATCATTCGGATGGAGCACCACATGGGGATTTGTACCAAACCGTTATTATGAAATGAATTTAAATTCGATTTGAATTCAATTGCATAACATTTTCAATATTCAAGATTTTTTGACTTCACTCATTTGGAGCTATTGAAGTGATCGGCGTTAGGATCTCAGGGAAATTTAACCACAGTGTAACATTTTCAGCGTCAATGTAACATATAAAAGATCGCAATGGCTTTCCGCCTGAACATACTGTAAAAATACTGTTCTACACCGTACATAGAGGTATCTTATAAAATACTGTTCAACCCTAACCCACATTTATAATGGATCACAGTCATGTTATTTGTAAGTGACTGTACACTGTGAGATGAAAAACAATGACAAAAATATCGAATGTCACTGGTACAGACAATTTCAATTTTTGTCACTTTTTTCACTATAATATTTATAACAGTCCAAACGATCCTATCTTTCATCCATAGCCTTGATTGGAGAACAATAATTTTGTATCAAATTTCGATGTTTCAAAAAAAAAAAAAAATTTATTCATTTGCATTTTCTTTGAATTTGATGTGCATCAAAATTGATGTATTTGTTGATTTTGTACCATGCATAATAATCTTGCACGATTCAAGTTATAATTGTCATGAGAGTTCGAGTTGTATATTGATTTGAATTATTGAAATCAGTCTGACGGGAATATTCTGTTTCATTGAGACTGGCGACACCTTAACATATTCGATCAATTTTTTTTGTAAACAAAAAATACAAGAAAAATGGAAAACGAGATAGAACCAAGTGTTATTTTCAGAGTGGTCTTGAGTAAAACTGAGATGATTGATGTTCAAGAAATGTATACCATTCACAAAAACTAAAAGAAAAAGATGTCACCAGAAAAAGTGAAAAAAAAACATGGCGAGACTGCAGTATGAAAACCCAATTTTGGTTTAGGGTTCAATGATAATAGCTGGAAATATATACCTGAGAAAAAGTTGAGAAAAGAGGATGATGGAAGTCCATATGAATACTCTCGAGCAAGATTTGCAGGATCTTTTTCAGGATTGACGCATATTTCTTCAACCTGTCTGAGCTATGGGTTGATCAGAATCGTGAAAAACTAAATCACCACTTCTTTTCCAATGTTGTCACATCTTCGTAGGCCTATTATATAAATTCGAATACACATTCGTGCATACTCAAATGAAGCAATGGTTAGATAGGAAACGACAATGATGACTTTGATTATCCCTAAAACAAAAGCTGACACGTGATACAAAATACTTTGTTATTCTCTGATTGTAAAACTACAACACAATCGCGCAATCGATGTTTTCTGCGCATCTCTCTCTCTCTCTCTCTCTCACACACTATTTTCCTTTATCTACCTCATTCTATTCTCTTTTACTAGGTCTCTCTCTCTCTTTTTCTCTCTCTCTCTCTCTCTCTCTCTCCCTCTCTCCCTCTCTCTCTCTCTCTCTCTCTCTCTTTCTCTCTCTCTCTTTCTCTCTCTCTACATATATATTTATATATATATATATATATATATATATATATATATATATATATATATATATATATATATATATATATATATATATATATATATATATATATATATACATATATATATATATATATATATATATATATATATATATATATGTATATATATATATATATATATATATATATATATATATATATACATATATATATATATATATATATATATATATATATATATATATATATATATATATATATATATATTTATATATATATATATATATATATATATACACTTATATATATATATATATATATATATATATATATATATATATATATATATATATATATATATATATATATATATATATATATAAATCTTTTCCTTTCTCTCGTTATATTTCTCTTTTCATTTCTCCCTCTTTCTCTTTTACACTCTCTGTCTCTCTTTATCTATCTCTTTATTTCTTTCTCTCCCTCTCTCCTGCCAATCACAATACTGGAACATCCTCTACAACTGTGCTCACTGTCTCCTGTGATAATAACGCTACGCCTCGACGCCAGGCGTCGTTTTGTGTGACGTCGGGCAGTCCCTTAACGACCTCCTCCCCTTTCTCTCTCTCTCTCCCTCCCGACTCTCTCTTCTCATCACGGAGTTAATTGAACCACTCCAACAAGTTGCAACCGATGGCTAAAAGGTCTCGGAGTTTTCTAAGAGCTCGATCAGGAAAGAAGCACGCACACTTACAAAGAGCTTGCTGTGTGCTTTGTTTGACGTGTTGCTGACTTCTTAGATGGAGTGCTTCGACTTTCGGTGAAGTTCATGGTAGTAATCAGTTTGGTTCGGAGGTGTTTTCCCGGATCTTTATATTCATCGGAGTTTTTTACGTCAAATTTCATATTACTGTTTGATGGACCATATTTATTTATTTATTCATATATTTCATTTATATTCCTTTTCTTATGATTAACATATCACAATTCACAGAAGATTACATGGAACACAGATTACATAACAGATACAACAGATTACAACAATAATAATAAAATTAACAACAACACATGATGAGAGGAAAATACACTACTGAGTGCGAGAAAGAAGAGATCTTGTGTTTGCACTCAGATTATAGAAACTAAAATTATAATACAAGTCTTTGTTCTATGAATATGTGGTGAGTAGGGCCGGAGATTATTGACATAATATAGAAAGTATGATAATAACTTCGAAAATTGAAGGAAAAGTGAAATTATTTTTATAATTACACATAATGATGTAACAAATTGGTAATTATGATGGCCCAACTTGAGTATCTATATTGTATCTAGAACTATGTTTTGTCTAACATTTGGAAATAATTTACCAAAGTGCCATCGCAAATTTGATTGACTTGCTCATATTAAATGATGGGATTATTAGCTGAAAATCTATTTTGTGTAGCATCTATTCCTGAATTTATATCATCAAATTGATGTTTTTCTTCACCACAATGACTGCTAAGAACGACAAGAACATTGGAAACATTGATGATAATCAATCAGTTAATTGATGAAATGATCATATAATCAAACGAATCGAAATTTGAAGCTATGAGTGGATTGGAATGAGAATTGAATAATTGAAATAATTTGTTTCCGAACTGAAATCAGCCATTCAAGAGTATAAACGGAATTGAAATAAAAAATGAAAAATTTTAAATTTTAAATATAATTTATATATATGTATATATATATATATATATATATATATATATATATATATATATATATATATATATATATATATATATATATATATATGAATACATGTATTCATCTCAAAGTTTACAGATCTTTCGACTGTTCCTATAACTATGGAATCCATCGATTTTTTCATCAAATTGCATTCCAATTAGTACTTATTTGACAATGATTTTGATCATGAATGAATACGAAAATATGTTCATATTCTATGTTCGTCATCAAATAAAATCCAAATCGACGGAAGAATGAATACAGGCTGTCACAGGCTGTCACAGGCTGTCACAGGCTGTCATCGTACGACGAATAATCAATAAACAAATGGATAGTTAAAAAAATGCCTCCTCATACTGCAAATGCTTTTCTTCTTCATAGCATTTTCGATAAACTTGGATATATTTTTTGTCCCACAATATAAATTAACGTATATTAACAAGACATACTTTGTCATGTTGGTCAACCATGGTGGGAATCAAACCCCTGTCTTATGAACAACGTTTCAGTGAGTTAGCGACTGATCCACCTGTCTCAGGCCGGCTTTCATCAACTTCAGTTTAAACTTGGATTTGTAAAACTTGGTTTAATGATAAACTGGGTTTAAGAACTCGTATTAAAATAGTATAAGCTCAGTTTAGGTCAAATCTAATTCCAGTTTAGGCTTCATGAAACGCCTTCCTGAATATAAACCTAGATTAAAAATTTAAACCGGGTTCAATCTCCAGTTAATAGTTGGCGAATCCGCGCCTCAGGCCTCATTTCACCAACTATTAACCGGAGTTTGAACCCGGTTTAAATTTTTAATCCAGGTTTATATTCAGGAAGGCGTTTCATGAAGCCTAATCTGGAATAAGATTCGACCTAAACTGAGCTTATACTATTTTAATACGAGTTCTTAAACCCAGTTTATCATTAAACCAAGTTTTACAAAGCCAAGTTTAAACTGAAGTTGATGAAACCCGGCCTCAATCAAGTAAATCATTCATATAAATAACTGAAAAAATCAATACCATTCAACGTGACTGAACGTTACACCTGTCCACGCCAGATATGTAATGCTTATTGGAGACGGTGTAACTATGGCAACGTCTATCTATATAACGTCTCAGGTGTGCTCATAACAAGAAATTGGAATGATTGACTTCGTAACGAGGATAAACAAATCTCAAAAGATTGACTGAAATAAAATGTATTCATCTGTTCATCGCTATAATAGATGTTATACGGAATATTGAAAATGGTTGAATCAATGAAAGAATAAAGACATAATGTCGTATGAGTGCGGGTTCGAGTCTCACTGTGAACATCGGTTTCTGTATTTCAAACGTCATTTCACCTTCATTATCACATCGTTTTATTCTGTGAAATTTCCACCCTACCAACTGTTGATGTTGAACGGATGTATAAGATTCATTATCACCTGCTCTTCCAATGTATGGCTCGAACCAAAAGTAAAGGATCTTTTTCTGTTGTTCCGACAGCTGTTGAATCATATGTAATATCTATGAATATCTGAAAATGCAACGACCAGTTTAGTCAGAGAGAAAAATGACTCTCACTTCAGGCTCAAGCTGTACATCCGTATTTAATCTATCCATCAGTGGTGATACAAAGAAATGAAAAATATATGACATAAAGCGTGAACTGAAAATCTCATTCACTCAATTTACCAATGTAGATGGGCGTGACTTATACGAAGCAGAGGAAATTTTAGATACCTTGATTGGTTATTTCCTTATTTCCCCTGCTTCACTGTCCACTTGATTGGTTTTTATATTCCGTGACATCACGAGGGCGGACGATCTACGTCGGTCAATTACATGACATTTGTACAAGTTTCAATTGTTATCCATCGTTGATCGTCAATTCATAGTTCAAATGGTAAAAATTCATTCAGTGAATTTCAGAATATAGAATAGCGGTCCCATAAGTCAGCATTATCGAAACATCTGTTAAGGATCATTTTCGAGGAAAATGCAGTGGATATTTGATAATATATAAAACTTTCCAGATGAAGATGAAATAAAAATGGAATGGCATATTCAATTTTTTAATGAGGAATTGGACTGGGTGCTAACTGTTCGTAAATCTTCACTTATTACTTGCTCAAAAACTCCATCAACAACAAGTTCATTTGTTCAACTCCAAAATAAAATAATTATGGGCATCATCTCCAACAACTATAATTATACTGAAATAGATAATTATCGATTTTCGAATGGACTGTTCAATTCGTATCAACCATAATTATATGGCAATACAAATTGAAGAATTGGCTATATAGGCTTCTTTATATTCGCGATGTATCAAGGTTACGATCGACCGTCTCCCCTATCACACATCACTAGCACACGGGTGGTTCGAGGCTTCATCTCACGTGGATACATGTCAGGTTTCGTTCAACTTTCATTATATTATCCTGAAAGTTGTGAGCCTGTGTTTAGGAAAGCCTCTCATCTCATCTCCTATTCTTCCTCATCCTGTCCTATATCAACCTGCCTCTGGTATTTCATGTTAGCTGCGTTGAGACGTGTAAGAGAAAGATGGGTGAATATGTGTGCATATGTGTCAGTGCTGGTAGGGGGTGAAAGTGAAGGGGGGGGGGCGTCTACAATCATCCAATTATAAGTTAACAAATGATTCATGAAATCATAGTGCCCATTGTTCCATAAATCCATCTATACATTCACTTAATACCATTTCACCGCACAGCTAAATTTCAATCTTAGTTTTCATACATTGCACCAAAACTATATAACGAGGTTCCATCAACTTACAAGAAATTGGAACATCATGCATTCAAATCAAGAATAAAATCAGACACACTGGCAGAGCAAAAGAGAAGTGAGAACATTTTTTGTTCATCTTAGATATAAAATAAAATAGGGTTATGTGGTAGACGAGTCAATGTGACACCAGAATGAAAGCTGGTGTCATACACTGAACATCGCCTTTTTGTATATTTATACTTGTATATGCAAATAAAAAAAATGTATTATTATTATTATTATTATCATTACTTTATTTGATCTGGGTGAAGTAACATTCATTTTATGGATTCATTACATATTTTCAATTGTTATCAATGTGAACATTTGTGTATATTATCGTGAATTATTTCAATTTACATTCCAATCTTATATCATTCTAATAATCAGTTATTTAATCAAGTCCATAATTTTTTTATTAATGCATTTTATATTCATGAATGGTTCTTACCCTGTGCACTTTGGAGTCAGAGGTCAATTCAGGCTCATATAAATGTTGTTGAGTTCAATGATAATTGAGGAATTCATCATTACATTTTTGTTATTTTCGTTTATGATAATTTTTTTGACAATTCATACGGATTGATTTCCATAAAGTTATTGATTGAATTCAACCGTGGCCATTTGAATTAGTTGGTGGTAATATGATGGAAATAACAGATTAATCAACTTCAAACTTTGGTGTGGGCCTACATATATTGGAATTTCAATAACACTTATTGTTTCAAACTTCATTTTTAAATGAGATGTATTCATGAATTCATTCAACGGATTAAAATAGAATACGTTCTCATCGTTTTAATCTCGTTTTTATCAGCCAGAAAAACAACGGAAACTAAAAACCCCAGACTCAGTTTCATTCAACTTTTTATTAACCGGAAAGTTGCAAGTCCGCGCGGAAAAAATCCTCTTATCTTTGTCAATGCGTCGAAGCGTGTCTGAAGAGGAAACGCGAGGGAGGAGAGTGGGAAGAGAGGGAAGAGGGAAGAGGGAAGACACATAGGGTTCATATTAGACTTTTACAGTTGTTTTTATTCCGTCTTCTCAACTGAAGTGTGGTCACGATATAGCGTCTTGACCACAATGACTGCTGTGGTGATATCAATTTGTCTTCGTTCCTATTGGTTTAATCCGGCTCAAGTGTTTGGTTATATGGAACTGAACTCAATCGCTTCGATTTGTTCCGTATTGACTCAGTATATTACGTTTGATAAAATATAGCACAACAGAGCATAATACTATATACGTTTAACTGAAATCCTCTTCATAAATAATTCAGACCGGAACTTTTAGACTGGATCAACAATTCACTTCCGATAAGTTTTTTTCTTATGTTATGTAAGTTATGTTGGTATATGTTTGTTGTCATTATTTTTTTGGTTTTGTCACTAATTTGTAATAAGTACTCAATGTTTTTGTTTCGCTTCACTATTTTGGTTGTCAATACTTGCATTCTCATATCACTATTCCCATCAAAACCTACCTATTCAAGGTCATTGTTGTTTGATTCATACTTATTTTTTCTCCTCTCCCACACACAAGCTTCGGCTTATGTGGGTATTATTATTTTCCAAAAGATCAAATAACCAACTTAATTTATTCTCATTATTACAACTTATTATTTTTCATTATTTCCGCTCATTGTTCTTTTTTTTCATTTGAGTGTCAATGTGATTGAAGAATCTTCCATGTTTAGTTTCAGATACTATTTGTAATTCTGATAATAACAAGTTTTTTGTGAAAAAAAAATGATAAAAACTGAATATTTCCGAAATTTGATTTCATCAATTTGAATTGTTCACATTTTTTAATGGTTTGGGAAAAACATTGGATGTTTTACATTTCTTATTTCAACATCGAAACTTGATTCATAATCATTGTGTTCAAAGTTATGAGAGAAGAGTTGTTTAGACGGAGCAACACAAGGGCGATCTTACCCCCCCCCCCTCACCCATTTCAATTATTTGAAAACAATCAACTTCTACACCAGGTTTACAATATACGGGATTTTTTAAATATAATTGTGAATTGATTCAAGACAGATTCAAAAATTGAATATATATGAATTTCAAAATTATCAAAGATCAAATAATCAATTACTAAAAACTCATTAGACAACAAAAATGACATAATTGTCAACGCGCTTTTGAAACCCAATATTAAATTAATCTCAAAGTGTGATTTCTTACTTGTGACTATGAGATATTTTATAGATTGATTAAAATCGTGAGAAATAGAAATATATAACTGTTGTATTTTGATGCGTGTGGATTTTTGATGGACCATGACATTTGTAAAATGAGTTTCATAACCACCAAGACAACTACATCTTTCCAAAGTATCGAATGTTTGCATAGCTGAAGTAGATTTGAGTAATTTTTCTGATGTTCCATCCATTATTTTGTTGTTAGAATATCATCTCTCATAAACACAAATATAATGATGAATAAGATAAGTCCAATATATTCAAGATAAATGATGGAATAAAAAGGTATTGTTCAGAATTAGGTTATCTATTACGAATTTCAGAGAATCAATAATTGAAATATTGAAGTTAACTTTCAAACCCATAAATCAATGTGAATGATTGAAAGTGCTCTAGCTGAAATATAGCATATCGCGCAATGCAGGAATAAGAACGGTAGACTGGGCAGATTTGATTCAATGCCATTTTTTGAAACAGAATGAAAAAAAATCACAAGAAGTGAAAAACCAAACCATTACACATAACATACATAAATGAACTACATAAACCATCACATGAATGATTTCTAGAATGAATCATATTTGAGTTCAGTTCTCATAATACGGTACGTCATAAACTATTTAACAATTTTGACATTTTTTTCATTTGAATAATTTTTTTTTCAGAGAGATATTGACCATAGTATATGATATTATCATTGTCAGTAAAAATGATACCATAGCAGACACGACATTTTTCTGGATACTAGTCGTAACTGCTGATTAATAAACATTCAAACGTCCATTTTATCATTTATATATTTTCAACAAGGTTTATAAAATGTATGTGATTATCTTCTTATAATCATGAGTCCTTTATATTAAATTTTGACCCAACAATACAAAAATGTAATTTCTGCATGGGGAATTGTTCTATTATTTTTAGGATCAATTGTCTGAAATTAAACTCAATCTCACGAATCCTCGCTATAACCTCATACCAATCTTGTTGTTTTTTCATTTAGATGATAAAACATTATTTTCACGAAAATAACTTCGGAAAATATTATAATTCTATGATATCGTTTGATTCCAGTTGTTTGCGACAATTCATCCCACGCGCTGTCACCAATGTTGAGTGCTCTGAACGAAGCGACCACCGCCACCTTGATCGCCTCGTTCGACTCGGATCTTTGCGAGGCGGCGGTGCTTATGGCCGCCGTCAGACAAAAACAACTAGTCACTTGGAGCTGTCCACAAATCGAAAACAACAACAACAACAACAACTATTGGGGAATCGGACCGTCTCTTGGTTTGACGACGGAGGCTTTAGTGCAAGTCGTTAAACAGTTTCGGTGGAAGTCGGCTGCTATTCTGACAGTTGGTAAGTAAATGGTATATTCCCATTTTTTAGTTGGTTCGATTCACGTACAGTCACTTCAAATAATATTCCTTCAATTGATTATATTTTCGAAACACAAAGCCCACATACTTTAATGTGAAGTTTTTCAGATATTTTCACAATGTGAATGGATGTTGAAAACTTTTTCAAAAAATTTAAATGATCAAAATGACTGCATAAAAATCTTGTAGAGGTCGAATCATGTTTTTTCAAAGCTGATTTTCTGAAAATGTTCACCAACGAATATAAAATGTGAATAAAACTGTACATCAGGCAATTTTCAAGATAACAATGCAATTTTTGAGGGCAAATGATCAAAGAAACAGACTCAATAAACTTGGCGCACAAAATGGAAATAACTTGTTTCAACATCACAATTTATGATGATATATTATTCATTGATGCAATCGAACGCTCACCGAACTTTTCTCTACGTGAAGAATTTTATCCTGATATTCTCTCACTGAGAGCTATCATACAATATCAACTTTCCTGATAGGTTCATATATATATATATATATATATATATATATATATATATATTCACATATATACATATAAGTCTTATATATATATATATATATATATATATATATATATATATATATATATATATATATATATATATATATATGTATTATATATATGAATATATATATATATATATATATATATATATATATATATATATATATATATATATCTGTCAACTTGACAGAATAACGTAAAAATCTGTTCATTTCAATTCTTTCTGAACAATAACAATGAAAAGCTTGAGCAATTTCCAAGTTGATTAGATTCGGGAATTAAATGCAAATAATAGCCCTATACATCATTGAAATTACTTCAAATAAGTGAAAATTGAAAGATGAGAATGGAAAATATATGAAATGATTATCATTCCGCTAATACCAGCTCTCTTGCAGACATTTATTTCAAGATTTACATTATTTTTCCCAAAGTTTTATGAGTTCTTTTCCTTGCATGTTTGAAGAACTTTGTTTTCTGTGTTATAGAAAGAAATGAGCGTTGCGAGTCTTTGATCTATGGGGCTTTGTTTTGACTTACTCGTTCAAGCTAGTGCTTTGATCTTATAGTCTCTAGATCTCGAGTAATCGGGAAAATGAGGCCAAGAATGTTTCTAGTCATGAATATCAATTTTACGCCATATAATATTGAGTTGAACACATTTTAAAGTAGTTACTTGTCTTTCTTGATTAAAAGTGAAGTTTTGTACAACCGTACTACATAATTCCGATAGCCAAGCGTAACAAATCGTATATGAATATTCACTAGGAAAACGTAACTAGGGATACGCGTTGTTAGACGAGCGGAAAATAATAGTATGTCGACTTCATTGCCAAACTTTTGCCTAAATTCGCCAATTGGATAACATTTTAGTTATAAATGGGTAAAAACGGCTTCGAGTGGTGCCAATTTAGCACATTTCATGTTTTTTTCTTCAAAATGGCTGACCCGATCAAGCTGAGAATCTCCAGATATGTGTATCAAAATGTTATTCAACTTCACACAAAATTTAAATTTTTTTGAAAATAAAAAGTTTTCAATTTTCTTTCCGCCGTGTTATTCTGATGAGTATTTTTGAAATTTCTAAAATTCATAAAAATAAAAGGTACCACCCGATGATGCCAAAAAACTATACAAATCTAAGCTAGATGAGAACCATGAGGAAAAATAGTTTGAAGATGATAGCTGTGGCCGTTTGACCTGTGGAGAACCGACAAAAAACATTAAAAAAACACATAAAAACGAACACCAATTTTTTACAGTATGTCAAATTGAATCCTCGCTAAAGCTCGTCTAATTAGTTCATAATTGGGTGGTGAGATTGCCCTTGTGGTGCCCCGTCCAAACGATCCTATTTTTCATCCATTACCCTAATTGGGGAGCGATGATTATGTATCAAGTTTCGATGTTATTGAAAAAAAATTCTCTTGTGCCGGTATTTTTCACCAAGTCTATTCAACCTTGATCCGAGAGTTGGATAAACCAAATAGCGTGTGTAACGATGGTATAATAACAACTTTAAACTGCCAGTTAGAGTCACTCCCACATTTTAAATTCCTGCTCTTGTGAAAGTAACATAAGTAACCAAGAGAGATAACGAACTGATTCACAAATTACTGCCTATTCACATTTATCAGTTGGTACAACTGTTGCAAAATCTTGAAATTCATTGGTGGATACAAGTTGGGATGAAATTTATGATAAGGTTGGCGAGAATCAGAGCTCGAAGACTTTAGAAAACGGCCCAAATAACAGCTGCCTTACACCTTGACAAAACGAGAAAGGGGAGTTGGGATTGGTTGAATATCAAATTCAACCAATCCCAACTCCCCTTTCTCGTTTTCGACTGACGGCTGTGACTTTACGGCACACATATGTTTGTTAAAATTAGGTCAATCGATTAGACTTTCTGGTATTTTACACCAAATGTTGAAATTATATTTGGTATTCTCAGATTTGGTCCAGTCAGGTTAAATGAAAATGAATACTAAAATATGAAAAATGGAAAATAATATTTTAATCATCCATTATTTATCGTTTGGCTTCACACCACATTACCTTAAACTATTACAAGCAGCAATCTTGATCTTAATTTATTTTTCTTGGCGAGATGTAACTGTGAGGAGCCAGGAGATCATGAAGATAGTCTGGCTGCCAGCGCCCAGCGATGTTAGTTCATTTAGCGTTATCCAGGGTGCACCACGAGGAGGCGAACTAACTTTATGAACTTCATGAAAATAATGAAAATAGATGATAGAACGAAAGAAAATGATCTTACTGCCTAAAAAGCGGAGTCAAATCGTCATTTCAGCGGGATCTGTTGGAGTTATAACCTAGCTGAAGTATTCGAAGTTTCGATTCTCGCATGCCGCGTCCGATTGTAATATTTTCGAGGTCTTGGGATTGCGATTCGATATCAAATTGGAATTATTATTGAATAAATTCTGTAAAAAAAATTCGTATTGAGTTATATGAATCTCGTATTGCTTAGGAGAGAATCCCATTACACGGGTCTTCTCTCAAGTGAGAAACCCCTGGCACCGTGCATTCTGTTGTTTGATTTTAACTGTAATGTTTTCGATAAAATTATATATCTTCATTATTTATATCGATTGGAAATTGCAATGGATATTCGGTAATTACATTTTCGGTGTTGTTTGTGAATAACAAACGAATTGAAATTCAGAAAGGATAATAGGAACATAAAAATACAATTTTGAAGATGAAGTTAATTTAAGACTGAAATATTGAAGCTAATTTTGACTGTATAAATGATTTCTAAGAATGGTAATTGAATCGCGTAGTACGCTCACTACATCGCTTAGTACGTTCACTACTATGCTCTTAATGATGGGAGATATATCAAACTTAATTAAAGATTCTTAGAAAAATTTTGGGATAGTCCCTCTTGCCCCAATAAGCAGCCCTGTGACTTCTATCTCCTGGATGGCATATTTTTCCAAGTAGTACGGTATGGTGGGTTCATAAATATTTTTCTTTTCTTTATTCACTTCTTGAACTTGATCCACACCTCTCTCGAATCGTGTGGTTGGATAGAGTATATCCGCTGTCTTAGTTTTTGTGTTGATGGCTATGATGTCTATACGGCGTGTACTTCCTTTGTCAGACAAACCGTGTACTTCTTCGAATACCAAATACCTCTCAGTTTTCATATTCAGTATTCATATGTGTACCAAACGTTAACACACTCTCATCTTTTGTTTGGTCCAGCTGTGAAGCGTAAATGAAATCTAAACTAGAAACCAAAAAATAAAATAATCTCAAGAGCAGTGAAACTGTGTTTTTGCTTTTGCTCATCTGTATATATTTTGTCGCGCATTTTGTTCGGAGCGGGAAATAAAAGGAGCTCAAAAAACTTCTGTTTGACGGTAAAAAGTTTCGTATATTTTGAACCAAGTAACAAACGCGCAGTGCATGAAACAGAAATGATATTATTCCTGGGTGATGTTTAATTATGACCGTGTGTGAGGCATATGTGACGACACATAAAACCCGAGCTATTCCGATGTCGATCGAAGTGAAATGGGACAATCTGATAACAAGAAGAACTTATGTAACAAATAAAATATGTCGATCACTGGAATAATGAATAGAGAGAGAGAAGTTTATCAAAACACTGCCGCCAAAACGGTTGCCACACGGACACAGTATAACAAAATTTATAAAAACAATGCATTATTTTCAAGAAATAAGAGAATTAAATATAAAAAATATATAATAGAGACATTATTTTAAAAAACTTTTTTAATACAAAAATTGAGTATTAAGAGTGATATACAAAAAGGTATTTGAGAAAAAAAATGGAATGGTAGTAAAGGTGAGTTGGTGAAACAAAAGAACAGTACCGTCAAGTGGGGTGACTTTAACCCACTTATGTGACTTTGCCCTTTTGTTGGAAAAAGTTTCAAACTGCTACAAATGAAAAAGTTTCAATTTTATCGTATCCATTTTATTTTTGTATCTCAATAGATACGTATCAAAATCAAAATACGTATAAAAATGGATACGATAAAATTAAAACTTTCTTATTTGTAGCAGTTTGAAATTTTCCCCCCCAAAAAGGCAAAGTCACATCAGTGGGTTTAAGTCACCCCACTTTATCGATATTTCGAATATTTTTTCAAAACAAATATTAGCGTTGAATAAATTTGATCCTGACACTGCACCAAAGTCAGACGTAGCAATACACCACGGATTGCTTTCAAATGTGCTTAAATAACATGACAAACCATTCAGGTATTATTGGCTACACCCTCTGACGTCACTCTTCTTCGCACACGGTCGGAATCGTGTTGCTCATCGTTTCTGAAAAATCTACTCGTGGGTTGTTGTACATGTATTACATGCAGCTTCAAAGAAGTGTTTACATTAAAGTTGCGCGAGGTGATAATAAAATGAATAAGACATGAAACAAAGATTATATCAGAAAGTTTCAATGCTTTATCTTTATCACATCAAAGTGTACCTTATATATTTGAACATAGAATATGCTCTAGTGGTATCATCATATATTTTACGTTACTTTTAAATTACTTCCAGGATGCTTAAAACAATCTATATTCAAAAAGTTCTTTATGTGAGTCTGAAAATAACTTTATAGGATAAACGAATGTTGGAAACATATTTTTTCGAACTGATATTCCATCACGAGTTTTCATAGCTACTTGCTGTTTGAAGTCATTTTTGTTATGACAATTCAGATAGATCAGTTATTTGAAAACGAATCAAGTCAAATCATTAGTGAACCGGAACACATCACAATAGAAGAAATTGTGTTTCCAAATTTTCATAGACCATAACTATGATCGTTATTAAACCGTAACCATTGTGAATAGTCATATCTGCCAACCTCTACATTGATTATCAATTCATTAATTCATTATTTCATTATTCATTGAATATATTTCCAATATTCATGCATCACAGATATATTTTCTATTCCAGTATTCAATCATTCATTTGTCATGTTTTACTGCCCATCAATTATTGATCCATCTCATATTTCCTCCTTTATTTTTTAGTTTCACTGTCATCACTTTTTTACATACAAAATAAACACACTGGACAGTCAAATACAATCCACAAAGTCTCCAATACAATAGAAACTTGACTGTGGGAGAAAGAAAGAATTATAATCTGCATATTATTTAGTTTAGATTTTATATATTGATGCATGTATGGCGATTAACAAAATATAAACATAATTGACGAATTAATGAGTGGCAATTAAATATGAATGGAACAAAAATAAATGTGATCTACACAATAAACTATTATTCAAGATATAATGACTCGGAATTATACTGATTATTATATCGAATATATTTGATATTACGAGCAATTTGTTTCATATTGATCACAACTATGTGCACGTTCTAAGTTATAACCTCTCAAGGCACGTACATATGAATAATTGAGGCATATTCAACAGAGTGTTAATTCTTCCACTTAGTCAACAGTTTGCAAGCGTAGCCTACTCTGAGGGTCTATCTCCATACACAAGGTTGTGTGTCTATAATCGAGAAGTTTGTCTTTGGTAGCTGAATTTGAAAGCTCAGTTTACAACAACATCGAAAACAATAACCGCTAGAACCTATGTGGAGGATATGAATACTGTTACTGTCCAGCAATTATATAATGCTCTTTCATATATTTCTTGATAATAATAATAATAATTTAATAATAATAATTATTTTTATTCTGTGGAACATAGTACAATATGTTATAGAATATGTCAGTTAAAATATAATAAAGTATAGTAAACAGGAAAGTTACATAATTAAATGTCAGAACCTCAGAAAATAATCAGAAACTGAGTATGGCGTCATATCTATAAGATGTCTTCTTACTTCTTTTCTGAATTGTGTTGTACTTCTTTTCTCTTTTAAGTGTTGCGGTAGAGAGTTGAAAAGCTTTGCTGCTTGATATGTCGGGTTTGTGTTAGTGAGTGAAAGATTTCGTGAATGTATCTGTAGATCCGAATTCTTCCTTGTGTTGTGGCTGTGTATTGTGTTGTTTGGTTGTAAGTTTGCGTGGTGTGATGTGGCAAAGAGAATAGTTTGGTAAATGTAGATGGCCGGAATTGTTAGGAGACTCAATCTTTTATAACTGGGTCTGCATGAAGTGTTGTAGCTTGCCCCCACCATTGCTCGTTTCCCTCGCTTTTGAAGAAGGAAGACTCTTTCGGCATATGGTGAGGCTCCCCAGAAGATTATTCCGTAGCATATTTTGAAATACACAATTCCGAAGTATGCTGTCCTTACGGTGGAATAACTGTTGTTTCGTTTCACATTTCTTATGATGTAAGGACATTCGGCGAGCTGAGACATCATTTTCGCTATTTGTGCTGACCAGTTTAATGTTTCACTTGTTAACAAAATGAGTATCATCAACAATAGGCTTACATAATTTTAAGATAAATTATAACTCGACTGAACTGAACTTTTTTTAAAATTATTATATTGGGTTTCAACGACGCACTATACTCATGGCTACGATCTATTGGCGTCGGTGAATGATGAATGAGATGGTGGGATGATGAGATGAAAGGTTATTCTATGAGGTGTTTTTGATGGTGGGAAGGAGTCGGTCGTGGCCTGTTGTTAAGGAACCATCCCAGTATCAACCTGAATGACAGAGGAAAACCACGAAAAAACCCTGTCAGGATGGTCGACCATGGCGGGAATCGAACCCCGGTCTCCTGAATGACGGTTCATAGTGTTACCACTCGGCCACGCGTCTCGGTAGGGAACTAAATATAATCGATGTCTCGCGAACTAGTCTATTTGATCGCTCTACAACTTGTCAATCTCCGTTTGCCTCCTATTAGCACTGAAAAATAACCTGGACTCCAGGGGAGAGGTTAGCTATAGTCTAAGCTAAGCTAATATATGCTACCTACATATCACAGGAATATCTTGTACACAGGAATACTCCTCCACTGAGTGCATTCCTGTATAAGATAAACTAATCTTAACTTGAACTCGAGCTCAATGATGATGATTATTGTTTGCTTAACGACCCCACCAACAGCTAGGTTATACGGGGGTACGAATGAGCTGGTGATTATGAAATTATGAAGTGATGATAAGTGATAGGACATTTACAAAAACCCATGCCTTATGCGGGATTCGAATCCACGCCCAACGGTGACTTCAGTTTCTGAAGCGGTGCCTCAGCTGACCGAGCTACCGAGGGTGGCACTCGAGCTCAAACCTGTGTTGAATGTGTAATGAAGTACCGGAAATATCTTGCTGGAACTATGATCAAATCGTACTGAAATGCACCCTCTAATGTATCTAAATCTCTGTTTTTGCTACTTGGCAATTTCGTCTTGACTTGAGTTTACTCACATTGCTTGAATGAATGAAGTTATTTTAATTTTATAATAGGTACTCCCTGTAAACAAGATTTTAATATGCCGATGCAAGTGGGTGTATTTTAATGATATCATATATACATGAGAAAAATATATAGGGCTATGAAGTCCCGTTTTTAGGTTTAAGCTGCCTTTCCATAAACATGTTTGTGAAACGAAACGAAACGAAACGAAACGAAACGGAATTAGTCGGAAGCCAATCACAGGCCCGAAAACCAGTTGAAGTCCATGTTGGAATTTCGCAACATGGCGGCCAAGACGAGTTGCATAGGCCAAACTCAACTTTTTTATTCGCAACGAAATGGCGGAAATAGAATATAGTTTCCAGGTTTTACTCCTATGATCGCTAGTGTCTACTTCCGTATTGTGTCACATCGAGTGCTTCTACCGCCAAATCTTGTCCGTGTCAACAACCGTAAAAAATGATTCTATAAGTAGTTTTATAATTAAGAATTCGTATTCATAGACTTTTATGATAACTAATGATTGAATTAATTTATTTTAATGATTTGAAAATAGTTTCATTGGAACCCACCAGGATGCGGTAGAATCACTATACTCAGTTCAAAATGAAATCACTAGAATGCGCTAGAATTGCGAAATTATTTCGCACATCATTGAAACAGCTATGCGAATTCGTCAAGCTAATTTTCGCAGTAATTTTTTTTTATGGAAAGCTAGCTATACACATTTACGGCAACAGTCAACCCGGCACTTCCACCCGTGTTAATCTAGCAATTTTCCCAACACATTTTCACCTATGTTGGTGCAGTAATTGGTTCTCCTTAGAATATGCGATTGTATAAACTGGGAGAAATGATGTCAATACTTACTTCTTCCAGACGCCGGTTTCTGGCCGACGCTCGCTCACTCGCTGGACGTCGGTTTGCGTCAAGAGGGACTCATCGTGAGGCATCACATCGTCGTTAAACAGTCTTTGTCGTCATGGCAGCAGCTGCGTGATGCGCTACGGCCGTTACAACTGACACCTTGCAGAGGTACGTGTTGTAGTCAAAATATTGACTTAGCAGAACATTTATATAGCTGTGTTCACAAGATATATAGTAGGTCTACAACGATATTAAATCATTGTTGAGATCACGAATATAATTATATCAAATTGATCATATTATTTGAAGATTGAGATTATTTTTTTTTTAATTACACAAAAATTGATAATTTTAGAGAAACGATGGTTCCAACTTGGAATATTTTGATAACCACGCAACTCTGAAACTAGTTTTCGATGGAATGACGATTTTCACCATCTCAATTTCAGAGAAAACTAGGAATCATCATCTCAATTTCAGAAATTATAATAATTTTTTTTGTCCTATAGAGGCTATGAGTTATGACGTAGGCATTACCAAATATGTACAGAAATATGAACAGAATTGAATTGGATCTCACCATACTTTCAGAAACACAATATCTCCATTTGGTTTATTTTTTGCTTCAATCTATCCACCAAATGTGTGTTTAATAATGTAAACTATCTACCCAAGTGGGACCAATGTGCAAAATGTAAACTGTTCATTTCCTAAAACTGTAATTTCTTATGTATAGGATGAAATGATTTTTGAATTTGGATTTGAATTTAAATATGATGCCTACATCATGACTCAAAGAAAGGGTCGGGACTCGAAAGACAAATAGATTGATTATGATTTCCAAAATTGAGAGGATGATTTTTTTTTCCAGAATTATGAAAAAATGAGTCATGATTCGTTAAAATCCAGTTGAAGGATTTTGATGTCCACTCACACCTTTGAAAGCTGTTCGAGTATCTATAATGCTCAAGTTTCCACCCTAAACATCATCAACTTCTCAAAATAAAACACCTGTATGCACTTTCAGCTGTGACTTCAATAGTTGTATGTTGGTAAATACCCTGCAACTCTCGTGGATACAAACACAAGTAGGCCTATTTGTAAGAGCATGAAACACGGTTAGCTACTTGTTGATGTGACTTGAAAAAGTATTTTCTTTATAAACTAGGAAAACGCGGGATGAGCGTTGCAGTATGGAAATGTAGAATGCAAAATATTCTGTCAGATCAATTTACATCCACGGACCTTGGATTACTTCAAACGTTCAAAAACCTCACTTGCAACTTGTTGATATTTATAGTGCTGCAACCTGTCGCATATACACTTTTCAAAACTGATTGATCCAAATATTCAATAAAATGTACACTTTCATTGCCTTTTCTTTGTTATTTCTCATCCGATTGTCGCAAAAATCTCTGAGAAGGTTTATAATAGTATTGTCCATACTCGGTGAAAATTTGAGAGCTTTTGAAAAATTCTTGTTTTTCAAGTATTTTTCCTCTGGGTTATTCTCATGAGGATTTTTCAAACTTTACGATTTTTTTACGGACAAACCTTCCATCCGATTTTTCTGAATGACAATCTCAGCCTATTCTGGTATAACAGAAATATGTGGAAAAAGTTTCAATTCGAATGGTATTTTTTTCTGACCTGTATGCCGCGCACAAAATTACAACAACAAAAATACATAAAAACCAAGCCCATTTTTTTCGATATGTCAAATGAAATCTTCGCTACGCTCATCTAACAACTCTGTCATACATTCTATAATCAACAAGGCTGTTTCTGGACATTTCCTGTCCGGAACGTGTTTAAAATTGATTCGGAACACTATTTGGAAGGCCACAGATATATCGAGCCAACAACGAACCTCAGTGTTTGGGTGATCCTAAT
The DNA here is from genome assembly GCA_964007535.1 of Brachyptera risi. NCBI lineage: Eukaryota > Metazoa > Arthropoda > Insecta > Plecoptera > Taeniopterygidae > Brachyptera > Brachyptera risi. Next base: position 17,367,398 of record OZ023336.1, read on the forward strand.
CTCAATGACCATGGTGACGATAAAAACAACAACTAGTCACCTTTCAGTATCACCAAAACCATAATTTCGAATCAAATACTTTGGTGATTTTTCGAACACTACAATGCCCAATGCGCAACAGGTTCAAAAAGTAGAGGCTTATGCGCAGGTCGGGTTAGCAGATGGATTTCTGATTGTTAGATGAGCGTAGCGAAGCTTTCCATTTCACACCCTGAAAAAAAATGGGCTTCGTTTTTATGTTTTTTTTTTTTTTTTTTTTGTAATTATGTAAGCGGCATACAGGTCAGAGAAATGAATCAATCAACTTGAAACTTTTTCTGAACGTTGGTGTCATACCAGAATAGGTTGGGATTGTTATTCAGAGGAATCGGTCGGAAGGTTTTTCCGGAAAATAATCGGAAAGTTTGTAAAATCCTCATAAGAATAACCCGGAGGAAAAATACTTGAAAAACAAGAATTTTTCAAAAACTCTCAAATTCTCACAGAATATGAAAAATACTATTATAGACCTTTTCAGAGATTTTTAAAACAATCGAATGAGAAATAATGAAGAAAAGGCAATAAACGTGTACATTTTATTGAATATTTGGATCAATTGGTTTTGCAAAGTGTTTATGCGACAGGTTGCAGGTTACTATAAATATCAACAAGTTGCAGGTGAGGTTTTTGAACGTTTGAAGTAAGTCAAGGTTTGTAGATGTAAATTGAGCTGACAAGTTATCTTTCATTCTAGATTGCCATACTTCTAAGCTCATCTCACAACGCGCATCCCGCGTTTTCCTAGTATAATCTCTTCTATTTATTATCCACCACTCACTTACCTCACTATGTGTATATGATGAGGCTTCGTAGTAGAGTGAATGTAAAATAGTATAATAGTATAAGCTGACACACGTGACGTGAAGCACAGCCTTCGGAATGTTCATTGAGTCTATAGCTGGACTTCCATGACAGCGATTTGCGTTTCGCTTTTGCAAGGCGGTGGAATTGAGGCGAGCTCAACAATCAGAAATCGCGTCGCTCTCGTCACTGATTGGTCATTTTATCATCAAGGTGGCTTAAAAAAAACGCTCAGCGAATTCGCTAAGCGAATACCGCGTTCGTGCAAGGCCAGCTTATAGCAATAATAGCATGGATACTTGTTCCTTGATTAAGGCATTGGGTTTCTGTGAGTATCATTTATCCACCATGCTGAGTTCTTATTTCAAATATCCAAGTTGTTGATGCGATTGTTGAAAAAAACATTGGATATCATGAGAGAATTATAGTTCAATCAACCAGAATATTCATCAAGGTCATTTATATTTCCAATGTATCAGACCAGATAGTATTCAGGTATACTAATATAAGGTGACCCCATTTCAGATACGAGAATAACGGACATGATTGGATCAGGGTAGAAATAGAATCCATTCATTCATTCATTCATTCATTCATTCATTCATTCATTCATTCATTCATTCATTCATTCATTCATTCATTCATTCATTCATTCATTCATTCATTCATTTTTCGCTGAAGGCTCTTCCAGAAGTGGAATAGTTTCTCCAAGCCACTCTTACTGACTCGCGGGGCACGCGAAGCGCTGACCAAACAGGTATCGTGGCTCAAATGTGTCGTAACCTCCAAACACAGTACTTGATTGGTTAGAGATTCAAACGCTATCAACGCGTCGCGCGCGCCACGAGTCGGTAAGAGCGGCTTCAAGAATTTTCTCGACTATACATTGAAGATGTATTATTATTTGTTCACACTCGCGTTGAAACTTTGATTCGAGAAGAGTGCAGTTATTAATTGTAAATCACAAGAAATATTTTCAACTCCGTTATTCTTATCAAGTTCACTCACATGGATACTTAGCGATGATTATTGTGTATACTGAGAATCATTTTGTTCATATTTTACCATCATTCCAACAAAAATAATTAATTCATCGTAAGATCGTAAGATGGTGTTTTGAAAGAATCAATCTTGAAGTGGTTGGTATGATTCATTATTCAATCAAACCTTCGCAGACAAATTGAAGTGATAGGCTCATAAACTTTATTTTATTCATTTATTTTTATTTCATTGAATCTAAAGATTTGTACATTGCACAAATATAGGAAGTATGAAAACTAACAACTAGATATAAAAATGAGTAGATAGAAGAATAGATTGAGAAATACAGAAAGATATATATATATATATATATATATATATATATATATATATATATATATATATATAAATATATAATATATATAGTACAATGATGGTCTAATAATGGTTCTAACTTGGAACAGATAATAGAATAACCCTCACCAACATCAAAATATATATTTTTTGTTCAAATAAAGAACATTTATCAACGCAAACCAAAACGCAATTCGGGGCATTTGGCGAACTGTTTCAGTGAAAAAACGATAGGGAAGAGTTCGAAAAAAATAGTCCCGCAAAAACGGTAACGGATGGTCATCTTATATGGGACCCACGCCCTAACGGAGAAACATGTATTACAGAAATTGAGGCAAAGCTTGTACGTGTTTCCAATAAATGCCAGTCTCACTCTGTTTTTTTTTTCATTCAACAAAACAACATTGAACATACATATAAATAAACGAACAATCACGTGATGTCCACAAAGCCCTGAAGAGCTTGACTGTGGATTAAATATAGAAAAATAATGGAAATAATATTGTGAAATGCGGTAAGAAGTATTCATAATAAGGTCGAATGAAATACAAACTAAATTATCTCACCGTTTTCCTCACTGTTGTAAAAACAATCACCCAGTCAAATAAACATGCAACAATGTAACAAACCACCACACTCAAAACGAAGACATCCATGGAAATACATAATTAAAAACGGAAGTATTTCACGTTAATAATACATAAACAAAATTATTCAACGTTTATATTTTAATTATCGTCTCAGTAATGTTCACCCAAACGACAAAACCCGAACCCGAAGACTGGGTCACGACCCTCCTCAAACAATTAGAATGCCCCATCTGTTGGGAGACTTGCATACCACCCATCTACATGTGCACCAAAGGTCACAACCTCTGCAGCGCTTGTCGGGGACGTCTCACAGAGTGCGGTCTATGTCGTTCGAAAATCTCCGACGGTCAGAACTGGTTCGCTCAGGAAATCAGCAGCAAACTGGTTGTGATACCTTGTCGTAACGCGAAACAGGGGTGTGACGCGATGGTGAAACTTTGTGACGTCACAGAGCATGAGAATGGGTGTTCGTTCAGGGCGTTACATCAGTGCTACGTGAACTATTATGTTTACCCTGACGGGTTGCAGTTCTGTAATTGGAAAGGACCAGGGGCGGCTCTCGTGAATCATATGAGAGACGCACACCCGTTTTATTTGTCGTCGGGCGAGACGACGGAGTTGAGTTGTAGAGTGAGTCCGCTGGTCATGTGTTTGTTGCCGAATATTATGTTGATATCGGCGCATGGGAAACTGTTTTGGTATGTATTTTGTGGGATTGGATGAGTGATATTGATCATTTTTATTCGGTTCGAACTGAATTGTTCTCTTTGTTTTTATATATCCTGTGTGTGATATACAGAACGCGAGTCAGAACTGATTCATACGTCACTGTTTCTAGACGTAGCTCATCTTACTACCTTGGTGATCAACCTCACTTGTGATAACAATCTATTGGGTACATTCTGAGAAATTAATTATTCAAATTTTGAAATGCCCATGAGGATATAGTCTAACATCTGTGGATGAGAGAATTTATATATTTTCTTATCTCGATATGGTATGTATTTTGTAGCCAGTGACG
>OZ023336.1:17376183-17503683 GCA_964007535.1 Brachyptera risi
TCGAGTATTGAATATGTTTATTTATCCAAGACTCTGCCATAATTGAAACAGTATAATTGATCAATGGATGGATTTAATGAGAGTATGGTAGAAGATCAAGAAAAAGTGAAAAATTCTAAAATAACTTGAAGAAAAGTTTTGAGAAAGACAGAAGCTTTGAGACGGAGGCCTATACTGAAATAAAAAATGTGTTTCAAACTTCATTAAGAGGCCGCAGGCGCTCGTATTTAACGCCGCAAACTCACGGCCGTAATTTTTGAGATATCAATATGATTGTTTTCGAATTCTGATAATCATTGAATAACGGAGGTTATCGCATTTACAGAATTTTGAACAAAAAACGTGTAATTTTTTAAATTCTTCAGATGGAAAATGAGAGAATGTCCAGCTTACGAAAACCTTGATACATATTTTTGAATACCGAAAAAAAATATAGACTGTGAAATATATCAAAAGTTTGAGTAAGGGAATTAATGGCGTTTACGTGAATATGAGTTCGGCTGGCCAGTCCATGGGTTGCGCCTAGCACACGATGCATGTTAAACTCGAGTCTGAAGCGAGCGAAGAACGAGCCCGTGTAGAGCGCCTGCGGCCTCTTAAGCCATGTATAGGTGAATTTGAAAAAAAAAAAAAAAATATATATATATATATATATATATATATATATATATATATATATGAATATATGAATATGTACATATATATATAATATATATATATATATATATATATATATATATATATATATATATATATATATATATATATATATATCCAAAGGGGGTGGGGGGAGGAGAGATGAAAATTGATCAATTGAATGAATATGATTCTTGAAAATGTGTAGACCTACTCAAATTTTCGAAATGTCCACAACAATAAAATTCATCAATTTGTTTCTCAAAATAATTCTTTTAACAGAAGGCTTTAAAAAAATATAGTTTCATGATTAAAATTAGGCTGTGCTCAATTTATATTGAATCGAAAATTATACCAATTGATAGATGAATGAATAATACCAATGAATAAACAAATGAATAAATAAATATTAAATTCACACCTTCTGCAGTTATCGCTAGGCAACATGAAACAGGTGGAACGAGTTACGTTTTATTAGCTGTATACCTGTGAATGCGAACATAAGAGGTATAAGTTTGATGTTTCTCACGTATACCATCTTGAATATCGTTAGAAATGATGTGTTTGTATAGTAAATTACTACAATTTTTATACCTTACACCGTTTCGAAGTTATAACCGGAGACTGGTATTGTTTGAATCGACTTCCATTCACTCAAAAGTTCACGACGAGGAGGTAAAATCTTTGATAATAAACTTCCAAGAACAACAATAACACTATCAAAAGTGTTCCGCTTGAAAACAATCCGAAGAACTACAAAATTACAGTTGAACATCAAACAAGTTCTGCATTACAACTGTGTATATCCTTATAGACATTGCTGTTTTGTCTGAAGTTCAAAGGGTATATTGAATCATCAAATATGCTGTTCAGATAAGATTACAAACGCTGTTTGTAACAGCATATAAGCCACGATGTAGTGTCACCAACCTATTTCATCATAATACCAGGGAAACGCGTTATGTGTTGCAGCGTTGATGGATGAGCTAGAACATATCAACTTATCTTTGGATTGGTTATTATATATATATATCCACCTTGAGATTCGAACAATTACGTCACAGCCATACTATTTACTAATTGGTTTCTATGATAATAAAGAAGGCTTTGTTTCAATCGTTTCCAATTAATTGGAGACAGTTAGTGGTGACACCTGTTGCTTGGATTCATTTTTAATTGGTTTCTTAATAGCTCTGAGTGATTAAATTTTTTTTATTTTTTTATTCAAAACGGCTCATCTGATTCAACTGAAAGTTTGGATCAATGTGTATAATTATTATATCCAAATTCTCTGAGAATTTGAATTCTCTCGAAGGGAATATTTTTGACGAATTTTTTCCTCCGGGTTATTCTTATGGGATATTTGAATACTTTGAAATGAGTTTTCTCAGAAGTACCACCGGTTCAACCGATTGCGCCTCAAAACCATACAGTATCTAATTAGATAAGGACACTTGTGTATGCCAAGTTTCAACTGATTTTGAATATTTGTTTGATAGGTGGAGCGCGAAAAAAAATGAGCACTTTTTTTTCGAGTAATGTGATATTGAGTCTTCGCTTCGCTCATTCAATAGAGGAGGTGCTCCGACTCCCATACTGATAACATGTAAGGAATTTGTGGTTTCTCGCGGTCAGTTCAGAGCCAAAGGTCCCGAATGCCTGTCACGATTTAGCGGATTCCCTTGTGAACTAGATGTATATAAGAGTGGCTACGGCACCGGTGGCATTGTTCAACTAACACAATCTATAATTCTCGTTGAAAAAATGCTACTACTAACATTAAAATTCTACTGAGCCGTGTATATCATTGTTGAGCATTGTTGTTTTATATAGTTCGATATAAAAGTGATAGTTGCGCTACGGGCAATCGGGACCCTGGACTCGGGCTGGAAATATTTCACTTTCATGACCCGAGTTGGCCGGGTCAACTTCTCTGTATTATGATCAAATAGGTTGGTATCACTACATCGTGTATGAGCTATCAAAATTTTGATTTGAGAAACAAACATATTCTTAATACCTTCATGATAGTGTGAGCAAAAACTATCTCACTCATACATCTCATAATTTTGATAGATATAAACAGCTGACACATCTTTCTAGACGTAGGCCTAAACCAGTAAAAATGTTGGAATACCAAGTGAATGATTCTATTTCGTTTTTTAGGTATCAATAAGATATAAGATATGCGTTTCCACTCCTTTCAAATTTTGATTTTGATTTTGATTTTGATTTTGAATTTTGAATTTTTTGAATTTTGATCTTATTTTGATCAATTATCAAATTATCACTCAAAAAAGTATGTTTTGCTTCATCAACTTCCGTGAGCTCGTAATGAATAAATGTTCTCTGAGAGATCTTACATTATGGAATGCGTGAATAATGAATAAAATAGAATACATTAATCATGACTGGGATAATTCTCCTTATATGAGTATATAAGATTATTCATGGAAGTGTCAAGACATCGGTAGCTCTGATATATACGTTGAACGCGAACTGTATTACACCTGAACCAGTTCATACAACAACCATTCTCTTTCGTTCAATTGAAAATAGAGGGGAAAAAACACACAGCGTAACCATAATAGGTTACTGGATGATTGATTAATTAATTTATTGCTGTTCACAGTTTTCATAATGTTCAAATGTGTTTTTCATCATTGTTTTTTCAATTGTTCATCATTACTGTATTTTGTAATATCATTACCATACTATATTGACAAGGCTAATATCTCTATGAGATCAATTTAGACCCATAAAGCATAATAATGTGACTGGATAATCTATATACCTAATGAGCAATAGTGTGATCTGTAAAGAGTTCTAATTTATCCTTGTGATTGGGCTTCATGAATAAATAAGATGAATGAATAACATTTTCAGTGTCGACATAACATATGGACGATCGCAGTGATTTTCCGGATGGAAATATTGTAGTGAAACTGCTTCTTATTGTGCAGAGAATAGTATCTTCTTAAATATAGTCTATCCATAATAAACATTCACAATATGTTACGTGTTATCCGTATTTAATGGTATACGCTGTGAAATTAACATCGCTGACAAAAATACCGAGTGTTACTGTTACATACAAAGTTATCATTTCACCTCTGTTATGATAAAATGTGATTCATTAGCATTTTCGGCAGATATAGACTTCAGCCAAGTGACGTCACTCATTGCTGCAATGTCCACAACCGAGACGCGTGGCCGAGTGGTAACACACTGAACCGTCATTCCGGCGATTCCCGCCATGGTCGACCATCCTGACAGGGTTTTTTCGTGGTTTCCCTCTGTCATTCAGATTAATACTGGGATGGTTCCTTAACAACAGGCCACGACCGACTCCTTCTCACTATCCAAAAACACCTAATAAAATAACGTTTCAATTCTTCATCCCATCATCTCATTCATCATCCACCGACGCCAATAGATCGTAGCCATCAGTGTAGTGCGTCTTTAAAACCCAATATAAAAAGCAATGTCCACCAGTTGGAATTGACTAATCAGAATATTTGGTAGTCCACCAGCTCGCTGTATTGCTATGGTAACTATTGCTTGTCATTTGTTACTTGACAGAAGCCTATTGTCTGTAAACGGATGACGATGTATTTGTTTATTTTGTATCTTGCATAGTTCAAGTTTGATGATCATACCTGTGAAATCAGCCTGGCGGAAACGTTTCGCATTATAGAGACTGACTTTGAGACAGCAAAATCAGTGTACTATGCACATATACATTTTCATATACAATATGGTATCATTATTTGGGGGTATTCAACTGGAGCAAATAAAATATTCATTCTCCAAAAAACAGCCATAATATATCTAGCAAAAGTGAGTTAAAATCCATGCTCTGATGTATTTTATGAAGATTCAAGTAGACCTCTATTCAAGAAATTTGAAATCATGACCCTCCCAAGTATATAAATATATATATATATATATAAATATATATATATATATATATATATATATATATATATATATATATACCGGTATATATATATTTTTTTTTATTGGTCACATACACTGATACAGAAAGAAAAACACAATGACAGCAAAAAAACATCCACAAAGCCCTTCAACAAAGGCTCAACCGTGGGTTGAAATAGTGAATTTTAACTGATTAAAATTCAAATTCGGACGTATTTCTCAAACATTAAAAGTGATAGAATGGTATATATATATATATATATATATATATATATATATATATATATATATATATATATATATATATATATATATATATATTCGTATATATATATATATATATATATATATATATATATATATATATATATATATATATATATGTATATATATATATATATATATATATATATATATATATATATATATATATACATATATATATATATATATATATATATATATATATATATATATAAATATATATATATATATATATATATATATGATGCAGTTCTACATGTATCAGAAAACAGGAACATATACTCAACGATTTCAATGAGGAAAATCATCATAACACCAGAAAGAATAACATAAATGTAACACCCGCACCCCACAACCACCCCCACAGCACAACCCATCAATTGTCAAGAAATGACATATACATGATGAGACTAAATTGCATAATGCTTCACCTATGGAAATGAAAAATTACAATTCTTCCAAGATTATAAACTCGAGAACCTACTCACCAGTAGATGTTACTATAGCGTTGAAGAATTTCTAGCATTCAAACTATATTCAATTTTAACCATCAACACCCTGCAGTCCTGGGGGCGAATTCAGGTAGACTTTACTCTCTTGTAGCTGTCTTATCGTAAATATAAGACAAGGCTAATTCATGTACGTTTTTGATGTCGTATATGACCATTTACGATGTGTACATTTAGACGAATGACTGTTGTAGCTGTCGTATTAAATTTACGCTAGCTTAAATTTAAGGGAGTAAAAAAGGTACCTGAATTCGCCCCCTGTTTTATATACTATTATTTGTAAGACTTCAATATATTATTGGCCATTCGTATGTTTTTCATTTTTTATGTGATAGTTTATGATATGACGTTGACAATCCAATGTACTACCGGTGCATTGATCGATTCATATCGATGAAAATGATTATTATCATTATTATTAGAGCTTGATGTGCCACTGAAAGTTGATCTACACAATATTGTGGAGCTTCCCCGTGACTAATCCAGATAAGAGACTGCTTTGGAAACAGAAGTCAAGTAGACGTGGGATCGAGTCCTGCATATTGCGTTTTTTTGTGGATATCGTTCATCTATCACCTGCTTATTGGTGCTCCCAATAAACCCAGCTGTTGTTGGGGTCGTTTAGCACACAATACTCATCATCATCCAGATTGTGAGATATAACAAACACCACAAATGTATACTGTAAAAAATGCTTTACTGAAATGATACACGAATCTTGTTTGCTTTAGATTTATTTACACTAACATGTATCGTACATTCACACATACATGTAAAATTTGTTAAACCAAACCTATGCTTTGTTTTATTTCGCCAGACATGTCCACCTATATCGCAATCAATCAAATTCACAATCAATTGAATTTCAGAACTTGAATTTTCATTTTTTAGATTTCCGTTCTTAGTGTGAAGAACCTAAAGAACATTACGAAATTACCATATGAAAGTACTCATTTTTCGAGTTGTACTCCTCGTGAGATCAAGCCTAGGATAACGATAAGAGTTCTTCTTCTAGCTTAGTCAGTCAGGACACTGCCTTGGAAACTGAATAGTTCCTAAACTCCATGTCCTGGAAAATGAATTGAAGTCAAGAACATTATGCATATCAACCGCACATTCCTACTCACAAATAACCTGGCTGTTGATGAGGTCTGATGATGATGATTATTGCTTGCTTAACGACCCCACCAACAGCTAGGTTATATGGGAGTACGAATGAGCAGGTGATAATGAAATTATGAAGTGATGATGAGTGAGAGGACGTTTACCATAACTCATGCCTCTTGCGGGAATCGAACCCACGTCCAATGGTGACTTCAGTTTTTGAAGCGGTTCCTCAGTTGACTGAGCTACCTAGGGCGGGGTTTTCAAGTATACACAGTGATAATGAATACATGTTCAATTTCACAAATTAGAACATTTAAAACGATGTAATTATACACTTGCAGTCACATGAAATAGACTGAATTGGAATTTGAATTTACATTGAATCTACGCAAATTCGAACATTAATTTGATCTCACAGTGTACTTCGAATGCTTGTGTATACCTTGTCTGCTAGGATAATTCCAATAAATATTCTGCAGGCTGCATTTCAATATTGCTCGCTCGACCAAATTGGGTGACCACAGGTATGATAAAGGGAGGTTTCGTCCAATTGCAGTAGTTAATTAATTCTGCTGAAGAGAAATATGAGTCATAACTGTCGCCTACATTCATACAGTCATACAGTTTATATATACAGCTGCCCCCGTGGCTCACTCAACTATCACACAGCGTTAGAAACTGAAGTTAGGTGGGGTGTGGGTTTGAGTCCCGCATAAGTCATGGTATTTTGTAACCGTCTTTTCACTTATAACATCACTTTATCGTTTCATTGTCAACCACTCATTCGTACCCCCGTATAACATAGCTGTTGATGGCAGCATGGAAAAAAATCGAAGAGTGAAACCATAGAACTGAATGTATTCTTCAACATTGGTTCCATTTTTTCTATTATTCCATTTTTCTATTTTTCATATTATTTCAATATTTTTCTATCATCCTATCCTATTTTCCATCCCTTGCCTTAATTGGGAAACAATGATTATGTATCAAGTTTCGATATTATTGATATTTTTTTTTTTTTAAATGTATATATATATATATATATATATATATATATATATATATATATATATATATATATATATATATATATATATATATATATATTCAACATGAATATGACGTGTACTCACTATCTGCTTTCTCTCTCTTTTCAGTGATCGTCCTCTGTCTTCCATTATCGTCGCCGTTTACATCAGACATCTTCTCCGTGCTCGACTCTCTCTCTCTCGCCAACACGTTCGGTACATCTTTCCTCTCTGTTCATCTGTCTTCCATCCTTCCTTTTCTACCTCGCCCCTCCCCTCCTACCCACCCCAACCGCACGAACCACATCACCACTACCAATTATACACCCTCGAGCGACGACGCTACCACCGCCTCGGAAGTCACTGCGGGCGTTTCAGGCAAATCTAGGAAAACAAGGAAGGAGCCTTCGTCGCCTAGTAACAAAATTAATAATAAGGAGAACATCGTGTTGAAATTTGTCGATTCAAAATTGGAACGTGATGGTTCGAAAATGAAACGTGATATTTCAAGGTCAAATGAAGAGAAGAGGGAGAGGGAAGTGATTAATAATATCAGGTTAGATATAAATGATTTCGGGAGTAAGTTGAATGTTGATGATTCGAGGCGAATTAACTATTTTAGATTTAATAGTGAATTATTAGACTCAGAGTGGATCCGGTTCGGAAATGTCAGTAAAAATCTCTTAGTTTTGAGTGTTTTGGACAATAACGTCAATATAAAAAAGGTTTTCGATGACGGATCTGAAAGTAGTAGTTATGATGTAAACGAAGAAATATGGCAGAAAATCAATCAAAGTTTAAGAATAATTGTGAGTGAGAATCGGACGGAAAATAAAGAAAACAGTGCGTCACATTTGGATACATATTATATCAAAAGTGCTGCGAATTACTCCTCAGAAAAAAGTTCAAATTTCGAAAAAGTGAGGTTTGTACTTTTGGATAACCATGTGGATAAAAATGTCAGTAATATTCCAGTCGAAAATATCAACCAATCAGATCCTGGATTGTTAAAACAAGATGGCGGTGACAAATCAGTCACAAAATGGCGGCCGTTGTTGTTACTCGACGCGAGTGGAGATGCGACGAAAAGATCACGTGACAACGAATCGTTGTTCGTGTTAAGACGACTGGTGGCGAGTCTGGAAGAGTGGTCACAGGAGAAACAGGAAGTGGGAAGTATCCAAGATGGCGTCGATGACGTCACCTGCGTCTCAGACGACTGTGATGACATTGATACAGGTAATAACACCATGCATCACCTTTGTGTATTATAATTCAATTCAACATGTTTTTATCAATGTGTTCGTTTATTTCTCAATTTAAATTACAAATTGCAGATAACCATGCGTTGCAAAGTCTTGTGAATATTATCAAAATTGTCTCAATTTATTTTCCTCCTCAATTTTCATAAATCACGTTGTAGAGTTGATATGCGACTGTCACAATGCTAACAATGGCTGATCCTCATAAATATCCGTGATTTTCACACATGTGAATTCATAATCTCTCAAAGAATTCATATGAGTAATCGGTGTAATCTGGTGTTATATGAGTAATTCACATGACGTATAGAGGAGGAGCCCACACATTCAAAGTTGCACGAACCCCCAACAGAACCAATTGAAACATGAATCAAATTCTCATTTCCATTTCAAATCTATATTGATCATGGAAATTTTGAAGAAAAAAATGAACTAAAGTTATGAGACAGAACTGTGCCAGGTAAATGAGCAAGGGTTGCTGCTCACTGCTCGTGTCTTTCCGTGTCTGCTCGTGTCTTTCCGTGTCTCCTCGTGACTAAGTGTCTATTGCTTGAGTTCACCGCGAGCACTAAACCGGCGAGAGAATATCATCTCAGTTTTCACAATACTAAAATCGATATCAAACATTATTTCAACATTAATTCATCTAATATCAAATTCGAAATCGAAACAAAAAACGAAAATGATAATCGATTTGAGTTCTGAAATATTGAAATCGGATTGTAGACAAAAACTGAATACATTGGACACGCTTACAGATATTATATCTTAATTTGAATTTCAGATAATTCCGAGATGCTCACAAAGGGTGCCCAAATTGCTACGATTGTCATCTGCTCAGCGTTGGTCGCTACAGGTGTCTTGGCGCTCTGCATTCTTGCAAGGTGAGCAAACAACTCAGTGTTTTCATTCATAATCCAACAATCCACTGAAGCTGGCAGTAAACACAGAGTGTCATGTATACGACGACAGCTGAAAACCGTACTGTTCTTCTCACATTAATCTTTCACATTCACATCACTGAGGGGCTACATTGTTCGTTTAACAAAGTTGAATTCGTAAATTTCGTTAATTTCGTAACGTTATAATTTCGTTTGTTTGTTTGTTTTTAACGCTGGTATCATTACCTGGGTTCGATGAGTTAGCCCCACCCAAATAGAATTCCAAATTTTCGACTATGCCATATTTTTGATCCAATTATGCACCTTCAATTATGCACCAGAACAGATTCTTGTACCCCAATCCTTAACATAGATATTTGCATTCCGAGCGGGTTGAGGCCAACTTAACACGACATAATTATTCCATAATTATGCACCACTTATGCTCCATTTTGAACCACTTTTTCCGATTTAACGGACCCTCATCACATTGAGATTTATTGTTTGTAAAATGAGTCATCTTATTTTCCGTTATTCTTTGGGGTGGTAAGATCGCCCTTGTGGTGCCCCGTTTAAACGATTCCATTTTTCATCCATAGTCTTATTTGGGGAACAATAATTGTGTTTCAAGTTTTGATGTTATTAAGAAAAAACAGTACATATCGGGAATGAGCAATAACTATTGGATAAGCGAAGCGATTGACTCAATTTCGAAGTACTCGATATGAACGGACTTTTTTTGTTTTGTTCGCGCTCCACAGGCCAAACGAATGTACAAATACAGTTCAAACTCGGCTCACACAAGTGTAATCATCTGATTAGATACTGTGAAGTTTTGAGGACGAATATGATGAAACTAATTTCAAAGTTTTAAAAACTCCATGAGAATAACGTAGATAAAGAAATTGGACATAATATTTCTTTCGAATAGATTCAAATTATCACGGAATTTTAATGTGATTATGATGCACAATATCTCAAAGTTCCACATGAATCGGATCAGCCGTTTAGATAATGATATTTTTTTTCCACATCAATCAAAGTGATTAAGAAGCTCACTAAGAATATTAGCAACAGATATAAGCAACAAGAAATCTGAACTGTTTTCGATAGGAAATGGTCACTAATTTCAATTTTCAATTTCATTTCATTTTCATTTTATTCTGCATAATACAATAACTGATACATAATATGAGTGAGGATAGTAATAATCACCGAACAAGTCCGAACTCATAATGACATGTTTGAATAAACGAGCAATATTTGCGAAATACTCTTCAATCATTTTTATTGTGAAACAAAAGGTTTTTCATAAATTTCAAATATCGATGAACACAGAATTTCCCCAAATACACACTCGAACATTGATTTCCAACGATTATCACCTTCTCATACATAGGCCTATTTAATAATTGAAAATTTCAATAAGTAATCGAATATTTTCTGTAATTTAATTCTATTAAAACATTGGTTATTACAAATATTCATTCTATCGACATTTACATAATAATTGTTCTCAATTTTCACGAATATCATTCAAATAATTTGTTATATCAATCAAATATCGATTTCGCAGATGAAGTGAAATGAATTTGAACCACAACCGTTGCTTCTGAGGTTCCCAATGCCGAGGTATTCAGTGCAAGGGCTGCCCAAATAGGTTCCAGCGGGGTGATTAGGTTCCCACGTCGTGAATCCAATGTTTGCCAACGGTTGATCTGTGAATGATTTGAAAACGATCAGAACAGATGTCATATATACTTTTATCTATCAAAGAGGTATTCAAATAACACTAGTCAAACGCGAAATATGCGTTGTGGGATGAGCGAGATATCCGAATAAGGTATAAATGTCGTTGAAGTAGTTCTACCCTTGCTACTTCATCGACTCTGGAATTCTACACACCTTGATATCTGAATAAGCTATAAAAGTCGTTAAAGTAGTTCTACTCTTGCCACTTTATTGACTCTGGTATTCTACACACCTTGATGCATATAAAGAATACTTCATTGTTGGTCAACTCTTGAATCTAGAATTAAGCAGTGAGTCTTGACAACTTAATTCTGTCACAATTTTTATGATATATTTGATGGATATTATCAGTTTTTTTTTCAAAACGGCTGATTGGAATTGCATAAAAAATCGTGATAATGTGTAAAATCCATTGTATTCACATTTAGAGAAAATTTCATCCCATTTGGAGAGATTTTATTTTTCAACATTTTCCGCCCAGCCAAATCTTATGGGGTTTTTAGAAACTTTGAGATGATATTTCTAAAAATCGGTTGAATCGATTCATTCCAAAAACTATACAGTTCTGAGTTGGATGAGTTTGCGTGTACAAAAAAGTTTCATGTCGATCAGTCAAACCCTGCAACCTGTGGAGTGCTTAAAAAAAAACACAGACAAAACCCTATAAGAGTAGGATGGAGACTTCGCTACGCTCATCTAAAAACCAAACTTCAAGGGGTCCTGGACCTGGCTATGCTACCTGTGCTCAATCAGTCATGTTCTTGTAACTTTTCTCAGAAATAGTTTTTTCAAAATACATATTGATTGTTGTTACATGTTGTTACATGTTGCTGTCATGATTTGAGATGGAACAGGTCCAGATTGAAAAAGAGTTTTCAACATTTTTGATCAAAAATTTGCGAGATTTCAGGATTTACGACATTTGATTGATTCAATATATTTGTAAAACTGATGTCCAATCATTTATTCAACTGCCTCAAGTTTTTTTCATACATGTAAAATCCTCTGTGGCATTTTGAGAAAAAAATTGGCGTAGCAATCCTGAAATGAAGTTACATACATACTGAGAATTATTATTCTGAAATAACGAACATTGAAAAGTGGTAACATTTAGGCGTAGCAGGCTTAAGACTATGATAATAGCACTGCATACGTAGCTGGAGTCTGGAGATAATGCCTGCACCCAAAATATTGGGAATATGTTCAAACAAGTCATATACATATTATATTGGTCACACTTCAGAAAAAAAAAAGTGCACAAAAAACAAAAACCGAGAAAAAAATACAAGGTCTGGGTTCCCTTAATATCACCGTCGACATTTCCGTATCTCTGTTGTAATCTGAGATTTAATTATTTCACAGGGAAAAATGTACGATAAGAATTCACATTTCAGTTTCCAATGTGTGTTGGATGTTCAAAGCTGCACCAATTCATTCAAAAATTATCAGAGTATTCATGAGCTAATTTTCCAAATTTATCAATTAGAAGACAATTTCCACCGTAGATATACAATTGAGGTTGATTCAATAATTATAATCAATTGTTGTTTAGATGGATGAGTGTGAAAGAAGAAAGTGTGAACCACCAACGGGTCTGTGATGTATAGTTCAGTAAGAACGGTCGACCGGAACCTTCTTTTTTCATGAATACAAGATACTTTTGACTAGCATACAAAGCATAAGCTTCTGAACACAATCCAGTCATTCATACCCCCAAATAACCTATCGCTCGGTGGGATTGATACTACTGAGACGTGTGATCGAGTGGTTAATACACTGAACCATCATTGAGGAGACCGGGGTTCGATTCCGGGCATGGTCGACCATCCTGACTGGGGTTTTGTGGTTTTCCTCTGCCGTTCTGGTCAATACTAGGATGGTTCCTTAACAACAGGCCACGACCGACTCCTCTCCAATATCCAAAAACACCTGATAAAATAACCTCCCATCTCATCATCCCACCATCTCATATATCATTCACCAACGCCAATATATCTTATTCATCAGTAGAATCGTCGTTAAATTCAATATAAATGAATAAATGGGACCATATAAACAATCAAAACCTGTTATACTTACTGAAAATGGTGACCCATCGGTCGTCGGTTGTAGAGTACATACGATGTACACCAGTCCACACGTGTTCCTTCATGTTATAGAGGTCATAAAGAGCTTCTTTTTCTGCCAAAGAGTTCAGTATATGAAGATATGCCCCTTCAGACTGACACGTATGCCAGGCTTTATACCAGCTCACTATTTCTTGGTGGTATTTATAGTATCCGTGACCGGGAATCAAATCGTAACCATTCCTTGAAGAGAGAAATAAGTCACAGTAATTATTAATTAATGCATGAATTAATTGCTTTGGTCAATGTAAGTCATTTTGCGAAGAAATTGTTCAGGAGATGCGTCAATGATGCAGGAATGTATTTCCGAATAGTTTCTCTATCGTATTTGTGCCCACGAGGGTATTTTTAATTTCTCTGTCCAATTGATGACTCGTAATGAATGTGGCTTTACCAATCGGCCTTCTCGATCAATGTCACTTGAGGTCATTTAGAGACACCCCGATTGAATATTTTGATTTCACCTCAGTTCTAACAGCCCCGTCAACTGGATTGTATGATTTGTGATTTCAAAGGGGAAAAAGATGCGAGTCGTCAATTAAGAGGCTATTTATTGATTATCAATGATCAATTACTGAGAAAACGCAGCATATGCGTTGTTCGTGTGAATTGTAACTGAGAGCCATAGACACACCTTCATACTGAAATAATCTAGATACGACTTTCCTGTTCCACTTGTTCCTTATTCTTCAATTCTTTGATGATTCAATTAGTTTTATCTTTTGAATCTCTTCTACATGCAGATTTCCAATCAATCTGAGAAAACTACACCATGATTATAGGTTCACCAAAATGGAAAGTGACTAATAAAAAATATGGAACCATGTACTAGGGTATCGCTTCACTCATTCAAAATGATTGTGATTAGTTCGAAACTAATTGCTACGGTTCCAAAGATTGTGACGTCTATTTGACGGTCTATTTGATTACAATATATTTTTATATATCAATTAGCCTACGTAGCGCACTTCATGCTCAGGATTGATCTATTGAAGGACAAACAGAAGTAATACAGAATGTATACATATGTTGTCATAGTGACCAGCTGTTTCAGTGAATACTAGCACGGAGTCACTTGTTGCTTCATCAAAATTATATTGGATGAGCGAAGCGAAGAATCAATATTATCGTACTGGAAAACTGGAATTTATCTGTTGTTTTCGCTTCATGGGTCAAACCAAAGCCCAAATTTTGTTGGATGTGGCATTCACATGTCTCACAATCTAACTCGATTTTGTACGGTCTTCAGGCACATTGGTTGCACCACTCTTGAGAAGAAACATTCCCAAATTGAAAAAAGAATAACTTGTAGTAAGTATCAGGAAAAAATAATCTTTTCGAATAAATTTTATAAATCATCATGGAATTCAAAGATGAGAATTACACATTATTTCAGAGTTGTTTAATGCTGAATTGAATCTGCCATCGTGAAGATTTTTTTTTTTTTTTTTAATGGAATAAAAAGCTACCTGAAAGAAGATCACAAATCATGGAACGATGAAAGACATATAGGTAGCAAGTAGAATACGATAATTTATAGGTTTCAAAATCAAGGTTTGAAGCTCTCGATTGAATATCACATAACTATTTCACCATCGCTTATTTTACAACGTATTTGCTGCGTTTTCCTAGTGCAAAAGCATGACACTCACGTCTTCGGATACTCGCAAATGGATGCCTGTTTGATGGGACAGTTGGTGTTGACTATCCCCTCCCGAGTGAGCCCCCCACAGGTGTACAAGGTGTCGTTCAACGGGTGTCCCGGAGCCCAATCGTTCCCCCCACACGCCGCGTCCAGAGGTTCATCTGGAAACAACAATGAATTGATTCATTCATTGATTCATTCATTCATTGTAGATAACAAGAATAAACTTGTATTACAAAGTCAGTGAAATATAAGACATACAAAGTAAGTCCATGATTAAAATATAATACAACATAGTGCGAGAAGTGAGAAACCTCATGAGTTCGGGTATATGCCCAACTCAAGATGCATTGAGGGTTGCGTTGGTTTGCCGCCGACGGGCAAACACAACCGTCACTGCATCTTGGCCTAACTGAATCAAGAAGATCAAAATCTCGATCAATCAAGAACAAATTGGAATATACTAGGAAAACGCTATATACGCGTTGTTAGACGAGCGGAAAGTAATAGTATGTCGACTTCATTGCCAAACTTTTGCCTAAATTCGCCAATTGGGTAACATTTTAGTTATAAATGGGTAAAAACGGCTTCGAGTGGTACCAATTTAGCACATTTCATGTTTTTTCTTCAAAATGGCTGACCCGATCAAAATGAGAATTTTCAGAAATGTGAATCAAGATGTTATTCAACTTCACACAGAATTACAATTTTTTTAAAAATAATTTTTGTTTCAATATTTTTCCGCCGTGTTATTTTAATGGGTATTTTTGAAATTTCTAAAATTCATAAAAATAAAAGTTATCACCCGATAATGCCACAAAACTATACAGATCTAAGCTAGATGAGGAACCATAATGGAAAAAAGTTTGAAGTTGATAGCTGTAGCCGTTTGACCTGTGGAGAACCGACAAAAAACATTAAAAAAAAAAACATAAAAACGAACACCAATTTTTTTCAGTATTTCAAATTGAATCCTCGCTAAAGCTCGTCTAATAATGTGATGTTATATGCAGTTGTAATTTCACAGAATGGTATTACTTTTCAAATTCAATTTCGCATTCGACAACATCTGATGCCAGAGTGAAGTATTAGGATGTTTTGATAGTGATCGTATTCATGATTCCATGATGATAAAGACTGGTACAAATCTGACGCCAGAAATGACAAGAGTTACTGGAATGTACTGATGGTTGCATTGATTTGCCGGTCCTTTAGGGTGACTTGACTCCATATCCATCAATAGTAAAAATATGTACACATTTTGGGTCCAAATCTATACAGTAAATAAATGTAATACCGATCGTGATGAGCAGTCTAGTGTGATTCAAGGTACACACTTTGTTCAGAAAATTTCGTATACATCGGATTAGCTGTAGCAACAGTCATATGAAATGCCAATATTAGAGGGTGGCAGAAGCATTCAGTAGATGAATATTCTTACGGGATAGAGTAACAGAGCCCTGGTTGAACAGTCTACATATCCTGGTAGTGGTACTCCTGGAAATCCTGCTAGAAGCGCAGCGATCAAAAAGAACATTCCATTTGCTGGAGGTTGTTGCAATTGAATGAATGCTGCCATAGGAGCGCTGTGATCAGTTAACTTCGTCATTGTTGGTATGGGTAGGATCTGTCATACAGCGTCGCCTATTCAGAGATTACTTTACTTTATGGCAGAAGGCATGACGCATAGTACTACATTGCTCACTAGGAATCGCAGCGATCGGTTTGTCCAAGAACAATACTCATGGAGAAGAACAAGATTGAGTGCCGAGTGGAACCACCGATTAAGCTCGATCCATATTCGTATATAGAGAGAATACCCGAAGAAAGATGGAACCGCTTCATTCACTTCAGTTATACTTGGTTCATTATTTTTCAAAACAATCCCATCTTTCATCCATAGCATTAATTGGGGAACAATGATTTTGCATCAAGTTTCGATGTTATAAAAAAAGTTATGCATACTGTTGATGGTGTAATATTCTCCTTCCGTGAATCTGTCCATGATCCCAAGGTGCGTGATATTGACTCCATGTCTGGCCATCATAGTCAGCAGTGCTTGTTTCTCGGCCACTGAGTTGATGACCGCCAACTGACCTCCATTTCTGGCACAATACTAGGGAAACCATTACAATAACTGGATGAATAAACTGTTCAGTGTGACCAATGAGAAATTTTCACTGTGCGTATTTATATATTATTGACTAGCTTTACAGGTCTGAAAATACATCAGGTCAACGTCGAGTTATTTACCCACAATCGAGTCGACCATATGAAATACAATCAATCTATTATTCATAACATGAGGTTCTACTTGGGTCAGTAATCATTTTCTGTCATACAAAATCATGGTATTGAGTATAACATCCTTTTCCAATAGAGGGTAGGAATAAAAATTCGAAAAATCAAAATTTGTGTGCGAAGTCGTACAGCAATTAATTTGGATTTTCAATCACTATTGTTTATGTGGTGTGAAGAAGTGAAGGCTATGGATCACTTGGTAGGCCTACGACTGCACATCTCTACTGATGGTCGCCTCTCAGTATCAAACCTGTGTTATGATAACCACTAATTTATATAATCATTATTAAACATGACATCTACTCGACCATCTACCCCATCTACTCGACGTAGATCGACTGAGCAGGCTCCGGTAGCATGACAGAAGACCGTGTCGACAAGATGGGGTTTGGCGAGACTTTTTTTTTATATTGGGTTTTAACGACGCACTGTAATGATTACTAAGATCTATTGGCGTCGGATTAATGATTAATGAGATGATGGGATGATGTGATGAAGGTTTTTATGGGTAGTGAGAAGGATAGTGGGAAGGAAGCGGGGTCGTGGCCTATATAGTGGGAACCATCCCGGCATTAGCCTAGACTACAGTTGGCGAGACTTTTGAGACTGCTTATAATAGTCCGTCCACGATAAAGTGATACCAATATACTTTATTATAATATCAATAAGGTGTATCGACACCCATACTAATAACATGGACGATATTTGTGTGTTTTTGAGGTTAGTTTATAGCCAAAGGTCCCGATTGCCTGTCGTGATTTGGCGGATTCTCTCGTGAACTATATGGATGTGGATAAGCATAAGAGTGACTATAGAGGGTATACCGGTGGCATTGTTCAGCATTGTTGATCGTGTATAGTTTGATATGAAAGTGGTAGTTGCGCTACAGGCAATAGGGACCCTGGACTCAGATTCTGACTCCGGAAATATTTCACTTTGAAAATGCGAGTCGGTACACCTTTTTCATGTTTGGAATGAAGTCTGTTGGTATCACATCCATCACATGGTGGACTGTCTGGTTGGCTTTGGTGTGGCGGTGGCTCACTGGTGTCATCCATGAGGACATTGACCTGTCGACTTTCTCACAAGAATGCTACAATAACTGAAACCTAATGTCACTACCTCGATGATCCATATTGCGGAAAACATACTGACTATTGTTCAAGGACATCGAGTTATTCAATCTGTTTAGTGACAGTGAAGACTTACTTCAAATCCTTCGTGCCATCGAACCAGTTCTGGATAGAATAAATACTCCCCGATTCCTGGAAACGTTTCCCTCACGTCTACCAGATATTTGATTTCGTTGCGGTCGCGAATTACTGAGCCAGTAGTGCTCAACACTGCCACTGATATCAACAGCGCTAGTGGTATCAACATCCTGATGACAGAGAACATGTATGATATATTGTACACATTGGAATCATGACATAACTGAGACTGTTGACAAGATGGCTATTGACAATTGCTCACGATATTCATTCTCAAAAAAAAATATTTTTTCAAATAATTGTTCAATGATATTTCGAGATTATTCATATTTCTTGTATTTTTTGTATTTTTCGTACCGGGAACAAATTAGTTTCTGACATTTTTGTATCTCGAGTTTTCATTGTACTACGAGTTTGAAGTAGGCCTACATTATGAAGACATATCTGTTCAAAATAATAAAAAAACATTGAAATGGAAGTTCTCAACTCTTTAATTCAATTGATGAATACATGTCAGTATCAGATATCGACCCTCACGTGAGCGTTTATTTGTATTCACTTCCAACGTAACTTTATGAAAGCCAACAAATCAGAAATTGCTACCTTCCGGCTTTATATATATATATATATATATATATATACATATATATATATATATATATATATATATATATATATATATATATATATATATATATATATATATATATATATATATATATATATATGAACCTTTATTGGCACCTGACTCCAAAGTGCACAGGATAACAATCAATATAAAATACATGAGAAAATATAATAGAAAAGTTATGTAACTGAATATTGAAATGATACGAATAACTTTATCATCCTCATCATTGACATATGTCAAGTTTCACACGTGAGAAATGTTCGACTCACATATCCAGATATATATAACAATGATGTATACCAAAATTTATATCAATGACAAATATTACGTCCATATTTAGATGAGCGTAGCAAAGCTTTCCATTTCAAACCCTGAAAAAAAATGGGCTTCGTTTTTATATATGTTTTTTTTTTTTGTAATTATGTACGCGGCATACAGGTCAGAGAAATGAATCAATCAACTTGAAACTTTTTCTGAACGTTGGTGTCATACCAGAATAGGTTGGGATTGTTATTCAGAAAAATCGGTCGGAAGGTTTTTCCGGAAAATATTCGGAAAGTTTGGAAAATCCTTATAAGAATAACCCGGAGGAAAAATACTTGAAAAACAAGAATTTTTCGAAAGCTCTCAAATTCTCACAGAATATGAGAAATACTATTATACACCTTTTCAGAGATGTTTACAACAATCGAATGAGAAATAATGAAGAAAACGCAATAAACGTGTACATTTTATTGAATATTTGGATCAATTGGTTTTGCAAAGTGTTTATGCGACAGGTTGCAGGTTACTATGAATATCAACAAGTTGCAGGTGAGGTTTTTGAACGTTTGAAGTGAGTCAAGGTTTGTAGATGTAAATTGAGCTGACAAGTTATTTTTCATTCCAGATTATCATACTTCTAAGCTCATCTCACAACGCGCATCCCGCGTTTTCCTAGTATAGGCCCATCATTACTGAACTAATAATACAGCTGAGCGAAGAACTCGCAGTGAACTCCATGAATCCTAACGTAGTTTAGGGCTTATCTATAGGCTTGACCTCCTGCTTTGTGCTTGTCTGATTGTAAATATCATTGATATTTGAAATCACAGAGTAAATTAGCCAAGCTTGAACGATACTTCATTCCCATTTTCAAATCTTCTATTCTTATCTACATCATGTTCATATTCAATGAAATCAAGAACAAATCAAGAACAATAACATATGAATAATTTGAATCTCAATCTCAAATCTATTATGATTGATTGAGTTTTAGATCTTTTCAGAGTTCAAACACTTATGAGAAAGTTTCCTTCTTTGGCACAAAAATTCGAAGAAATTGTCACTGAAATAAGTCTTTCACTGCTTATAACCTTTTGCTAGCATCATCTTTCATGAAAAAAATGTCACAACATTTCCAAATATCTGTGATAAACAATCGTCGCCTTATCATTTATCATTGGTCGTGATAGAGCGGTAGTTATGAGGGGGACTAAAGATTAAATGTCGGTAAATTCTCTTTCTTGAATAGGACAGGTAGGGACTGGAATGGGCCTTGAAGGGACTTGTTGGATGAAATAGGGTTAGAGTTATTCCGTCAGAGGGTTAGAGAGGTGGTGAAATAGGGATAGTTAGGGAACTTGCCACTGCGCATTTATGTGCAATTGTAAGATTTTTTAAATAAATGAAAATAAATACCTTGATTATTGAAGTTTATTGTATTCACTTGTATTCACTTAAGAAATGTTTCACTTCGTAACTGACCCACTGTTCCAAATCTCTGTACTTCATATGCAACACTGATCACATATAGAACTCTCAATGTACGATTAATAAATTAATAAATCCATTTATCTACTTTTTATGCTTGGTGATTCTTAATCAGTGAAGCCTTTGTTTATATACACTCAGAATGTGTAATCACCTATAACTGTTAGTTGTATATTATTATCAATCATTTGGTTAAATCACAAGTCATACAAAACGAGCAACTTCATAAGGAGTTCAGAAATAGTCAGATTATTGTAAAATGTAGGCACATTATGATCATGAATGACTAGAATTTTTACAATCACTCGGTGATATCCAAGATTTGTGACGGACGATAATTGATGACCTGACATCATTGAACTGATAAGGTAATCAATAACCGCGTATCTTATGTATCATTTATATATTTTGGACTGATTTAGCAGCCATGAAATCTTTTCATTTCTCATTTCACCCGCCACATTATTTCCTCGGTCGAATCAAACACGGTCAGTCGGTTGCCTCATATCATTGTATTAAATGACTGAAATAGGAAAACATTGTTCTCTAAAACAGAGCAGGAATAGTTGTTCTATTATTTGAAATGAATAATTATACGAGCTTTAGCGAAGATTCAATTTGACATACTGGAAAAAATTGGTGTTCGTTTTCATGTTTTTTTTTTTTATATATGTTTTATTTGAAATGGACAAATTTATTCAAAAAATCATCCATCGTCAGATAGTCGTTGATAATCATTTTGATAATTATGTTGATAATTATGTTGATAATTATGTTGATAATCATGTTGATAATTATGTT
Organism: Brachyptera risi; assembly: GCA_964007535.1. Classification (NCBI taxonomy): domain Eukaryota; kingdom Metazoa; phylum Arthropoda; class Insecta; order Plecoptera; family Taeniopterygidae; genus Brachyptera; species Brachyptera risi. The sequence continues at coordinate 17,398,029 of OZ023336.1, forward strand.
GATAATTATGTTGGTAATTATGTTGATAATTATGTTTATAATTATGTTGGTAACTATGTTGATAATTATGTTGATAATTATGTTTATAATTATGTTGGTAATTATGTTGATAATTATGTTTATAATTATGTTGGTAATTATGTTGGTGATTATGTTCATTGGATGAGCGAAGCGGAGACTCAATCTCCCCATACCCCCAAAAAAGTGCCTGTTTTTTTTTTCTTTTTTTTTTTGTTCGCGCTCCACAGGTCAAACAAAAATTTAAAATCAGTTGAAACTTGGCACACACAAGTTTCCTTGTCTAATTCGATACTGTAAAGTTTTGAGGCGCAATCGGTTGAACCACTTCTGAGTAAACTCATTTCAAACTTTTCAAAACTCTCGTAAGAATAACCCAGAGGAAAAAAATTGTGAAAAAAATTTCATCTGAGAGAATTCAAATTCTCAGGAAATCTCAATCTGATGATGATACACATTATTTCGAACTTTCACTCAAATCGGATCAGCTTTTTTGATGTAAAAAAATATTTAATGTAATTTTTGTAAATCACTCAACGCTATTAAGATACCAATTAAATCCAAGCCACAGGTGTCACCTCTTAACTGTACACGATTAAAACAAAGCCTTCTTTATTATCATAGAAATTGAGGACAAATAAAATGGCAGTGAAGTAATGGTTTGGTATATATGGTTTATATATATATATATATATATATATATATATATAATAACCAATCCAAAGATAAGGTGATATGTTCCAGCTCATCCATCAACGCGGAAACACATAACGCATTTGCCTATTATTTTTTGAAGCAAACAACTTCATTTGTGGAACAGTGGAAGGCGCCAATGTTTAGTACGAATATATGTGGTGGATTACAAGATTGTCCAGAGTGAATGTGTATCGAGTATCGAGTATCGATATATCGATATATCGATAAATCGATGTCGTACATGTATCGAGACGTCGACACAAACAGAATGGCTGATAGTTGCTCTGCTTTATGAAGACTTAATTGCTTCTATGAGTCCATGTATGTAAATGTAAAAGAGAGAGCAAGTGTTGATATTCCCATAGATCATGCTCAAATACATTATGATATTATACGCAATTCATTGGATTTCCAAGTGGAAACTTGGGTTCAATTTGATACAAAAAAAAAACTGTATACAAGTAATAATATTTAAAGAATGAAAAAATGCTCAAATTAGTTCGTAGCTTGTGAATAACTTCAATCAGTGAATGGTCAAGTGTTTTTATCACCATGATCACCCAAGCTAGTTGTTATCACTCTCTTTTGTATTTGTATTTATTAGCAGCTCACTTTAGATCACTCAACTAACTTGTAAGACAACATTACATTGCACGTACAAAGGTTATACAAATTTGTCACAATTAGAATAAAATATCATTAGATATATTCTGTGTTTTTTATTATAGCAAATATGGACACAAACAACAAATTACTAATACTTAGCTCTGCGGATAATAGATGTACTAATCATACTATACTGGTCAACTCATAGAAATCACAAAATTAGGCTGTACGTATGGGCCTACATTTCCATACGCATCGTGTCACATTTGAAAAACCACACAAACTATTTCACTAATTTTATAACAAAAAAACTCACAGGATTTGGTGATATCAGGCCTCAGTCGTATTGGAAGGAATGACACGTTGGTCATATTATTACAAGTACAATTTTTTTGATGTATACACTCAGTTCAGTATGTTGGAATGATGGAATGATGGAATGATGGAATGCTGGAATGATGGAATGATGGGATGATGGAATGATGGAATGGAGACGACCGGTCGTGAATCGCTGCATATCAAACATTAACATTTTCCAATTGTAAATCTCATCCGGGAAAATCTTTTACCCTCAAGATTTCTCAGCTATACGTATATTATATAAAAAAACACTGTTACCAACCAAAATAACAAACACAAATTTCATGGTTACATTTGTATAGCTGTTGTATTTATGGGTCATTTTGATCCTTCATAAAAAAGTTCACGTTTTTAATTTCAGCTGCATTTTTCTGAAGAGATTGATCCTTTAAATTTTCTTTTACGTCATGCACCTACCCCTCAATATGATTCAGTTGTTTGTCCTCATTTGGAAAGGGATTACAAAGAAGTACACGGAGAGGGGTAAGAATGGAAGTGGAGAGAGTGGATAGAGAAGTGAGGAAATATGGATTCATCCAGAGAACGACGCGGGAATGGAATGAATTGGAAGAAAAGTTGAAGAATATAACGAAGATAAGTGATTTAAGAAGAGCGCTAAGAAAAAATAACAATGTATAATTTCTTCAAGTAGGCTATGTTTGTTTGTTTTCCTTTGATTTCATGATAGTAATCATTATCACCTGTTCTAAAAACAATCTGTAATGAGTAAGTTAAATACAAATATACATTTTTCTTCCGTGGATACAGAATAAATAAAATAATTGTGATTTGCATTTGTTGTGTCTATAGACCAACTCGAACTCTTTTCCTTACAAACATAACATAAATTCAGTTATATTCGTTCATATTGATTATACCCCACATTTGCATACAATGAATTATTGAATGAACACTGGATAGCTAGCAATATTGATTCTGTAAGACGCAAAGTCTTGGCCAGACTTGGAGATATTGCTATGCGTCTTCTCAAATGCTTTCCACGTAGTCAACTGATTTACCGCTGAACCTGAAAGTCTAGACTGATGCGTTTGCAACTCGAATATTCGGTTAGTTCAGCTGACACATCGAAACTTGATAAGCAATCATTGTGGCTCAATTAATGCTATGGTGATTGAAGGTAGGATCGTTTGGACAAGGTATCACAAGGGTGACTTCACCACCCCTACTTGAAAGGTATCATAACACACTGATATTCACGGTAATTGTCTTCACTTGGTTAATATTATTTCAAAGGCCAATTTCACGAATAATGAATTCATGGATTAGGCAATAATTATAAGATTAACTTTTTTATCAACCTTGATAGCAAATTATATTCTAGTATTTCAGTTGCAGCCGTTAAGAAAAATGGAAATATGTCCATTTAGATAATTAATAATTGAGGAGTCCAAGGGAGTCGATTTGGCAAAATATCAGTTTATTGGTGATAACTTTTGAACGGTATGAGATATCAAAATTCTGATACGCGAGAAACACAGATGATTATAATAGCTTCGAAGTGATATCATTTATAACTATTCAAGTCATGTCGCATAACTGTCAAGAGTCAACAGCTGAAACGACACATTTTTCAGCTGTTAAGACTTGACAGTTATGAGACATGACTTGAATACTTATAACTTATAAAATCTTGAAGCTATTAAAATTAATCAACTGTGTTTTACGCGTATTATAATTTTGATATCTCATACCGTTCAAAAGTTATCACCAAGAAACTGATATTTCACTAAATCGACTCCCATGGACTCTTAACAGAAATAACCCAATGGTAATAACAAGTTAATTTCCACCAATTATCCCTTCAATTTTCAAATTTCTGTTTTGTATCACGAGAATAAGTTCCAATTACAAATTATTTTGATATGGACCTCATTTTAACATCGTCAGAATGTGATATGTCTTCCATAATGAGAGTCATCATTGATGTGAAGTATACTATACCGTTTTTATAAAGAGGCAAGCAATATGGAGACCTTGATGACTCTGAAATATGGACTCTCCATTTTCACTGACATTCAAATTTTGGTCAGTGAAAATAATTATCGATTTATAATTAATGATAGGTGATTAATAATCATCGCCTAGTAAGTATAGTATGTTTATACTCATCACTCATCAGACAATCATCACTGAATTGGATACTTGAAACATTACAGATGCCAGAATGGGGACTATGTTGGGGATTTTTATTTTGTATTTGTTTATATCAATCATAATTCCATTTGCTTCTATCAATTATTGTACTTTCGAGTCTGTTATGATTCATATCATTATCCCGGTAGTAAAGCACATATTGTGACTGTTAAATTTTGCTCGTTTCTCAACTCAAGTCTCTTGGAAAGGAAACTGAAGTAAAGTCGGGCGTAGATTCCAACACAATTCATTCATATCACGTTCCTTCGTACCCCTAAACAACCTAACTGATGGTGGGGTCTGACATCAGTAATCATCAAACGAACAATATACAAAGTGCAGTTGAATTCATATGTTCTGTAATCATAGAACACAATTTCCTGTTCGATTATTCAGTTGTTCTCTTTAACTAGTCAAACGCGAAATATGCGTTGTAAGATGAGCGAGATATCTGAATAAAGTGTAAAAGTCCTTGAAGTAGTTCTACCCTTGCTACTTTATGGACTCTGGTATTCTACACACCTTGATATCTGAATAAGCTATTAAAGTCGTTAAAGTAGTTCTACTCTTGCCACTTCATTGACTCTGGTATTCCACACACCTTGACGCATATAAAAAATACTTCATTGTTGGTCAACTCTTGAATCTAGAAAGCAGTAAATCTTGACAACTCAATTCTGTCACAATTTTTATGATATATTTTATGAATATTATCAGTCATTTTATTTTTTTTCTTCAAAACGACTGATCAGAATTGCTTAAAAAATCGTAATAATGTGTAAAATCCATGTATACACATTTAGAGAAAATTGCATCCCATTTGGAGAGATTTTATTTTTCAACATTTTCCGCCCAGCCAAATCTTATGGGGTTTTTAGAAACTTTGAGATGATGATTCTCAAAATCGGTCCGACCGATTCATCCCAAAAACTATACAGTTCTAAGTTGGATGAGTTTGCGTGTACAAAAAAGTTTCATGTTGATCAGTCAACCCTTGCGACCTGTGGAGTGCTTACAAAAAAAAACACACAGACAAAGCCCTATAAGAGTGGGATGGAGACTTCGCTACGCTCATCAACAAGCATTTTGTTTCTGGTACCAAGTCGATTTAATTGCCAGGAAACTGCTTGTTCTCCATTTCGCAGATGAATTCATGTTTGAAGTCGCTTGTAGTTGTGTACAAACCAAAGTCTTCTTGACTAACCACGTAGGGTTTATTCAAGAACGTGTCAAACGGGTTGCCTATTATCCAGGTGTCGAACCCTGTGCTGGATAAGGGTTCATCTGGAACAATTGTAACGAGAAACTATAAGATATGTCAGTAATGCACCGGTTTTCAAACTATGGTATATATAAATCTCTGCTGAATAAAGACCTTGCCATAATAAATATATACATATATATATATATATATATATATATATATATATATATATATATATATATATATATATATATATATATATATATATATATATATATATATATATATGTATATATATATATATATATATATATATATATATATATATATATATACATATATATATATATATATATATATATATATATATATATATATATATATATATATATATATATGTGTATATATATATATATATATATATACATATATATATATATATATATATATATATATATATATATATATTTATATATATATATATATATATATATATATATATATATATATATATATATATATATATATATATATATATATATATATATGGTTGCCATACAAACACACATAATAATAATCTGATATAAATTAATTGTGAAGGAAAAACACACGATGATTGATGATAACTAGGAAAACGCCATATATGCATTGTTAAACGAGCAGATAGTAATAGTGTGTCGACTTTTTTGCCAAACTTTTCCTACATTCGTCAATTGGGTGACATTTGAGTTAGAAATGGGTGAAAACTGCTTCGAGTGGTACCAATTTAGCACATTTTATGGGTTTTCTTCAAAATGGCTCACCAGATCGAGCTGAAAGTTTTCAGAAATGTGTATCAGAATGTAACTCAACTTCACGCAAAATTTCCTTCTCTGAAAATATTTTTTTTTCCGACGTGTTATTCTAATGGGTATTTTTGAAATTTCTAAAATTCATTAAAAAAAAAAAGTTATCACCCGATAATGCCACAAAACTTTACAGATCCAAGTTAGATAAGGAACCATAACGAAAAAAAGTTTGAAGTTGGTAGCTGTAGCCGTTTGACCTGTGGAGAACCGATAAAAAAACATTAAAAAAACATAAAAACGAACACCAATTTTTTTCAGTATGTCAAATTGAATCCTCGCTAAAGCTCGTCTAAAAAATCAAATGAAGAATATCACAATAATGATAATTCCAACATAAACGATTCACGAAAAAATGACGGTAGAATATGATGGGGAAGTATCAACATATTCAGTTATATGAAAATAATTTGAAAATACTATAGAAATATGATGGTAAGAGCGGACTATAAATTCAACAATAACGTATAGTGAATAAATGACTACCAACTCACTGAAAATGGTGACGAAGCCCTCGTTGGTCGTGGCCATAAGCCTGTGTACTCCGACCCAGACGAAGCGGTAGTCGTACTGGCTGTACAGCGCGTCCCTCTCGGCCACGGAGTTGATCACGTGCAGATAGCCACCTTCTGATTGGCACATGGCCCAGGCGGCCGGCCATGTTCGCTCCTCCGGGTGGTACTTGTAGAACCCGTGTCCGGGGATCAGGTCGTATCGAAGCCTGGTTCATTACAATTAATCATCTGTATTTATTTTGCGTTTAATGATGCACTGTACTGATGACTACGATCTATTGGCGTCGGTCAATGCTAAATTTGTATTTGTATTTAATTACTCATTGCAGATTGTTCTCAAAACAGGTGGTGATGATACTCTCATGAAATCAAAGAAATACAAACAAACATAGCATACTTAGACCCGGTTTTACGAAACTGGATTAAGCAATAGTTAGCGGATTAATTTGTTATCACCATTGGTTACATATGATATTTTCGTACCTTTAATTAATAGTTAGTAGAGTAGTACCCTAACTAAGATTGGTAAAACCCGTCCTTAATAAAATTATACTAAATAATATGGAATGATGAGATGAAAGGTTATTTTATCAGGTGTTTTTGGATAGTGGGAAGGAGTCGGTCGTGGCCTGTTGTTGAGGAACCATACCAGTATTGACCTGGATGTCAGAGGGAAACCACGAAAAAACCCTGTCAGGATGGTCGACCACAGCGGGAATCGAACCCCGGTCTCCTGAATGACGATTTATTGTAACCATTCGGCCACTTGTCTCAGTCATTACAATTAGGATGTCATATATGAATGAATTTGACAATATGTTTCTATATATCGCCATGAATATGAATACAAAAATTTCTATATTGCGTGCCAAAACACCCAAACGTGTATTCTGCTATTCATCAAAAAACTCAGTTTAGGTGATATTTATAGGTTTGGAGATGTTTTTTTTTTTTTAAACATCGAAACATGATACAAAATCATTGTTTCCCAATTAAGGCTATGTTTTATGTTGTGAAAATGAATGATGGAGAGTTTCAAAGTTGTTTAGGACAAGTGAAAAGTTGACTGTTTAATGAAGACTGTGACTTGTTACTCGATATTAGATCCGATAGTTTCCAATTCAAGGTTTTTATAGGCTTCAAGAACATTTGATATAAATATCTTGCGCATCGGAAAACGAAAATGTTGCTTTTGTCCAGTATTACAGGATGATACAATATCTTCCATTTAAATCATGTTCACTGACGTTACATGATGAAGCACACTTGCAATTTTTTGAGGTTTCCAACAGAAAAAACTGAACTCTTTGTATAGCCACTGGCGAGAGATAACTTGTGAAACGCGTTGTATAGAGCGAGGACAGTTGCTATGCGGTATAGACGACATGAATAAATTTGCTTCAACCAAATCCAATGTGAGGAAAACAAACACCAATATCGTTCGATTTGTTGAAAAGAATTTGAACTCGATTCCAAAGAGTCTCGTGATTCAAAAAAAAAATGACAAGAAAGAGCGGTCATCCATATACACTTCAAAGCTCTTACACAAATCATACACTGCAGACAAAATAAGATGCATCGAGAATCACTGTTCTTACGTACAATCGAAATGGGTTCAACTTTTATTTTGTGAAAAGATTCTCCAAAGAAATCATTCCAACATTGAAACCATTTAGTGAATGCGGAATACGCAGTTCTCACGCTCAATTGGAATGAGTTCAATTCCTACTTCACGGATATAATTTTCTAGAAAATACACAATTCAATTAGAATATAGGTTATTTCTATGTTTATACCAAATCCCAGGAATTTTGATGTGATCGAATGTGAGCGGTGTCAGCAGTAAGGGTTTTCAAATCATCGACCACTCAGAAGACAGTACCGAGAAATCAATGACTTTGTGTGTGTGTGTATGTGTGTTTTGTGTGTGTGCATGTGTGTGTAGGTGTGAGTGAGAGAGAGAGAGAGAGAGAGAGAGAGAGAGAGAAATAGAGAGAGAGAGAGAGAGAGAGAGAGAGTGAATACTGAAGCTATACATCATGTCATCACCATCCCTATTTGTCATAGCGACAATCCGATGTTGTATGCAAGGTGATCGCACTTGATGCATCCAAGCTGACTGAGTGCGCATGACGACGTTCGTGACGGTCAGATTAATATACTGCAAGTCAATATGACTTTTATAGACGTATCCACGTCAAAAAAAAAACGAAAGCAAGCGTCAAAAGAGTCCAGTCGAGTCTCTCACAAACGCTCACTTGACAACTGACATCATTCATTGTCACATGTAATCCTCCAAGTGACCGTGATCCACATCAACGTTCACCCCAACTGTGATGACGTATTCGATTGTATGTAGAATATTCACTATAGTTGCTATGACAACGACATCACAGTCGAGGAGTTGAACTTACGATTTAGGGTATTCACAAATGGAAGCCTGTTTGACACCACAGTCGATGTCTGTTAGCCCGGCCGTTGTGAGTCCACCACAGTTGTTCGATGTACTGTTGGTGGGATGATCTGGTGCCCAGAGAGTGACGTCACAGGCTACGTCGACTGGTTCATCTGAAGACAGGGAAGATCACAAGAAGTGGTATCATTGCGTATGATAACCTGCAATATTCAAACTATGAAATATTAACAAGATAACCAATCCGTATTTTGTGTCGACATGTGAATTTGGCATGTAACCATGGCACCAGCACAAGGGCGATCTTAGCGCCTTCTAAAAGAGATGATGGATCTCAATAACACATTAAACAACTAGGAATTTCAAATTGATATATTACCGGATAATGAATAATAATTCATACAATTGACGACTAGTGATTGACCCACCCATAAACGTCACAAAACAGAACATCCAATCAAATGGGCTTTGTTATGTGGGAAAATGTCACATTCACCTATCAGAGTGTCTCTAAATTCCCACATGAAGTATGGTCAAGGTGGCCCTGGCGATTTGCCACGCCTATCACTAGTGGTCAATTGGATTAGAAAAAGGAATATATTAAATTCTTCTTTTATAATTATAATATAATGCGCTATCACAAGAACAGATTTAGATTGTCGGTTGATAAGGTTTGAGAAAGAAGTGTGGAATATATGATATTCCCTTCTGGATCGAAGGACACTGCTGATCAACTATTACCATGAAGGAAATTATTCAAACGTATAAGGTTCGCGTATACTTATATACACGAATCAATGGTAATCAAAGATACCTTACACTTCGTAAGTAGAATGTAACAAATCACTCAATGTTTTTTTTTTTACTTCAACTACTTTATTATTCTTAATGTTTGAGAAATACGTCCGAATTTGAATTGTACTTATGATTCACTATTTTAACCCACAGTCAAGTCTTTTTTGAAGGGCTTTGTGGATGTTTTTTTGTTGTTTTTGTGTTTTTCTTTCTGTATCAGTGTATGTGACCGATAAAAAAAAAAAAAAATATATATATATATATATCTTGCACCAGCAAAATGAGTGTAGTAATACCCGTAATCTCATTCAAATCTCACCGCAACAGGATTGGCTGTTTCGAAAGATATGTTGTGTTCACCATCGTCAAACTCGTTCTGATAAACTTGATACTACAATATGATCATTGATATCATTGATATCATAAGATCCTATGAAATACTGTAGGTTATACAAATATAACGATGACATTTATGTTTGAAATGTTTGTGTACTTACATGATATTTAGCTGGAAACAAGTTAGCCTGTGAGACTCAAACTCACTCATGAAGATTATGGCATCAGTATATTTCATTTATGAGTCCTTGTCTCCGTTGAATTATTTCGATCTACTCTACCTCCATCATCTTTTACTGTCAAAGACTATAAACTCTTCTACTAGGTTAATAGCAGTGCCAGTTGACTTGGTCGTGATACCGCTGGCTGGAGTAAGTTCCAGATCGTTTTCACCAACCTATTATTGATCAGTTCGTAAATAAACAAGTGCCGATTTTAACAGCTCAGGACTAGATCAAGTTCAGTGTAAAAGTATTGATCACCTTGGAAACAAAGGTTTTTATTGGTCAATAAAATTGGTATTTATGTATCTGAGGCCCTGGTATTACCAAGCCCGGTCAGCCTTCAACTGGAGAGTTTGTGAACATAACAGAATAACAAGTTGTGATAACAACTTCAAACTACTAGTTAGAGCTACTCCCATGTTTTCTGACACTAAGATTAATTTCGATTAATCCTGTCCCAAACTGATTTTCTATCAATATTAGCATCGCAGTGATTCTGCGAAACTATTGAGGAAATATTGCTACAATTATGCTGAAATTGGATGAGAAAATATTTCTAAGATATTCCTGCCGAAGTAAAACTTTCGGACAAAGAACTACTTGAGCGATAAAACCTAGCTGATTATTATATCATATTATATCATATTATATTGAATTATATTATCATATCAAACCGATATCTTATTATATATGATGATGAAGTTTCGATTCGATTGCTGAATGTGGTGTATTTGATTGTTTGCCCACAATTGATAACGACCTAATGTCACGTGACTATTGAGAGAATTGATCTGAATGATGTTCTTCAGAAGTGTCCTCACTTTTCACCGTGTAATAAGTGCCCTCTATGAATCTGTCGTGAAATCCAAGGTGTATCGATGGCACCTGGTACTTGGACATCATCGAAAGGAGAGCTTCTTTTTCGGCCACTGAATTGATGACTGCCAAATGACCTCGGAGCCCAACACAATGCTGTGGATTGGAACAAAAATTCACTCCATTTTGAACGTCAATAGTAGATGAATTGAATTATTGAACAATATAGTTATACAAAATGTCTGATATCTGAACAATAAATATATTTGTTTTCTCTTTCTCTTCTTCAATTAGCTTGAAATGTATCTGAGCGATAAGAAAATTCAAACATTCATTAGCTGGGTTGAACATAATGGTCATATATAACTTCATCATTGAGAAATATCAAATCAAAAAATGTATCTCAATTGAAAGCATGACAGAAATTTGAAATATCTTACTTCGAAAGCTTCAGTCCAGTTTCTTGCTACAGAATCGAGAACATATTCCCCGACTCCAGGAAAAAAGTCCTTGACTACTCTGTCTTCGTTTTCCTGGATTGGTGATCCGGCATTGCACAATATCACCATCGACAGTAATAGAGCTGGTGACAACAACATCCTGTGAGGGAGAAATAAATAAGACGGGACTCAAACAACCTCCTTGTGACATCCCGTGAATATACGATGAAAATGAGCTGTGGGAAAAAGGAACGAAGAATGTCGTACAAATATCACTATGAGAAATTTTTATTGGAACATTCAGTTATATGTCAAGGGAGCAAATGGTCGGTTTGAAGGGAGTAGAGCAGTTGAAGCTCCAATAAGTCAGCATCATATAATGGTAACCAAACCGAATAATACTTAAATGGTGATAATGATCAATTTCCCATCCCAGAATGTTTTCTAGAAAGAATATAGCTGGTTTATGTTCTTACACATGGATGTATAGACCTCAGGTATAGATATGTAGTGACCTCAAAGTCCAACCTAAACCTCACCAAATTTGTGTGCCATTCTACATGTGCACATTACTTCTCACGTACACGTGCTTGTTTGGTCAAACACAAGGTGACCCGACCGTACGTCACTACTGTTACACGTGTGTGTGAGAGGTCCATGTGTCATATTCATTGAATGTGATGGAAAAATAACAAACAAAAAATGGAAACTCTTCGCGTTATTAGTTGGGCGTAGGGAATTCTCATCTGACGTCCAGCTTGAGAAAATTATTTGTTAGTATTAGCCTTCAATGTTGGGGAAGTTCTCTTGGAATTCTCATTTTCCAATTATTCGAAAGCAAGTTTCGAAGATTTGAAATAATCATTCACTATCCATATTTATGAAAGATTTTCAACTAACCTTCAATATTATGTTATGTTTCTTGATGTCAGGTGGTGACCCGTTGTAATCTAGATAATGTAGAAAAGGTTGTTTGTATGTTCAGATTCTGTGCAAGGTCAACATGTTCTATGAAGATTCTCATCAAACTGTCTGAACGGATAAATGTGTCAAATCACTCGCACTTCTTCTTTATTGTCCTTTATCTCTGATTATATAATATGCGGCAATCGATGTGAGATTAACTATCCAATGAAGCACTCAAATCTGTTGATATGTCATATCAGTAATTTTCAATTTTCAATTTTGTAATTTTTAATAATTTTTGTTATATAAAATTGAACGCTCATTTGTCAGTAGTTCTCGCGGTAACCAATAAGACCCCCCTCCCTTATCAGCTGATAATTGACCATTGTAGATGGGCGTGACTTATACGAAGCAGGAGAAATTTCAGATACCTTGATTGGTTGTTTCCCTGTTTCCCCTGCTTCACTGTCCACTTGATTGGTTTTTATATTTTGTGACATCACGAGGGCGGACGATCTACAATGGTAAATTATAGCGATTTGACTTATTGTTATCACCCTCGGTTACGATTGTTATTTTCGTACCTTAACTAATGATTAACTCAGTAATTCTTATTAATTATCAGTTTGTGAATCATGGATTCAAATGCTCCACTGTTGCACAGTTGACATGCAACATTAGTTGATACATTTTAAAACATGGAAAATTATGAATGAATAATCAAGTATGAATCATTCACATTACATAGAGAATAATTGTTAAAATATCAAGTTGAATGTTGGATTCTCATTTATCCTCCTTCTCAAGCTTAACAGCAATACTATCTTGACTATAACCATTCTATTCTATAATTTTAATTATAGCGCAACTCATTCATGTATTATCGATGTTACGGATCGAAGATTTCTTACTTGATCTCAATTTGAAATGATACAAACTCGGTTTTTTAGTCTGTGAGACGAGCTAAAAATGATTACCATGTAGTTTCAATTCAATTCAATTTTTAAATCATTTTATTCATGTTTTGTACCTCTGAATTTGTAACACTTTCACACTTTCACATTTTCATATAATAAACCAAAACAAGAAGCCCGCGTAAGACAAAGTCTTGTGTGCGGGCTGTCCTATAAAAATATAATAAGAGTAAGTCGGTACAAAAACTATATAACTTATATATGATTAAACCTAAAAAAAGAAGAACAAATGCAAAAAATAATGTATCGGCCACTATTACAATATTGAACACAAAACAAACTCCTCCGGGGAAATCCCAATAAAATCAAAGCGTATACAAACCTTTCGACACACCTACACACCTACAGCCAAAAAAAAATACAATATTACAATAAAAATAACATCAATACGTTATCTAGTTTATATTAATCGATTATATCTGTTCACACTTATAGTTCAATATTGACATTCACGTCGGGCATGCGATTTGATGGAGGATTCACTTTCGTCATCTATCCCGTCTCTCAATTCATGCATGCGATGATCCCAATCGAATACATTATCAATAGCATTAACCACAATTACCCACTTGGTGACGTCAAATATCATAGCCACATTGAATTTTAAGATTCTTCAATGTGAATTTTAATGACATATTGTAATCAAGAAGACTGTTTTCGGACATTTTCTTGTCCGAATGTGGCTAAAAATAGAATTGTGGTTAATGCTATAGAGAAAATACGAACCAAATTGTTTTGACTGTATTCAATTGTTGATCATAATTGAGATATTTGAGAGTTGATGACGTTCGATTCAAAGGAATATCAGTTCTTGTTGATAAGTTCCGAATGGTCTGAGATTTCTAACTTGAAACACAACGATTCCTGATATCTAAATACGATATTATTGAAAAATATTCAATTTTCATCACTTATTTGCACAGGTAGACAGATGGAATCATTAAATTTTTAGCTGTATACCTGTGAATATATCGGAAAGCAATGTCATATATCATTTCATATCATCTCGTAGGTATTCAAAAAGTGTGTTCCTCCCGTGTTAGAATTTTCATACCTCATACCGTTCGGAAAAGTAATTGAAAAACTGATACTTTGCTAAATCAACTCTCAAAACACATTCACTCTTGCGTACAGCGGATTGTGCATCTCATGGTGATGCGCACACAAGAACAATATCAAGCTTACATTCTGAATATTTCTGCATGTTCAATACATTAGGTATGTGGGATTTCCTTCTACCAGAACTCAATCTTTCTCGATGAGGACATTTGAAAACCTTTGAGAGATTATTTTGCTCATGTGAAATCAAATTGCTGGTTGAAATTGAGTTGGACGTGCAATGCAACATGATACTTCAATCGAATAATTGGTACAGTAGGCAAATCAATAAGATATCACAAGAGGAAATTAAAATAAGGTGGAAATGAGGCTCAAATTCTTATTTGACAATAATGGGATAACAGTAAGACTGGACATGTTGCCATAGTTATAGTCGCTTCACTCAACATCATTGTATAGTATGTTTTTGTGATATATGATTTTTTTATTGAACAAAAGAAAAAAGAACACACATAATTATAAATTATCAGTCACGTGATATTATCAAACCTCTAAAGAGCTTGACTGTGGATTAAATATTGAAAAATAATGGGAAAGAATATTGTATAATGCGATGATTGAAACATAAGTATACATAACTAGATCAAATAAAATACAAACCAAATTAAATATGTTAGAAAACGAACACGGTGGTGAGGTAATCAGTGGAAGTGATTAGTGAATATAACAAAAAATAAGTGAAAAATTATGAAAAATGAGAAACACCATGTGGCAAGTTTGACACAGAACTATTTTATTCGAGACAATTTATAGTCGAGTTGATGACCATTTCTCAATTCATATATCATATAGAATAGTGAGCCTATATTTTATGTCCATATATTCATAAATTGGGTTTATAGTCTCTTGGAGTTAGCTGGGTCTAAAACGTTGCTTCAAGCATTCCCACGGTGGGATATTGAGTAAGCGTATGACATCAGTGCGAATGTAGCTCCTTCTCACAGATAAACGGCCTCGTCAACAATGCAGTAGATGTCGTTAAACCCTTGCCATCCAGATAAGTAGCGACGTAAGGGTGGGTTGTTTCGTCGCCTAATTGACTGTACCACGTAGAATATCCTGTGCTTTCCAAGGGCTCATCTGAAACATAGGTCACGCGGTATGTTGAGAGACATGCACAAATGTATAAGTTTGATGGGTGATAGCTTTGAAACCGTATGATGTACTAACCTTCCAATTACACGGAAATACAAATCTCATTCATCCCTCCGAGATGATGTATACGGTGAATTTGTTCAACTCTCCCAAGTACATACATCGAAAAACTTATTATCTCATGAGCCCGTGTGACAAATGATGGAGGAGAGATTTTATTCATTCATTTATTGAATACACTCAGAGCTGCACACAAGTGTGAGGACAAGGCCTTCGATTGAGTAACAAACAAACTTGAAAAAAGAACAATTATACAATTATAATGAAATGGATTGTAATTACTGGAAAACCAATCAACACAAACCATCAAATACTCTATACCTCTCTCTCAACATTTACCCAGGTACTTCCAAATTTTAACATTCTTCTATGGTTAGATCCCCCAACACAATCTACCCTAAACCATTCCAACCATCAACAGTTCTAGGCAGGAGAGAGTACTTTCTAAAATCTTTCCTGGAGTCTTCAACTGAACGCGTTCACTTTACACACCACGTATATCGTGAAGTTTTGTATCTGTTTCCCCAGCTCCGTCTGACATTAAATATTTTCATACAAATCGTTTGCTATAATTAGAATTTGTGATGAATGCATATCTTTCATATTCTTTCATACTCACTTGATACCGTGATGAATACGTCAATCCCGTACAGCCTGTGCACTCCAACCCAGAGATAGCTCTGACCGTATGTCTCTGCCAAAGCACTCAGCTCATCTTCAGAGTTTAGTATCAGAAGATGTGTTCCTTCCGACTCGCAAACCTGCCAAGCTTCTTGCCATGTGAGTTCTTCAGAGTGGTATTTGTAACGTCCTTGACCTGGTAGTAGGTCGTAGTCGTTCCTGTGAAGAAGGTCAGACTATTCATTCAATATATATTTTTTTAATTGAAAAATAGAATATAGATCATACATATCAATAAATGAACAGTCACGTGATGTTCACAAATCCCTAAAGAGCTTAAATCGATCATTCGTTTCTTGATAAGCTCAAAAAAGCGAGAATGAATCGCGAAGTGGCAAGAATTGAACATTCAGAATTGCTTCATACCATGATTGTTCACACATCTTTTTATTGGGAATATATTTATAAATTGGAATCTAAAACTTGACTTAAAATATTGACTGGCAAAGTAGGATCATTTGGACGGAGTATCATGAGGTTGATCTAACCACACCAAGAATATAATTATTGATGATTCTATTCTTTTTTGTGACTATGAATATTGGACTATAATATGTTCAGATGTGATGAATAATGCACTAATAATAATAATAATAATAATAATAATAATAATAATAATAATAATAATAATAATAGCAGTTTATTCTCCTCATTAAGATAACATATACATGATATACGACGACAGTAAGTAATATAATACGATACACACAAACAATTTGTAACAAGTATATTTTAACATATACAAAATTTTCAGATCATAAGATAAATAACTTAATCCATGTTATTCAGGAATTCTGTAACGGAGTAAAAACATTTTTTCACAAAGTACTGTTTCAAATGTGTCATGAAATCTCTCTGACCTTTCAAAAGTTTGATACAATTCGGAAGGTTATTGAACAGTTCAACCCCAGCCGATATCGGGCTGGTCTTCTGAATAGTGTTCAGTGCTCTCAAATTCCTATCTGTTCTCGTGCCGTGCACATGAACAGCATTGCCTTCCATTGATGAATGTTTGTTCTCAATAACAAATAATATATAATATTGTACATATATAAGCATGGTAGAGTCATTATTTTAAAATAAATGAATAGTGGTCTACATGAGTCTTTGAAATATACTCCTGGCGTGGTAGGATCATGGTCAGCATTAGCAAGATGTCGAACTGCTTTTTTTTGTAGAAGAAATGATTTTTGATAGTGAGGTGACTGGCCCCATAAAACTATACCATAATTTAATTTAGATTTAATATAAGCGAAATATTCACTTGAAGATTGGTTTCTTCGGTATCTTTATCGATCCTAATCTATTCTATCTCCAATTATCTTTTTCTTCCATCCCAAAAACTTCCCTGGTCTGGATTGAATACAAAATTTGATCTTTCTCATTGTACAGAAAGAATTTATCTTGTAATCTAGCGTTGTCCTACAGTAAGAGAAGTGTGTTGAAGCTTACCATAGAGGAAGTTCACATATGGAATACTGTAGCTGGGAGCAATATATATCCATCATGCCGCTAACAGCAAACGCTCCACAGTTATCACCTCTACTGCCCATTGGATATCCTGGCATCCAATCGCTCTCACTCTCAAGATTTATACGATTTCCTGATTAATAGAATCATCATAAAATAAGGAAACCTGATTATGGAATCAGTACATGAATACGAGAACAGTGATTATCTCTCTCAGCTATCAAATTCATCAATGTTGAACTAAAATTGTATGATTTTGTGAGCAATTCGACTGAAAATTGTCACTGGCCTCTTCTCTTAACAGGTTTGGATATATTTTCTGGATAGAATTTTGAATATATCATCAACTCTGAATTTATAATATCAACTAAGATGTTCAACGAATACAACCAAAAGATTCATAAATCAAAGCCAGAAGATAAAAGTGTCTAGACATAATGATTTCAATAATTCTTCTCACCGTCGATTGTCTTGTAGACTCCCTCAACATACAAGTCATTGAACCCAAGATGGATGCCATACATAGCATAATGGGGAATGAGTTGTCTTAAAATGGCGGCTTCTTCACCGGAATTGATGACCACTAGGTTTGCGCCTGCAGATTGGCAAGCCTGAGGAAATAAATATTAACACACCAATAAAATATTATCCTCCAGAGAATTATTCAAAGCACATCACAACTCTGGAACTAGATTTTTTCGAATGATGACAATAGTTATTTCCACAATTTTAGAAATCACAATCGGTTTATTTGACCTCCAGGGCCTATACGGCCTCTTCCAAGTCGTGACGTGGACATTATTCGATTATGCTCATATTTATATACATAATCGGTGATGCCTGCGTCCATATTGATTATCATTTCTTGTAAAATTGAGAAACTCTGAGGAATTGAGATGATTTCTAGTTTTCTCTAAAATTAGAGTAATAAATATAGTAAATTCGTTAGAATCTATTTTCAGGGTTGTGGAGGGTTGTTGATATCATCTTCTTCTTCCAACTGTCACGCGACATTTCACTGTCGGATAACAACTAGAGGAAATTACGGGACAAGTAATTGAATACGCTATCATTATTCGTTAGACCTCCATTCCTGAATGAGTATTTCTCGTAATGGAGGTGGGCCTGAATATGTTATTCGGCAAACTAGTGGATTTTGGGATAATTTTAGATTTGACTAAATCATTTTCAAGATAGTTCTGGGAAGAAAGATCAGGATTGGTTAATCACATTGGAATTAGAATGATTTTTTTTTCAAGTTATTGTGTGTTCCTAACGACGCACTGTACAGATGACAGATCTATTGGCGTTGGTGAATGATATATGATATTTTTTTTTTCTTTTTAATAACATCGAAACTTGATACAAAATCATTGTTCCCCAATTAAGGCTATGGATGAAAGATAGGATCGTTTGGACGGGGCACCACAAGGGCGATCTTACCACCCCATTTTGATTATTTGAAACTAATGGTCTTCAACACCAGGACTGCGCTGTCTGTGACCATAATTATTCGAAGTAGATAAAAGTCTTTCAGTATAAACACACTAATGTTGATATCTTCCACTTTGAACTAAGTCTCTTGGGATGATTACAATAGGCCACGACCGACTCCTTTCCTATATACAGAAAAAAACACATAATGAAATAACCTCTCACCATCCCATAATCCCATATGATATGACGGGATTATGGGATGATGAGAGGTTATTTCATTATGTGTTTTTTCTGTATATAGGAAAGGAGTCGGTCGTGGCCTATTGTTAGAGAACCATCCAAGTATTGACCTGGGGGCGAATTCAGCTAGACTTTACTCTCCTAAATAGCTGTCTCATCGTAAATATAAGACAGAGCTAATTCGAGTACGTTTTTGATGTCGTATAATGACCATTCACGATGTGTAAATTCACGCGAATGACTGTAGCTGTCGTATTAAATTCACGCTAGCTTGAATTTAAGAGAGTAAAAAAGGTACCTGAATTCGCCCCCTGTACGACAGAGGGAAACCACTAAAAATCCTGTCAGGATGGTCTTTCATGGCGGGAATCGAACTCCGGTCTCCTGAATGATAGTTCAGTGCTGTATCAGTGGGCCTACAGACTTGATTAATTGAGGTTGACGCACTGTGCGCGTGAGGTGACATCGTCGATGGTTCGATGAATATCAATCCAATCCGAGTTTCCAAACTCGTAAAGTTGACGTATAGCTTATACTCAGTAAATGCATTGGTTGAACCAAGTCATACCTTGTAAGCATCAAACCAGTTAAGCTGTTGCATCAGTCGGAAGTATTTCCCGACCCCAGGAAACGTGTCAACGTTGACCTCCACGTTGTCCAGCATGACCTTTTCGGAGCCAGCGATGACCTGGCTGGAGTCAACAGGTGAGGCGCAAGTGGCTGTGATAAGCACTGATAGCGCCACGACCAGAATGGGAGATATCATGCTGATGGAGATAAGAGATACGTGCTGGAACATGGATGTTGATTTCAGATTCACGAATACATTTTAAATATAGATTATATATGATTGTATAAGCGTAAATAGGAGAACCCAAATCACTTTATTACACATGTAGAAATACTTTTTGTTATTCTGAAGTTTTTGTTCTATTTTTTTGTCATGATATTTTCACAATTCTATTGGTTGATCAATCTTTGTGATGAGAAAATTGATTGAGAGGGACTCATATATACATTATAGATATCACATAAAAGGTCCAATTAAACATTTAATGCTCTGATTTTGTTAGAAGCGATGAGATCGATTAGGCCAAAAAATTACTCGGAATCAAGTTAGATAATGGCAATGCACCTGCCAAGTTTCATCAAAATTTATTATTTGTTTGACCTCTGAAGCGTGAATGGAAAACACTCTTGTAGTTCCAAATGCGGTGATGAATCGAATTTTTTCTTACGCTCATTCAATAACTAAAATCATTTAGGCCCGGTATTACCAAGTCCAGTTAGTATTTATCTGAGAGTTGGTGAAAACAAATAGCATAGGTAACCATGGTGATAACAAGTTTGTACTGTCAGATGAAGGCTAACTGTACTTGGTAATTCCAGGCCTTATTCGAAAAAAAAATAAAAAATTTGACTTGAAAATACTTGACAATGAAATTTGCATGATAAAAATTGGCAGTATACAATTCGGAATTCGGTAGAAGCCAAACTATGAAAAGTCGAACTTTCGAGCCAGTTTCAGAGATGAGAGAAAATTATCCGCCAGCTTACTTGAATTTGTTTTCCCCTCCCGACTTGATGGAAGCTTTTTTTCAATGAATATTCTTGAAGTCACTCGACACTTCTATACCAATAAACGTCATGTACCAAATCAAATACATTCATCAAGTAACAATGAAGCTAATGTCAGTTGATTGATCGTAGATAAGCCTATCTTCGATATGCATGCATCAAATTATTGATAATTATCATAACAATGATCTGCGATAGAGTGATGACGTTTCTATAATCTCATCTTCCTGTGACAGTAATTGTGATGACAATGAGTGAGACGTCAGTTAACAAGGTCAACAAGTAACAGTACCCAAATTAATGCATATATAGTTTCCACAGGTTCTATCAAACCCACACAATGTTATCGTAGTCTCAAAGTACAAATTACAATTGAGAACTTCATCAACTATCACAAAAACAACACACGAAATCAGATATGTAACTGGAATAAGTGGACCGATAAGGACCAGAATCTCAGGTCATTAAAATTAAGAAAAATTGGAAGAAGAAGAATCACGCATTAATGGTCACATTTTTTTTTTCAACATCGAAACTTGATACAAAATCATTATTTCCCAATCAAGGCAATGGATGAAAGATAGGATCGTTTGAACGGGGCACCCGACCTTCATTCACCACTCTACTTTGATTATTTACTGATCACGAGGGCGATTTTACCACAGAATAGCTTCGATTTATATGATCAACAACTTGAATTTGAACGTCAGCTGAAGAAAGTTTGTGAAAACCGTCCCTGAAATTGTGATCTGAACTTCAGCTAGAGTGAGATTGTAAGGACCGGCCCTGAGATGGTTTGTTCTGTTTGTTCACAGGAAACAGCTGATGAAGAAGCGCATGTCACGAGGCCCCTACAAGATCTTGCTGACTCCCTCAGACTTCGTCTTCCCGCCCGTCACTGATGGACTCAGGGTACGTTGGAAACATTAGCCACAATCTTTCTTTGAGTACCTAGAATAAGTCACGTGTATTCAATTACTCTCATTTAACAGTTCACCTTCAAGTAGAATTACAATCATCCCATTTATTCCATTTCATTTTCATTTTACTATCCATAATAGCTGAAACATAAGGATAATAAAACTAACAGAAGCCCGCGTAAGAACACAAGTTCTTGAGTAAGGGCTGTCAAAGTAATATCATTCATGAATATTGTAGTTCATAGCAGAGACGAAATACATAAATAATATCCGATATTCAATAGAAGACCAACAGAACAAAAATTAATTATAAATTACCAACACTAATTCGTTGTGGAGAGATGGATTTGTTCAGATTAAAGTATTTTACATAGCATAGTGACATATAGTAGTATATATTCTACTACATAGTAGATTCGATTACATTTGTGACATGGTAATGATATGGTACATGCCTACATGGTATAGTAATATATGTAACTGGAACAGGGTGAGAATAGTTATGCATCTAATTAATTTGGTGGAGCATGTTGTGACAAATAATTTTCCCAGACGACCTCTGATAAATCAAATAGAGGAACTGTTTCATCAATACATCTTATCATTGGCAATTACTGAATAGACACTATTTACAATATAGAATAACCTGTGTGCTCTTGAGATTGTTGAGCAAACAAACATATAACATAGAAGACTATTAATCACTGTTTCAGTACCGTATAGTGGGAATTTTCAAAAGAAAACTGAACTTATAGTAAATATGTTCCTTGTGAGGTTGTAAAGTTGTTACAATTGTGTTGTTTTGAATTACTAAGAAATTCGACACACAGTCATTGCTTTTCATTGAGGATGCGATTTCGAATATTGAGGTAGGATCGTTCGTACAGGACAACACAAGGGCGATGTGTTCAAAAGATGTTCATGAAAATCATGTTTTCGTCAAATACCTTCGAAAAATTATGAATTATATAATTATGTAGAACCGACGCTGATCAAACAGAGAATCGAACAGAGAATCGAAATGATCAATTTTGTGATGAATAAAGAAGAAGAAAAAGAGGAGAAAGAAGATCAAGATGAAGAAGAGTTTCTTTTTCTTTCTCACTGTGAATGTTTGAATTGTTCTGTTTGAATTGTTCTGTTTGAATTGTTCTGTTTGAATTGCATCAAGATTCATGAAATGGTTCATTAAATGAGCTATCTTATTATTAATTTCACTCCGGCGTGATGAGATCACCCTTGTGGTGCCCCGTTCGAACAATCCTATCTTTCATCCATAGCCTCAAGTGAGTACCAACTATAATGTAGGCCTATAA
This sequence comes from Brachyptera risi, assembly GCA_964007535.1. Lineage (NCBI taxonomy): Eukaryota > Metazoa > Arthropoda > Insecta > Plecoptera > Taeniopterygidae > Brachyptera > Brachyptera risi. The sequence goes on from OZ023336.1 coordinate 17,421,247, forward strand.
AGTTTCGATGTTATCAGAAAAAAAAGTATTAACACACTTGAGAAATTTTGAAAACTGTATTTATCGGCTGATCGAATAAGTTGATCAGTGTTTTTCCCTGCCATGTATTATAAAACTCAAGAAACAAAACTAATGTCAAAGTCGTTCGGTCAAAATCACTGTTATGTCTTCATCTTTCTCAAAGATATCAATGAAATGTTGGAGTCTAAATTACCGATTCGATGTCATATTCTCAACTTTTGTAATAGGTGGACGACGGCATGGAGGCCATGTTGTGCTGCTGGTTGCAGCAGTTACAGGAGTTCGGTGGGCCGGAAGTGGATAAACCTGACCTTATCCAGGGGTCAATGGGGTCATTGAGGTCACATCAGCAGACGATGAAACATGCGGGCAGTACTACGTCACTGCAGAGGAATATCATAGTAGACCCGAAGGCGAGATACAATGTAAGTGCAGAAATAATAGCACATCATTTTTTAAGTTCCATTGTTTTTTTATGGAAAATCGTCATTCAGGTCAATTGAATGATAATGAATGATCTATGATATGAATTATTATGAAACCATATGACTATTTCGTCGGTTTCCAACAATGTCAGTTCGAGGAATGACAGCTCACCACTATCAAGAGCCTCGTTTCAATACCAGCTGCCGGTTCTTGTCGGGTCATCTCTTTCATTTTCTTCGCCATCATTTACCTCTGAATCTGCTATCCTTCACGGTTGTCCCCCAACATGTCCTCTTCTATGTCTCACCATGTTCTCTCTCCTTTCTCCTCATGCTTTCATATATATTCTCCCAACATCTGTATCGCAGTCACACAGTTTTCTTCTTTTTCCAAGCCAATTTGAAATTCTTCTCTTGTTTCAACCTTATATTACTATAGGCTCACCTCTATTACATTCCTCATTGAACACAATTCTCTCTTTCAAATTCTTTCAATGTATTTCTTCGATGATTATTTTTTTACACCTCCAATTCTCATACTCCAACGTCTCATCTTCCCATTCCATTCCCCATGATCACTCACGCTCATACATTCCATGGAAATTTCATCCACAATTCTGCAGACTTATCTGGATTTTGACGGAAGGTCATCTTATTCCAATATAAATCATTAGTTTTGATTCTGCTCAGAAATATTGTGGTATGAAACCTCGAGGAGTACAAACACTTCTGACAACCACTAAAAATAATCAAGGTCATAGCTGAAATATGCTATATCCGTCGTTGATTGGCTATAATCTTAAAGTCTTCCAAACGAGCTCCAAGGGCAATGAAAGCATGTCTTATCTCCTTCAGGCTGTCATATTATCTGTTAACTTCTGATTAAGTAGGGTTTTCAGGAATATTTTTGTGACATTTCTGAATGTTCCAGGGTGATTTGGTTCAACTGAAGGAAATTCCCACTCAAGGAACATTCGAGCTGAAGAACAAAGCAATGGCAGTTCTGATCACGGTGAGTTATATATCATAAACTTCAATCACAAGATGGTGAGAAGATTCGAGATTTTCTCCTCAATTTGAATGTTTGAATCGTTTTATAACTCTGGAATTATTACCTTGAGATTTATTGTTTGTTAGAGTTAACTCATTTTCAATTATTCTTTAAAGTGGTTAGATTGCCCTTGCGGTGCTCCGTTCAAACGAACCCATCTTTCCTTCATAGCCTCAATTGACCATTGTAGATCGTCCGCCCTCGTGATGTCACGGAATATAAAAACCAATCAAGTGGACAGTGAAGCAGGGTAAATAGGGAAATAACCAATCAAGGTATCTACAATTTCCCCTGCTTCGTATAAGTCTTGCCCATCTACAATGGTAAATTGGGAAACAATGATTTTGTCTCAAGTTTCAATGTTATTTAAAAAAAATGAAAAATCCAAAACCTGGATACAGAAAATTCGCAACCCTCCTGCTCATCTTATGTGTGACTTCTCTTTCTGAACTTCACTACCTGTATTGACAGGTAGTGAAGTTCATCTTTACTTGTTCATTTTCCCGCAGCTGCACGGCTTACGTCACGAGAACGTCAACCCGCTGTTGGGCGTGCTGGTGACGTCACATCCGGCCCTGGTGCTGGAGTACTGCACTCGGGGCTCGCTCGAGGACGTCCTGGTCCAAGACGAGATCAAGCTGGACTGGTCCTTCAGGCTGTCGCTGCTCACCGACCTCGTCAGGGTAGGTCACAGGTCACATTTCAAGGGTCATGGGGTCATGTTTCAATCAGTTCTTCGCTCATGTTGTGGTCGTGACATATTTCTATACATTCATCCAATATTTGAACTGAAATTTGATCGCTCAGAACAGAGAATTGTTCATCTATGTCATCTTTACAGACCATTTCACGGTCAGCGCGCAATTGAAGGATCTTGACTGAGAGAGACAAGCAGGGACTTGTCATGGGCCATGGGCAATGGTCATGGAGTCATGAGTCATAGGTCATGAACTCATTGGATTTGTTCATTTTCTATTCATATTCATATTTCATATTCATAGTTCAACGACGCGCTCTACTGATGACTGCGATATTTTGACGTTGGTGAATGATATATGGGATGGTGGGATGATGAGTCGATTTTAACCTAAAAGTGAATCGGATAATTCCTCATGTCCAGAAAGAGTCAGATGTTGATTATGTGAACCGTGTGACCTCTGCAGTGCGTACAAGCAAATACAACAATACAAAGCTTACAAAGCACCGTAAAAGTTGGATGGAAATCTACGTAATCGCCCATCCGATCAATTTCATTTTTTGCACTGTTATTGTATCATGGCCATTTATATCAGGGGACTGAGACAAATATACGAGTGGCTAGAACGATGAACCGTCATTCAGGAGACCGGGGTTCGATTCCCGCCATGGTCGATCATCCTGACAGAAATTTTCCGTGTTTTACCTCTGTCGTTCAGGTCAATATATAGGCCTACTGGGATGATTTCTCAACAACAGGCCACCACAGACTGCTTCCCACTATCCAAAAACACCTAAAATAGAATAACCTTTCATCTCATCATCCCATCATCTCATATATCATTCATCGACGCCAATAGATCGTGGCCATCAGTACATTGGGTCGTTGAACCCAATATAAATAAAAATTGATACCGGTAAAGTGGGGTGACTTTAACCCACTGGTGACTTTGTGACTTTTCCATTCTGTTGGAAAAAGTTTCAAACTGCTACAGATGAGAAATTTTTAATTTTATTGTATCTATTTTGATACGTATTTTGATTTTGATACGTATCTATTGAGATACAAAAAAAAAATGGGCACGGTAAAATAAAACTTTTTTTATTTGTAGCAGTTTGAAACTTTTTTCAACAAAAGGACGAAGTCACACCAGTGGGTTAAAGTCACCCCACTTTACGGTACACAAAAACATATCAATTAAATCCCTCTCCAGGAAACTCTTTTACTCATATAAATTGGTCCATCTTGAGTATGATGCATGTTCTTGTCGTAGGGGATGCGATATTTGCACACGAGTCCAGTCCGTGTCCATGGCAACCTGACGTCACGAAACTGCGTCATTGATGCCAGATGGGTGCTGAAGATCACTGACTACGGCTTACCAGGCTTCTACGAGGCGCAGAACATCGGTCCGCCGAATAAAACAGCGAGAGGTGAGTTACATGGCAACACTGTCACTCGGGGGTGTGTTCAGAAATGAAGCATAGACATTCTTCTTGTTTGTATTTATATTTGAATTTATAAGTATTTAATTTCACACCGATTAACTTGTAAGACAACATTACAATGCACGTACGAAGATTAGGAAAATTTGCCACAATTAAAATGGAATATTATCAGATATGAGTATAAGTTGTAACCACTTCGTCAAGACATAAGAAGCCTTAATCAAATCAGGCCCGAGCTCGAGTCCTGAATGGAAAATGGAGTTTTATGAATATTGTTCACCCATCACTCGCTAATTCGCACCCCTAAAGAGGTTTGTTTCTGATGGGGTCGATTGATAAGTTGAACAATATTGAATGATGATGAATAAATACAATGTATGCATATAAAAGATCAAGCTAGCTATTTCTTTGCTTTTCTCTTGTTTGACAAGATGTCTAGCCAGCCAATTACATTGAAAATGTGTGCTATTTTGACGAGGTTGTTGTTGTTGTTGTTGTTGTTGTTATTTTTATTGGTGTTTTTATGCCGAATCAACATGATTTTCAAACAAGAGGCTTCAAAATCTTATTTGTTTTGTCTTTGGTATGAACATAATAAATTATAAAACATACGTGACCACAAAATTGACATTTCTGAAATGGCTTTATCTATATGTAGGTATACTCATTTGATGAGGAAAACTCTATAATGTGTATCATTATTATCGATACTGATTCTCTGATCAGATAAATATATGTGCTACGCTTCAGTCGAATACAAACGTGTGCTGCACATTTCGGTGGAAGTGCCACATCACGGCTCCTCCACAAATTTCGTCAATGATTCCTATTCTATTAAACACTGCAATCTGATTATCCTATCTTCCTCCATTTTTCAGACTTAATAATCAATTTTTCCATCATCATCAATTTCACTCTCAATTTCTGAATGAATTTCTCGAACTAGTAAATGGAAGTCATTTGGATGTTTATATTCATCATTAATTTTTATGAATTCGAAATCGATTATTTTGTTCTTGAATACGATGAAAATTGTCATATATTTCCACATCTACGGTATTTACATAAATTATCTCATTCCTAATATCTGAACATAATTAACTGTAGGTTTTATTATACCATCCTTGATTGCCCCCCCAACACATCGAATTGGCTCTGAAAAACAATTTCAATACTTCATATGAACTCCGAAGTGAAACAATTTACGAGAAACAATTGCTCGAAGAATTAGTGTAATTTGTCTTGTGGAATATTAACTTGAGAAGAAGGATCACTGTCAAAAACTGTAAGTATTAAACATATTTATTTCTTCAATACCATTTTTCTTATCGTTATACAATCTAGTAGACATATAAGTGATTGGACTCTTTAATTGGAGCGAGAGGAACAATTTATTACTTCTTCGTTCAATTTTGTGAACGATTCAACATTAATAATAGTTTTATTTATTTCAAGCCTATTGTTCTTCTAGCTTCAGAAGGATCAATCTCAATTTTCAGAAAACATTCAAATAGTTCAAATGAATCAAGTGTGTAGGCCTAGATTTATCGCTTCTTTATTAAATATGAATCTTTCCTCATTTTTTTTCTTCTTCTTTTACTGAATTATGAGTAATCAGTACCAGATTACAATACAATATTATCTTCTTTGAACTATAGATCATATATTATTATTAATTTTTGCATCAAATACTATTGAACTATTGTCTTTCTGCTTTTTTCATAAATATCTTATATTCATTGTCTTTGGACTATAGATCAATATTATTATCAATTTTCGTATCAAATACAATCGTACTATATAATTGTCTTTCTGCTTTCTTCATAAATATCTTATATTCATTGTCTTTGAACTATAGATCAATATTATTATCAATTTTTGTATCAAATACTATTGAACTATTGTCTCTATGCTCTCTTCATAAATATCTTATATTCATTGTCTTTGGACTATAGATCAATATTATTATCAATATTTGTATCAAATACTATTGAATTATTGTCTCTATGCTCTCTTCATAAATATCTTATATTCATTGTCTTTGGACTATAGATCAATATTACTATCAATTTTTGTATCAAATACTATTGAACTATTGTCCTCATGCTCTCTTCATAAATATCTTATATTCATTGTCTTTGGACTATAGATCAATATTACTATCAATTTTTGTATCAAATACTATTGAATACTATTGTCTCTATGCTCTCTTCATACATATATTATATTCATAACTTTTTGAGCAGCAGAGTCTTCATTTTCACTATTGAAAAATGTTAATATATCAGATTGTTATATTAATATTTTTCACAAAATATGATTATACTCTCTAGATATAAAGTTGAGTGAGCGAAAAATATTCTGACTTTATTCATAAGCATCCAGTGTTGAGAACATTCAGAGCTCTTCTACTTTATTTTGACAGGATCTATTCTGTAGGGACTACTTTCTCTTTTCCTTCTGACATTTTGTCAGTTTGAAAAATCTATAACTTATTCTACAAAGTTGGTAATATATTTTATTTTGTCTGTACTTCACATCAATATTCATGAATTCATGGTGCCTTTTATACAAGGACATAGATCAGAAAATTACGATGAAATTGATATTATGAAAATTATTAAATGCTTATCAATCATTCAACATTTTTACTGAAGACTATGTCATGTTACACATGATTGCCGCTCGACACATAATAATAATCGAATACAATATTAATGAAGTCAAATTACTAGATGGCTTGATAAATTTGGTGATTTAAGATTTGTCAAGTAATTTAAGTTAAAATAATTTCAAGATGTTACCACCTGTTTATAACTATTTTTAATAATGAAATGAACAAACAAACAAACTTGTGAGCCTATATTCATTAAACAAAATGTTTGACTTGTTGAGGCATGCATCGTGTCACAAAATAAATAGTTAACAGTTCTAATTGATGATGATATCAAAAACTGAAGGAAATTATTGATGGTCAAAAAATGACTTTTTTTATACATTCCCTGATTGATAAAGGGTGTGTGCTTAGAGGATAAAGATGACTGACATAGTAGGCCTACCGAAATTGATATTCCACAAGATCGGGAATATATTTCTTATTTTCTGTACATCACATTAATATTCATGAATTCATGGTGCCTTTTATATCAGGCCATAGGTCAAGATATTACGATATAATCAATATTATGAAAAGTTTCACGGTTTCTTCATGAGCTTATATTCGTCACAAGTTTTATTTCAACTTGTTGAGGCATGCATCATGTCACACAATGAATAATAAATAGTCCTAACTGATGATGAAATCGAGGAATGAGGGAAATTATTGATGGTCAAATATTGACTTTCTTGTATACATTCCCTGATTGATACAGTGCATAGAGGATAAAGATGGCTGACATCGTGGGCCTTCCGACATATAATTCTGATGAGAATAATAAGAACATGGAAACTGGCGTTGGAACAACTTTTCTATCGAATGTGACCTTGGACTCAATGGTTTCAAACTTGACGATCTCTTCTGGTGAAATGACTGACACAAGTAAAAAGGTCTCTTCTGGTGAAATGACTAACTCAAGTGAAAAGGTCTCTTCTGGTGTAATGACTAACTCAAGTGAAAAGGTCTCTTGTGAAAAGGTCTCTTCTGGTGAAATGACTGAGCCCAGTGAAAAAGTCTCTTTTGAGAAGGTATCTTCTGGTGCAACGACTGAGCCAAGTGAAGAGGTCTCTTCCGGTGACATCACTGAGTCGAGTGAGAAAGTCTCTTCTAGTGAAATGACTGAGTCAAGTGAAAAGGTCTCTTCTAGTGAAATGACTGAGCCAAGTGAAAAGGTCTCTTCTGATGCAAAGACTGAGTCAAGAGAAAAAGTAATTGCCGGTGACATGATTAGGCCAAGTGAAGAGGTCTCTTCCGGTTACATCACTGAGTCGAGTGAAAAGGTTTCTCCTGGTGAAATGATTGCACCAAGCAGACGAAAGGTATCATCCAGAAACAAATCCATCCAGGATCTATTGAAGTGTTTGGGTAATACACTTCAGTTCAATTCAATGGCTTCCGGTGGAACCGTTCCGAGTGACTTCTTGACTTCCGGTGAAACCGTTCCGAGTGACTTTTTGACTTCCGGTGAAACCGTTCCGAGTGACTTTTTGACTTCCGGTGAAACCGTTCCGAGTGACTTTTTGACTTACGGTGGAACCGTTCCGAGTGACTTTTTGACTTACGGTGGAACTGTTTCAAGTGACTTGTCGACTTACGGTGGAACCGTTCCGAGTGACTTAGTAACTTCAGGTGGAACCGTTCCGAGTGACTTAGTGACTTCCGGTGGAACCATTCCGAATTACTTGGTGACTTCCGGTGAAACCGTTCCGAGTGACTTGGTGACTTCCGGTGAAACCGTTTCGAGTGACTTGGTGACCCCCGTACTGAGTCACCTTGAGACACCATTCGACTGGATGGACAACTGCTCCTGCGACAACCCGAGACGGTCGACCGAAGAGTTCATCCTGAGCTTGGTGGAGAAGTTGGAGAACGAGGAGACGGGCGACTGTCAGTGGCAAATGATTGTCGTCAACCTCGTGCTGTGCTATGAGAACTGGAAACTTGGTGAGTGAGATTAAATAATCTGGCTATTCTTTCATTCTTCATTTTTCAGACTCAATAATCAATTTTGTTTCCTTTTCATTAATGCTACTCTCAATTTCTAAATGAATTAATCGAACTAATATGGAAGTATTCATTCGATTTTAACTTTAATTTCATAGAAATGAATGATGAATTCGAATGAATACTTCCGCATTAGTTACAATACCATGTGTCCCACAGGTGCCTTGGATAAGGCTATCGCCAACATCACCGAATGCCAGTCCCTGATAGGAGAGGTGACCGATCCCGAAGACTTCATCGTCCTGAACCAGGAAGCAGTTCAACATGTCGTCCTGTCTTCGCTGTACTTCGTCACCGACGATTGTTCCCGACGTCAAGAAATCTGGAAGAAGGTGGTTGCGCCTGAACTGCACACTACCCGCGTTGCTGCTGGGATATACGGGATACGCGCGGCTCTTGCTATGGTGAGTACCTGAGTTATTGTCATTGGATAGGCGCAAGGTGATTGAATATGGCTATCAAAATGGTGACGCATAGTATTTGTTCTTTTTTTTTTCTTTCTTTTTCTTTTAACGACGCACTGTAATGATTACTAAGATCTATTGGCGTAGTATTTGTTTCTACTAACTCTCAAATTAGGGCTAACCGGACTTGTAACCGGCCATTAGTTGGGACTACATCTTCACATCGAAAACATGACACAAAATTCGTGTTTTTCAATCATTAAGGATGAGGGTGACAAGTCAGTATCGTTCGGACTTGGCACCATAAGATTGACCTCACATGTTTAATAATAAGTTAAAGGTACTACTACTAATGCATGACCTGGAGCGTTACTCGAAAGTCATAATAGCTGGAGTGAGTGGAATAATCCTTTCATTTCACATTATTTTTTTACACAATTGTCTCTATTCTTAGGCGCAAACCAGTTGGATATAGCAATGAAAATGATCGCTCATTGTATTTTTGTCTCAATTAACTCTCAGATTAAGGCTAACTGAACTTTTTAGTACCAGATATTAGTTAGTACTACTATACATTTTCATCGAAAACTTGACAAATAGTAATTACTTCCTGATTAGGTTTGAGGATGACGAGGTAGTATCGTTCTGACTGGGCACCACATGGGTGACCTCACGTGGTTAAATAATGGGTTTGTGAGAACTGAAATTTGACCAGGGTATGCATTCCTGTACCATTTAAGACAGTTTCAACAGATTATATCGAGAAAAAAATAGCAGAGAAGCGGCATTATCCTATACTAACAACTAATATGATTCTACTGGGCTTATATAGCATTGTTGATCGAGCATTGTTGTTTCAAATAGTTCGATATGAAAGCGTTAGTTGCGCTACAGGCAATCGGGACGATGGACTCAGATTCTGACCCCGGAAATATTTCATTTTCAAGACCCGAGTTGGATCACTTTTTTTATTGGATGAGCGAAGTGAAGACTCAATTTCAACATACCCGAAAAAAAGTCCCCTCTTTTCGCGCTCCACAGGTCAAACGAAAATTGAAAATCAGTTGAAACTTGGCATACACAAGTGTCCTTGTCTAGATCGATACTGTATAGTTTTTAAGTGCAATCGGTTGAACCACTTCTGAGAAAACTCATTTTAAAATTTTTCAAAAATATCATAAGAATAGTCCAGAGGAAAAAGTTCGTCAAAAATATTTTCTTCGAGAGAATTCAAATTTTCAGGGAATTTTAATATAATAATTATACATCTCATTCTTAACTCACAGTCTAATAAAATCAGCCGTTTTGATATAAGAAAATATAGAATCTATTTTTTAAATCACTCAAAGCTATTAAGAAACCATTCAAATTCAAGCAACAGGTTTGGAAACGATCGGAACAAAGCCTTCTTTATTATCAAAGAAAATGATTAGGAAATAAGATGGCAGTGATATAATTGTTTGGATCTCAAGGTGTATATATATATATAATAACCAATCCAAAGATATAAGTTGATATGTTCTAGCTCATCCATCGACGCGGAAACACATAACGCGTTTGCCTAGTATTATGATAAAATAGGTTGGTATCACCACATCGTGTCCCTCTTGTTACAGGAATACGGCTACACTGGTACCAACCGCGCCGTCCAACTTCTGCAGAAGGCCATCAACATGGATCCTGATTCAGCCGAATGGCACTTCCTTTACGGCAAGTGTCTCGGTCGTAAGCGCCACGTCGAGAACTTTCACGACTGTCTCTCCTACGAGGAACTCAAGTCGCTGGAAACGGCCGTCGAGTTGTCCAACTCGAACAACCAATTCTATATCATTTTCTTGGCGCAGGCGTACAGGTGAGTTGCTGTGAATGAAAAGGCTTGTACTCAGTGTCGGGTGATGAACTTTCAAAATGAACGCGTTCGTATTTTCTGAACGTTTCAATGATCGCGTTACATTTACATTCGACGATCTTGAACTTTTTTCACGTTCAATTTTTCGGTGATCTTCAACGGAATAAAACGTTCATTTAAAAGTTCCCAATTTTGTATCAATCATCATTCTATTCGCCACGATCGCACTATCTGTACTTCCCCGTCCAAATTTACGACTATTTTACGGTCTATCCCGAATGCATAATATTCCATGTTCGGGATGTCATCATGTGATCACTTGTCACAAAAAAACGCTCATATGTAATTTTCGAACCCTTTTCTTCCATATTACTTTCAAGGCGAGTTTTTGAACGAACTCGTGTTTTTTTTTCAATTTGAACGTGAACGTTTACTGCGAAGCCACGAAAACGAACTTTGAACTTTCTGAAAGATCGATTTATTCGATTTATTGCTTCCAATATAAAATATCAAATTATATATGAAACAAAAAATCATATATATATGAAACAAAAAAATTATATAACAAAAAAATATCAATTATATAAATGAAGAGCCTTTTGAAAAAATACTGATCAGAGCTACTCCGACGTTGATTATTCCTGCACTCAGTTGATCCACTTGTTGCAGAGAGGCGGCCCACAACTTGTCGATAGAAAAGGACCCGTTGATTCAGCAACAGGTGGGCAAGATGAACGACCGAGCGTTGCAGCTCTACGAACAAGTGTTGACGCTGAGACCCGACTGTCCGTTCATCAACGTGCGCTGCGCACAAGGTACGTTGCGCAGGAATATGCTCACAAGGTATGTTGCGCAGAAAACTGCGCACAAGGTACGTTGCGCAGAAAGCTGTACTCAAGGTACGTTGCGTAGAAAGCTGCGCACAAGTTACGTTACGCAGAAAGCTGTACACAAGGTACGTTGCGCAGAAAGCTGAACACAAGGTACGTTGCGCAGAAAGCTGCGCACAAGTTACGTGGCGCAGAAAGCTGGGTGCGAGACGCCTGAAGATCGCATAATGGCATACCAAGATGCATTGAGGGTTGCGTTAGTTTGCCGGTTGGAGATGGTGACTTCACTCCCTATCCCTTCCACTCTAAAAATGTGTTCCAATTCAGGGTCACATTTTAAGAACTATCGATCGTGCGTAGGTAGTAGTGATAAAAGGAACCAACTTCACGTTCACGTCGCCTTGACTGATAATAGCTGTCATCAAGTTTAACGTCGCCTCAGCTAATAATAGCTGTCATCAAGTTCGTCAGCTTGTCAGCCGTTTCTACAAAACAACACTAGATAGAGCAGCAACCTTTCTCTCCAAGAAAAGTACTCAGGAAATGGAACGTTTTTCGAATTAGTCAAGTCACCATCTCCAACCGGCAAACCAACGCAACCCTCAATGCATCTTGTGACAGACCGATACTATACTGAGAGTAAACGTAGGCTCGGCGTGATTAATTTAAAAGAGGACGTGAAGGTGGTAGGAGAGATCGAGGAAACGATAAGAACCTGACCGAAATAACCCTAACCAAATCCTCGAAATGGAATATATCACGGCATTATTACACGCCAAACCCACGTTCACTCTTGGCAGTATCCGCATTCTGGTATGCGCTCTTCAGCGCCCCCCTGCACGCAGTCTTCATGCGTAGCGGTCTATATAATTATATCCAGGAGAATTTAAATCAGAATTTAAAGTATCACTCAGGGTATGAGTGAGACAGCATCGTTTCATCAAGCCATCACTATGTGGCACTATGTATGTATTGTCGTTTTGCCGTGTTCGTAAAGTTGTTCAGCCCGTTCAGTTTATTCAGAAGACCCTGGATTATAGCTATCGTACCGATGAATTGGCAACAGCGTTTCATAGCCGTACAATCGGCCATCATTAGAACCTTGAATGACAATTCAAACAATCAAGCTTATATTGACAGTTCATATTATTACCAATTCAGCAATCTATGCATCAGTTATCAATTATCTAATGACCTCTCACCGCGGTGCAATTTACACTAATTTTTTCAATTGTATCACACTGCTAACGTTCACTTTCGATCATACTTTATACTCCTGTCATGCCTGAAATAAGGGAGTGAAAATACATCTTCCCATATTACTTCTGACGCAGCACTTCTTATGTTTGAATTTAAATCTTCGTTGTGAAGTTTATTCCGCACAGATCGAGAAGAGTAGTACATTAGAGCAACAAGTAAACGTCTAAAATCACTGAAATCCGTTTGACATTTGACATTTGACAATGTATAGTTTCGAATTCAATCACCACCCAGAACTGAGAAATCTACACCACAGACAAACCTGTATTATCAGGCTTTGAGAACTTTTGGTGAACATGTCATGTATATATATATATTGGGAATCGATAAAAGAAATTTCGGCAGCTCTTTAATCAGATTCTAGTATCATGCTAATCACTACATTTATTCTATATGTATTCAATATATTTAGTTTTAGCTTTTTTTATAGGTTACAGGGATTGCCACTATCCATGGCGTTATTGTATCCCTTTACCTTATCACACCTAGTTCTAAGAAGTGATAATTGTACAATGTAATATGTAATCAGAATTTAAGCGGTTTGGTGGAGGAGAAGCCATTGCGGCTCAACCCCGCCGCACAAATAAAGACTTATTATAATTATTATTATTATTATGATTGTAATTGAGAGTTGTGAAAACAGTAATAGATGATAGGCTCACGTTGTTGTATTTCAAGTAGGCCTAACCCTTGATTTATAAGACAGTGAAAAAAAGTCAACACTTAGTAAACTTGTTTCATTGTTTCATGATATAAACCCGATTTTTGTCCTAGCTATTAATTTTATTTTTCATCCCACAGATAAGCCTTTTTGGCTTTGTGGAAGAGCGTGTTGATCAATCTTGTATGTACGTATTATTTAAATCTGATGAAAAAAAATTTAAAATTCTTTGACAATAAGTTTGTGTTGTGCAGGTTACATGCGCTTCTTGCCGTCGCATCGCAACTTCCAGCTAGCCTACGAGTGCGCGAAGAAGGCCGTGGAGGCGTCGCCTAGCAACATCATGATAAACCACGTGTGGGGGCAGATCAACGAGAAGATGGGCTTCTACGAGGAGGCGTTGGTACCACTCAAGATGGCGGCTGAAAAAGGTATAGAATATAGCAGAATCTTTTCATTGGTCCATCAGATGAAGAGCATGTCACCCAATGATAACGTTGTTGTTGTTGTTGTTGTTGTTGCTGTTGTTGTTGTTGTTGTTGTTGTTGTTGTTGTTGTTGTTGTTGTGTACAAATCAAAGTGACCTTGATTAGCCCCATCTATTCAACCTCACATCTTACCGTGACTTCCACATCAATTCTTTTGTCCATCAATTTGTTGAAAGTTAATCAATTGGTAGCCCTTATCATCCTTAAAGCGAACCCTCTTTTTAATCAACAGTTATAAAAATGATAACATATCACCTCCCTTGAGATTACCTGTGCTATTTGATCGATTGATCATAGCACACATTGGAACGAACGATTGCAATTCAAGCCCTGTAGTGGCCTGGAATCAAATTGACTGATCAGTCAATTAGTCCACAGGAATCTTTCACGTACTAAGAAAATACTGGTCCTTAAAATACCGTCCTACAAGCATGCTTTTCATTTATCTTCGTACGTTTTTGTTATTTTCGTATACCTCAACTGATCAAAAGTTCGTAAAACCTGATCTAACTGATCTAATGTATTCCTTGTATATAATATCTTAACTTGATACAAAATGTCATTGTTGCCCAATTGAGGGTGAGATCATTTGATGGAGCACCACAAGAACGATATCACCACCCCATTTCAATTAATTTAATGAGAAACAATTAATTTGACATCAGGACTGCGCTTTTTGTCTCTAATGATCTTATCTACACTGACCACAACTGAGAAAAATCCTCAATTCGACAAATTATTCGAATCATTCGAAATTCGAATCTCATTCTCTGTCTTCTGTTGCGCAGGAGCTTACGGCGCCTACATGGACTGGTTCCGATTGCGCACGCGCCTTGATTCCACGTACAATCCTATCAAGGATCTGAAGCGCCTCCTCGACCTCTTCCAGGACACGCCCTATCAGCTGGGCACCATGTCACAGCTGGCCTCCTATCACTACTTCGTCTGTTGCGACGCGGCCACAGCTGTCGACTACCTCATGCGAATCTTCGAGATCGATCCGCTAGCTGAAAAAATCAGGGTGGGTTTATTATCTGCAACTATTTGTCATCGGCAATGTAGAGTTTGAGGCATTTTGAAATTTTCTATCATGATTGACTGATACAATTCATTGATTCTTCTTTTCTATATACAGTCACAGTACAGTTTGAAACAAAAGTGAAAGTTTTTTTGTTCATGGCTGAACAAGTTGAACTTGTGATATAGCGTAGAATTTATCAGGTACAGGACGAACAGAAAATGTTTTTTTTCTGGTTCAAGCTCCATTGCATCTCTAGAACAGTGATTGGGAAATGTAAGAAATAGAGAGAATAGAATTGTGGAAATGTTTGTAGAAATGCTGTAAAATGGGCTGTCTTATATCAAACTTCATGTCTGTTGTCCTCGAAATGATGTTTTCAGAATACATCCAAGTTACAAACATGCAAATATAAAAATAAAACGATTTCAGAATTATTCGATTCAATAAAAAACTAATCAACGGCCTGATCTAACTTTTCACCAACAGCTATGGCATAAGATGATATATTCGTAAATAGCAAATTCTGACATTATATCTCATTTTCCAGTTCCACAAACCCGCGGGTTTCTTCTCGCATCGACCTTTCAACCTCTACATCGTTCTGCTGGTAGAACTGGCCATAGCAACCGACCCGACAAGCCAAGCAAACTACGAGAAAGTACTCGCCGTTTGCGAGAACAACTTTGCCGAGCTGCTCGCCGGCACGGACTTGGTAGAGGAAGTGGCCCTTATCAGAAGGAAGGCGGCACGAGCACCACGGTTGAAGTGCGCAAAGAAACCACGTGTTGCTCCTGCGAAGCCGGCCCCGACACGCAGCGACACGGACCGGAATTGGCGCAGTGGTGCTAGAGATGATTCAACGACCGGTTTCCGAACTCTTGAAAAGTCTAATGGCACATTCAGAGGTGCTCCTACATTCGAAAGGAAAAGGAATAATGATAATAATTTCCAAGGCGGTGAGACAGCTCCTGGAATATCTACTTCGAATTCGAGAAGTGAATCTGATGGATTTTACAATGATAGATACAAGTCGAATTCGAGATACGGAAGACAATGGGAACGCTGTTCGGTGAATAAAGAAATACCAACCTCGAGGACCTTTGATGGCCATCTCTCTTGGCGTAGTCGTCCTGAACAGTCACTGATCACAAAAGAGGTTACTTTACCGACAGAGAAGGTTGAGAGAACTGTTAATGATAAGTTTGAGGTATTGGAGGTAGGTGGCGGTGATGGCCATCCAAAGAACTTGGATAAAGATGCTACTCAAGTTAATAACCAGAGCTGTTTCGAAGATTCGTACAAGTGCGTACATGTAAAAAAGACCAAAGAGGTGGTTGTTGAGCGAGCAGTCGGCAAAGATGGAGATGGACATTTGAGGAGAAAAAATGACATCTAATTCTATCAATTTTTTAGTTTTTGTTATATTTAATATAAGTAGTTTCATTATTGGTAATATATTTTTGTAGATCTATTAGTTCGTATAATTTAATAAAATTTATTTTATGGTACAAAAAAATGTTGTGTCAATCAATTCAATCTGGAGGAATATTGTGTTCACGGCTCGGACTGAGTTCTCATTCATTTTCGAATGCAAATTTGAAATTTAGTTGATCTACTCAGAGATTAGCAAGTTTCCATCTCCCCCCCCCCCCCCAAAAAAAAAACAATCACATTTCATGCAATCTGTGAAACTGCTTCAGAAGATTCTAGTATTTCACCAAAGGGGGATGTGATGCGGATGTGAATGTGAAATGTGGAATTGATGAATGAATTTGAGATTGAATCTCCCATAGACTTTGGACGAACTGTCCAAACAGTTCAGGACTACTTTCCAGAATCCAGTCCCACTTGACTGGCATGTCCAGTCTGACCACGATCCAGTGATACCAATACACTTCATCATGATAATTATAAAGAAATTGTACCGACTCTCATATTGATAACATGGACGGTATTTGTGATTTTTCTCGGTCAGTTCAGAGCCAAAGGTCCTAATTGCCTGTTGCGATTCAGCGGATTTCTTTGTGAACTAGATGTAGATGAGAGTGGCCAAGAAGTATTTTAGTTGCATATAAAAGCGATAGTTGCACCACAGCCAATCGGGACCCTGGGCTTGGATTCTGACCCCGGAAATGTTTCACTTTGAAGAAGCGAGTTAGTACTACATCGTGTTTTGACCAGCTTCTGAACCCGTCCATGGGTACTCCCAAGCCATTTCTATAACTGAGGAAGTTCACTTTCCAATCCTCTTCTGCTATAACTCCTCCAAAATGTAAGCCCATGGGCCTTTACCACGACTGTCACTTGAAATAGCGTCCTAGTCCCAGCCTAGTCCTAGTCCCAAAAGACTGAGAACTCTGATTGGATAATGTTCCCTGGGGTAGAGAGCATAGATACTTAAAAAGGAGAGTGGACAACTCCCGCGCATGGAGAGCGCCATTTCTTGTCAAAAAGTACCGTAAACTTACCAGTAAGTAAATAAGATGCCTTAGAGACTGACAACCGATGTGAGCAAAGAGCGGCTTGTCAAGTAGTTTGTAGTAACGCAGTATGAATATCAATTACTTGTTTCCCAACTAGATAATATTCAAATTCAAAGTGATGAATAAAATGTTACATATACTTTTATGTTTTTATGTTTAACTTCTTGATAGTGATCTTGATCATCAAGAAGGCTTTGCGTTTTGTTCATCGTCAATTCTATCAGCTGTCAGTTGAAATTCTTAGCTGTGAGGTTAGGATCTGATATTGAACATCATATTCGAGAACAGGATAGTGTCTCTACTTCCAATCTCTAGATTTTCTTTTTTAATCTTGTGAATATATATACTTTTCAAATCTGAGTGCGCGAAATTTTCAAAATCATCGGAATCAGTTGCGAGGTGAGTACACTAAAAACAGTCGGGACCGGTGATAACTTCACCACCAACTATTCTTAAAACGTTTACCTGAACTTTTTCATGAATATTAACTCATAACGTGCTAATAGATTAAATTATTTGTGAATCTGGGCCCAGAACTTCCAACTGAAGTTGTTCCTAACCGATGTGATGCAGTCTAGAACACGCTCTGGACAAAGAATGACGTCCATGCGAGAGATATTTCAGTAGCCAATAGAAAACAGTCTTCAAAATGTCCGCTCTCTTCTTCAAGTATCTAGGCTCCCTACCCTGGGGTCGCTAGATACCATGACAATACGAGATGATAATAGAGTCACGTTCTCTTAGAAAGCAAAAATGTGACTTATTATTTGCCCACCTATTCACAAAAGGTCATAGCTCTGATCGGAATCAACTCTGATCCCGATCAAAGGTGCTACAAAGATATAACCGATCAACTTTGATACTGTCTCAAAGATAAAAATAACAGATTGATAATAATAATAGATTTAATCGAGAATTTCAATTCAAAAATTAAAAATAATGAATGGAAATATGGTAATATCTCTAGAAATTGTCGTAACTTTGAGCCGGATCAAAGCTATGATATTTTGTGAATTCAACAATGGAAATACACAAATATAGTATAAACACGTTGCTAAGGTACCCAGCTCTATACTATAGTGAATAAAACACTATCAAAATCCCAAGTCTCTTGGGACTAGCTATGCCAGGACGTTATTTCAAGTGGCGGTCGTGGAAAGGGTTCAGAGCTGTAGGCCTATGTCAACAATGAATACCAACCAAAAAAATACATATAGGGGTCTATATATATATATATATATATATATATATATATATATATATATATATATATATATATATATATATATATATATATATATATATATATATATATATACATATATATATGCTTGGCGTCTTTCTAGTTCGAAATTCAACAACTATTTATAATAGTAATTAAAACGTCAATTTGCCGCAGATCTCCTGTGGTCTGCGCCCGAGCTGCTGCGCGACCCCGTACTGCGCAAGCGCGGCACGCAGCCCGGTGACGTGTACAGTTTCGGCATCATCATGCAGGAGGTGGTCGTGCGAGGCGAGCCGTTCTGCATGCTGTCTCTCTCGCCGGAGGACATCGTCGAGAAGGTAGCAATTCCATGACGTCATCAAAGTCTTCAACAGTTCAAGATCATTACGTCATAGATCTTTAAATCACCGAGATACGTTACTCAACGTTATAAGAAGGCGTACATATGTGTGTCTCGGCAGTAGCTTCACACCGCTTTTCAAACTGGGAAGTTTCCGCCATATTCGATATATTAGTGTTACTTGCAATTAGATTACATCTGTTAATATCCAATAAGGCGGCTGATATTGGAACGAGCATGTCGCTATCGGCTGCAGGAGTAACATATCTCGGTAAGGTAATATATATATATATATATATATATATATATATATATATATATATATATATATATATATATATATATATATATATATATATATACCTATGATAACGTCATCAAGGAGGTTAGCACCTTGTCAACTATTCGTATGGGATTCGACTCAGACTTATAGATCATATAGCACAATCCATAAAGACATCACCTGAATAAGATCTCAGCTTGGAATTACAAATTTTATTTTGATTGATTGTCGATTATTAACTTCAAATTTTGATCAATTATTTCAGTATCTCTAGTTCAGCAACATTATAATCTTGATGAATATTCAATCAATTATCTACTTTCAAGAAGATGAAATGGTGGAACAGTCACTAGGAAATCTCATCCCGTACTCAATATCGACGTTTTTGCGCTTATAATATATATCATGTTTCACTATTATTATTTCTCTCCATCTGGAGGGGCATTCAGGTACGCCTAGCAAGCTCTAGCAAGGTATGAAACCTGTTTAACTACTGTCATGGCGGCAATTTGCTATCAACTTTGCGGGGTGGTTTCTGATGATCGCAAGTTGCGACCGCTAGCATCTTTGCTAGACGTAACATGAATGCCCCCCATTAATGTATTGTATATCGTGGATATTACTATTACATGAAAATTAAAATATTGTTATCATTATCATCATCATTTATGTCAGAAAAGTAACGTGAATCATGGAATCCTTTCGGATATTGATCCAATATTCAAATGTTCTATATCGATTTGTCAAATTGATCCCAACATTTAGGGTCTTCTTGATGACAACAATCAATTAGGAATAACATCATCCAAGAGAAGATGAACCTAGCAAGCACACAATGCATATATGAACTGATCACAACCCTCTCCCCCCCAGGTGAAGCGCCCGCCGCCCCTGATCCGCCCCTCAGTGAGCAAGGGCGCCGCCCCGCCCGAGGCCATCAACATCATGCGCCAGTGTTGGGCGGAACAGGCGGACATGCGGCCAGACTTCCACGCTGTCCATGACCTCTTCAAGAAACTCAATCACGGCAGGTGAGATACTCACTGAGGCTGCTGGGATATTTCATTTTCATTTCGAAACCATTTTATTCACACTCAACGCTTACATATCAAGTACTACAACAATTGCATACAGGTAGTAGACAGAAAGGTACAAATGAACAAATAGACAAATGATAAAATCAAAAGTTAACAATTATAATTTGATATAAAGTTTTGATATAAAATTTAGAAATTTAGGAATGATATTTTGTAAGTGCAAAGCCCGCATAAGTTAAATCTTGTGCGTGGGCTGTCTTGCTTGAAAAAATATATAATTAGTGTAAATCCGACTCTCAAACTCATTAATTGAGTCATGAGTAGGTATACAAAACAAACAAATACAAAAAAAGTTCGACACGATGTTGTGATACCAACCTATTTTATCATAATATGGAGAAGGTGCTCCAACTCACATACTGATAACATGGAAGGCATTTGTGGTTTCCTGCGGTCAGTTCAGAGCCAAAAGTCTTGATTGCCTGTCACGATTTAGCGGATTCCCTTGTGAACTAGATATCGATAAGAGTGGCTACGGTAACTGTGCAGACATTGTTGAACTCACAGAATCTCTAATTTTCGTAAAAAACAAATGCAACTACCAACATAATAATTCTACTGAGCTGTGTAATTGTTGAGTATTGTTGTTTTATATATAGTTCGATATAAAAGCGATAGTTGCGCAACAGGCAGTTGGAAACCTGGACTCGGGAACTGACCCCGGAAATATTCCACTTTCAAGACGCGAGTTGGAACACTTCTTTTATGTTATGATAAAATAGGTTGGTATCACTTCATCGTGATTTAGGAATACTCACAATATATCATTGGTCCGTTGTATAATGGAGGGTACTCGAATAGTCACTGCACTGAATAGATGCATCAACGTCAGGGCGCGCAGTAACTTGACTCAAGGCTCAGTATATCAAGGCTTGTGTATCGTTGCTTCTCTGGTGTGTTGTGAGTCACACTATAGCAGGGCTCACTGTTTTAAACCTTGTATATTGGAGCACTTTGGGTGTGTTGTGGGGAAAATTATATCGAGGCTCACTATATCAGCGAAGGCCCAGATTCCTAACCAAGGCACAGTATATTGAATCACACAGTATGTAGCCTCTGGAAAATGTGTGAAATAATGGATTGATTCATTTGGGTCACCTGGATACGTGAATCCAGACTAAGACTCACTTCCTAAGCTCAGCTATACAGTATATCGAAGCACACAGTATGTAGCCTTTGGAAAAGGTGTAAAATAGTGGGTTGATTCATTTGGGTCACCTGGATACATGAATCCAGACTAAGACTTACTTCCTCAGTTCAGCTACTCGTGCTTATAATTATCGTATATACGAGTAGCTGAACTTAGGAAGTGAGTCTTCTCCACTATATATTATTTCAATCGCTCATTGTCTTTTAGCTTTCAAATCGCCTTTGCCTTCGCCTTTGCTTTTTTTTGCCATTGCGCTTTTGCCTTTGGTTGAATCCAATTCAACCACAATTTGATATTGCTGACAGAAACTAAAACGAAAATGCTCCTTCACTCTCCTCCACCTTCTCATTCGTCACATATAATTTCGAGATTTCTCTCACAAATCACTTATGAGTAATTCAATAATTGATTGTAAGTCTAAATCATAATTTTGTGCACTTCATGTTCCAGTAGGAAGTGTTGATGTTATCTCCTCTTCCAGGAAAGTGAACTTTGTCGACACGATGTTCCAAATGCTGGAGAAGTACTCGAACAACCTGGAGGAATTGATACGGGAGCGCACTGAACAGCTCGACATGGAGAAGAAGAAGACTGAACAGCTGCTCAATAGAATGTTACCAAGGTAACCAAAATAAGCAAAAGTTTCACCGCGACAGTCACGAATAACAACATCCCCTAACTCTCAATCTCAAAGAAAATCACGAATAACAACATCCTCTAACTCTCAATTTCAAAGAAAATCACGAATAACAACATCCTCTAACTCTCAATCTCAAAGAAAATCACGAATAACAACATCCTCTAACTCTCAATCTCAAATCATCTCTGACCTTGAAACTCAGAAATACTGGAGCTTTTTCTGTTGTTCAATGATTACTGAAAAACTATAGTGACTATATGGCAATACGTCAAGTTTATCTGTATTTCCATTGTTGTTGGCAAAAAATCTAGTCCCATCTTCAGACGATGGGCTGCAAAAATATTAATTGAAAATATCTCGTGACTTTTTGTTTGTACCATTGTATTACCAGAGTCACCATGCTTCAATGATGACCGTAAAACTATCTCTGGTATGATTAAATAGCTATCTAAGCAATTATAGCCTCATCAAGCTAGTTCTAGATATAATCTTTATTTGATGTCAATGTAGTTTGATGAATCATAATTCAGCCTACATTAGACTGTATTTTACAAAACACAATTGTACATTTCTCGAGTCAGTATGGCAGCATATAGGCTGGCATAATACAAGCTCAAAGTTCATGTTTCGAGAATGCCTGTTCGTGAAAAAGGCATCTTTATTGTATGTTAACTGAGAGTATGCCCTAGGGATTTCCAGGCAAGCTCTGGGTGGGAAAGTTCTGGATCATGCCTATAGAGCATGCCCTTCTTCAAACAAGCCTAAAGGGTATGCCTATAATCATTGCCTCATTTGGCAGATTTCAGGCATGCCTCAAGTATGCCAGCGTCAAGGGGGTATCTGTTATATCAGCTACAGAAGATCCTATTTGGTAGTTAATCGTGTCATCTTTCGAATCATAATTTCATAATTTCATAATCATGATCCCCTAATGAATCGTTATATGCCCCAGTTCCGTGGCAGACAAGCTGAAGCTGGGCATGCCGGTGGATCCCGAAGACTTCCGAGAAGTCACGATCTACTTTTCGGACATTGTCGGCTTCACCACGATATCTGCCTACTCGACCCCGTTCGAGGTCGTCGACCTTCTCAACGACCTCTACACTTGCTTCGACGCTACCATTAACGCCTTCAACGTGTACAAGGTAAGCTGCTGGTTTTACGTCACCAAATCGCAGTTACAGCCGCAATTACAGCCTACACAAGATGTGATGTATATACAGTGTTTTCCTGGTTTTTAAACTAGGAAAACGCAACATTTGAATGTGAATGAGATAAATATTCATGAAATGAACTCAAATGCTGAGCACTTTGATATGCACTTTATAGGCCTATACGCACCATACGCACTTTGATTTTCATAATCGCAATTCCCTCTTGTTATGTGACTATTCGGTGTACTTCTTGATTATGTTGATCGTTATGCGCTCCTATTGGTCCCACCCGTTCAAATTCTCAAAAGATTCAATTGTTGTATAAGAAATGTATATTTCATCTGTTTTTTTGCAGTAATTAATCTGAATTGATCTAAAAAAATGTGACTTTTCAGTTTTCAAGTACCGTGAATTGATTCTGCTCGTTTATTCGTCCGATCAATAATTTGTCTATATGTTCCTCAAGGAATGTCAATACAAATAACAATCTAATTGGAGAGAAAATTGGATTAATCAACACTCTACATTTCCCCCTTCCCCTCATTCATCCACTCACTCAATTATTGCACTACTTATTGTCTGAAACAGTCATATATATTGATTAATCAGATCAGTCAGAATAATAAGAAACAATAGATTAATAATATAATAATAAATATTAATAGATATTAATAAATAGATTAATAAATAGATATAATAGATTAATGAATAGAATAAGAGTGATATTTGCGACATTCTAGGTGGAGACTATTGGCGATGCCTACATGGTGGTCGGAGGGTTACCCGTTCGAATCCCGGACCATGCAGACCAGATAGCTACAATGGCGCTACATCTTCTGCATCAGAGCGGCCGTTTCAAGATCAGTCACCTGCCGTTCACACCATTGCGCCTGCGCATAGGACTGCACACCGGTAACTATCATTCGACGTTACGTATTGATGATTATTGTGTGTTTAACCACCCCACCAACAGATAGTTCATACGGGGGTACGAATGATCAGGTGATTATGAAACTATGGAGTGGTGATTAGTGAGAGAACGTCTACGAAAATCCATGCCTTATGCGGGACTCCAACCCACGCTCAACGGTGACTTCAGTTTCTGCAGCAGTATCTCAGCTGATCGAGCTACCGAGGGCGGCAGCTTCACGAACAACGGAATATATTAGGAACATTGAAGACAAACTAAAACATGGTCCCGGTTTATCCCCCATTTATTCCAGAATTATGATGGGGGATGTTTGACGACCGGTTCATAGGGACAACACAGTCTAAAAAAGCCGAAAATGGACTCAAAAACCGCCTTAAAAAGTTTCATCGACCACACCGCCACTGTGAAAAACCCTCATTTTGCCCGATATGCCCCTACCGCCCGCATTGTTGGCGGTCGATAGGAATTTTTTAGGGACATGACGTGTCTATATTCGGTTCCATTGGACTGTGTTGTCCCCAGAAACTGCACTTTAATAATTTCCAGGGCGTATACTGAAAATATATGGCGGGAAAACAGGAACCATGTTTTAGTCCAATTAGGCCAATGTTAAATGATCCGAGATTACACATTGGTCTCGTTTTTCTCCCATATCTTCCAGGATTATCTCCAGAATCATGTGAAATCATCACTCCAGGCCTAAAACAGACTGAGAAATTTGAAGTGCTGAATTGTGTTCTAATGCTGCTTTCATCATCAATAGCAACTCTGATACTTCAGACGCTCAAAACAAGGGATGGGAATGATCTATTTTTTTCTTTGAAACATTAGGGGTTGGAATATGTTATCAATGTGCCTTAAATTGTGAATTGATACCATAGACAATGAATCAATTCACAGGCTAAAATGTGAATATATCACATATGACATCTCAGTATATAATGGAAATATAAAATGATGTGGCAGTGCGTCGCTGACCCGGCACCTCCACCGATATGGTTGACGAGCACAGATAATGTACATTTTCTCCCGAAAACATGTATAAAAGGAAACGACAGAAATGAATTAACTGTATCGAATGTTGAATGGCTTATTTTATATTCTTCAACGACGAATCATGAACAGAAGTGAAGCATAACTTCCAATTATAAGCCAATAGTTCGGTTTTACCAACTGGTATTTGATGAATTAACTGATGGTTATCATTTGATTACGTATGGTATTTTCCTAACATCAGAGCGCATAATTGTTAATCAAGTTATGAAAGATTAGCTTTTTTTGATAGCTTTTAAACGGTGTGAATATCACAATACTACATGAGCACACACCTCTTTAGACACCTTCAAATCGACATAATTCACCATAAATTCTAACGTTGTCACAAGTGAAGGAGTACAGATAAAACTTGTCTTCTTTAGCTGTTCTGTGAGAATTATGAGACATGAGTTGAATAATTCTCAGTTTTTTCACCTACCTACCACCTCGAATCTTTCGAAAATATTTGTGTCCATCTCATATTGAAATTGTGTTATTTAATATCACTCAAATTTATCACTCTGCAGAATCTGATATTTTGCTAGATGAACTCCCATGGGCCATGGAGTAATGATCGATTGATTCATACTGATTTGTTTTTGTTTTTCGACTGTTTTCTGACAACTGTTCTTTGACCAACTGTGTTGTTCAAATATCAATTTCAAAAATGTAATTCAATTTCAAAATCATCATTTTCGAGCTATCCCCCTCTCCCCCTCTTTCCGACCTTGTGTCCTGCGGTCTGGTAGCAATCACACTTATTATCTGTCTGTCTGTCTGTCTGTCTGTCTGTCAGGTCCATGCTGCGCAGGCGTGGTCGGGCTCACGATGCCGAGATACTGCCTGTTCGGCGACACGGTCAACACCGCCTCCCGCATGGAATCAACAGGTAGGCCTACCTGCCGTGTAGACGTGCACACTTGGATCAGAGCTTTCGTACCAATGGCTAGTATCCAAGATACAAGTCATGTGAAGATCATACTATGATATTTTTTAATTTCATAATATTTTCATCCAATCATATTTTGATATCATCAGAATATGGTTGGATGGAAAAAGTCTCTCAAATTTTTGTATACAAATTTGAAATTATATTTCGTTTCAATATAAGAATTTTGAAATAATTTCTCCTGAATTTGACATTGAAATTCAAATTGGAAATTTTGTTGAATAATATGTTGACTTGTTATGTGAATTTGAAATTATTCCCGTGAGAGTCGAAAACAATGTCTGGAAATGTAAAAAAGTTACTGAAAACTTTCAGAATATAAAAATGTTCATTTTTTATCACTAGCTTATGTATGAGAATATGAAATAGAGGGCTCACACATGTATTGGAAGTATAGACTCACCTATCCATAGTGGGATAACGTCAATAAAACTACCATTCATTTGGTAAACAGTGAGTTAGAAATAATCAATTAATTGTAGTTTTGTTGAGAAAATATTTGTAGAAAAAAAAGTTGGGTTGCCGGTAAGTATATTTCTATACAACTTTCATATATTAAAGCGAAAATATAATGATAATCATTTCCCTAATCATCCCATACCTGAATAGTAATCGGCTAGATCATCCAGAATCGCCATACAACATCTCACCTCATGTTCCCGCAGGATCTGCGTGGCGCATCCACCTGTCCCAGGAGACGAAGGACAAGCTGGACCAGGTGGGAGGCTACCAGCTGGAGTACCGGGGGGAGACCGAGCTGAAGGGAAAGGGCAAGATGCCCACCTACTGGCTCCTCGGCAAGGCAGACTTCGACAAGGTCCTGCCGACTCCGCCGCCAATCGGGTGAGTTCTTCACACAAAGTCGGTGTGTCCCAATTAAAGATGAAGTTGAAAGTGGGATTGTTTGGATGGATCACTACAAGGGTGATCTACCATCCCATATTAGTTATTCAAAATAAAAATCGATGATCCTTGACATCAGAACCATGATGTACAGTATATTGATAACATAATGAATAATAATGCAAAGGATGATAAAATAGTACCGTAATGGCAATCTTATGATGGGCCCACCCGTGAGAAACAGTCATTTCTCCACATTATTTATGTATATATACGCCCTATTATTTATCATTTTTATCATTATCTTATTAATTATTCATCAATTCAATCGTTACGCTGTTGTTTTGGTGAAATGATTCAATCCTAATTTGGCACTTCACGGTGGAGTTTCTGATGAGAAAAATTGATTACGGCGTATAGATAGAAGCTATATGTTCAGTAATGGGTTGGATTTTTGTCTTCTTGAATTTTTCCTTTTTGATTGTTTTCTTGAAATTCATTCAGCTTACGGACGACCTCCATCTATAATGAACATGAGAATATAGATAACAATAATGCCATGATTGACACAAATCTGTATGTATTGTTGTGAAATGAAATCCTGTGTCCATGTTATTTTGATCATGTTGATGTGCTCATGTGTATATCAATATTCTTGGCAAAAAGAGTAATTTGTTTGAAAAGAACACAAACTAGATTGCCACGACTCACAAACTTATCTAGTATACTATGAGATGGTTTGTATTTGCATTGTAATGTCTCAATATTTTGATCAATCAATTGGATGAATTTGAAGTTCTTTCCGAAAGTTCAATCTAAATTTCGTCACGTTTCAGATAATTTCTCTAAAATTATATCAAAGTATTGAATACAGATATAGTGTTGATATCAATATGTGTGTGTTCATCATAATGATTGAATTGTGTTTGTTTTCATGCTGCTTACAGAGAGAGTCATGGGTAAATGAAATCATATATTTTATTCTGAGTTTTTACTATTAATTGTACGAATAGTGAATGAGTGCATGTTTAACTCCATGATTTCGATTACAGAACAAGTATTTATATTGGATATTATTGAATTATATTCCCAGTCTTCAATGCGTGTTCTGGAATTTTATTCGAATATTTTGAACCAATTTTTGACAAACAAGAACATTTCGTGAATTTACATCTCACGAGCTGTGAACTTCCAAGGTGTAAAGTGATCTATATACGTGGTAGATTCATAGAAACAGTTCACATCACATCTATTGATATGTTTTCTTTGTGCATATTCGCCTTAAGATATGCATTTGAGAATAATACAAATGCCGGGATTCAAACGTCATCCCTTCAAACCTCACTTTTTGTGAAGATATT
Organism: Brachyptera risi; assembly: GCA_964007535.1. Taxonomy (NCBI): domain Eukaryota; kingdom Metazoa; phylum Arthropoda; class Insecta; order Plecoptera; family Taeniopterygidae; genus Brachyptera; species Brachyptera risi. Next base: position 17,449,553 of record OZ023336.1, read on the forward strand.
ACCTTCTTTTCTTTTCTTCAAGATTTGTCATCACTCTCACTCTTTTTTCACTTCTTTTCTCAATGTTTATTCCAATAACACGGAAGAAATATTTCGAATTTCTAATCAATTTCTTCTTCTCGCAGCCTGGACGAGCGTCTGATACAGTTCGGCCGCAAAGGTAGCGCCCCTAGCGGTGACGCAATCAACGAAACGGCAGACGGTTACCGCATCAACAGTGCAAACAGCAGTTTCAATCAGAACCGTTCCGGCGACAGTTCGTCCGGGGATTTCCCGACATCATTCGCTATCGCAGCTTCCGCCGACGCCACGCCGCCTAGCGCTAGCGGGGTCGTCAAGAGTACGCCCACGGAGCACGCGGTGAAAATGACCGCCATTGGAGATCAACACCCGTACGCCAAACAGAAGATCTTCAGTACTAATTCATCCAGTTTCAGCGCAATAACTGGGAAAACGTCAAACGTGGAAAAAGTCTACGGAGGAAAAGGGAGCACGAATAATTTAATCGAACATAATGTACCGATATCCGGGAAGAAGACTCTGTGTGATTTCGCAATGCCAGGAGGATATCAAACGGCTCGAAACGCTTTCTTCGAGATCGGGAATAAAAACGGGAATACTTCAATGAGCAGCACTCAAAATTCTTCCGGTTTCGAGATCAAAACCGGACAACATCACAAAGTTGCTAGAGCGTCAGTACACCACGAGAGAGTCAAGGACGACAAAACCGATGACGTACGATTCCATATCGGCTTCGACGCGATATCAGTGAGAAACGTCTCAACTAAACCAGACACAGAACCGAAACCACGTGGTATAGATTACTGTCAAATCGGTTCCGTAGTTAAAAGTACCTCCACGGATCATTCTCTCGGTTCAGGTATGGGAACCCCGGTCTCCGCTTCGGAAGTCGCTTCGGCTCTTCTCGGCGTCAGTTCGTCGTCGTCCATAAACTCACAGTACAGAAATCGTGACCAGAAGATCGGTTTTCATCGTAAAGTCCTCGTCGACGAAGATCTCAGTACTCCTTATAGTCATTACCGCTGTTTATCCCCCAGCGAGCAACACTTGAACCATATAAATACGAACAACCACTATATCAAATCTCATCACGGAAGCAGTGCACCCCATAACCGTTTCTTGAAGCGACAGTTCAGTCTGGATCGGACTGATGATAGCGGCGGGGGTGGAGGGGGTGGAGGGGGAGGGGGCGGTGACCTTGTCAGCGTGACGACGAATAAGAGGTTGTTCAAACAGAATTCCGCCGGTGCTGCTCACGATCTGGAGCGGATTGAGGAGATACCGCTGAGTGGGTCACCATTGAGGTTTCTGAGCAGTACGAATAGTTACCGACTGAGGAACGAGAGTCAGCAGACGTTCAGTTCTGTGTCGGTAGAGTCGCTGACTTGATGTAGTCATGGTTCAGGTTTGATAGGATAGAAAATATGATTTTATTGCTTTTCCAGAAGTATTTTAGGATCATCATTCAACTTAAAATTACTGATACTGCGAAAAGATTTGAATGGTCTACTTGTAACTGGAACGTTATATTTTCGGTGATAGAAATTCAAAACAACGAATGTGACAGTAATGTGCATTTGTTTTCCAAAACACAAAACGTAATACAATCACATTGCATTTCAAGACGTGTTAGTTTGAATGATGTGAAAACTAAGTTTTTTTTCTCACAATCCAAATTGATTATCTTAAAATAATAAGTAGGGGCTTCTTCCAACTCTCACGTGACATATGTCATAATTGCCACAGCAATGCGAGTGAATTTGTTCAACAAAAATCATATTTGTGTAAGCCATTTTGTTAAAATTGACTTTGCTGGGCACTAACGGCCTTCCTGAACGACTTCAGACAAAATGAATGACGTAGGCCAAATTGCAAGAAGCCAAGAATCAATTATATGAACCACAGCCTTCTGGATTGGAATAGGAATTGAAATAGGGCAGGCTGTATATATATCAGAGTACAGTAATATAGGCTCATGTCAAGTAACAAATGACAAAGAATAGTTACCATAGCAAAAAGTGAACTGGTAGACTATCAAATATTCTGATTGGTTAATTCCATCTGATGGACATTGTTGTCTGTCAATTTCAACAATTAGTGACGTCAACAATGAATCTAGAAGAGGAGTCATCAGTAATTTGATTTTTGAATGTTGGTTCTATTGCATGGTTTACGGTGTCTAAAATACCAGAAATTGCTGTTATGTCATCGATCCTTTGGATTTCATTACCATCAAGTATGAAACGTTATTCCACCCTAACTTGATGAGAGCTGGTCTTATAGTAACTCGTAGTTAAGCACTAATTATCTGATCATTAGTTGAGGTACAGAGAAAAACATCGTCACCAAGAGTGACAGCAGGTAAATCTGCTAATTATCGCCCAATTCACTAACTAACAGTTCGTAAAACCGGGTCTGAAATATCAAATCACATTTCTTAAAAAGTGGACATGAAATCTGACCAATAATAAGGACACATGAGTCATTAAAATGAACTATAAACCAGTGAGTTATCACTGAATAATATTCATATATAGCTGAGTATATATTTCCGAATATAAAGAGGATAAATAGGTTTCAATCAACTTGCGTTAACGCTAAGGTTAGTGAATCATGATAACTTAAGAAGCTTGCATGCTAAACGACATATTTAATCCATGATTAGGCACAATAGCGGTTCATCAAATAGCACATGAATGTCTTATCGGAGCGGATATTAATTATAACTGTCATTCAAGAGATCATGAAAGCTGGTTTGTAGAATCCCCAGTGATTTTTTGAATTTGGAACGAACGAGGATATCAAAATAATGATTCTATGAAAACACGGATCTTTCAATGATTTTATGAGAACTTTGAAACGGGTGAGGTTGTCAAAATTTCAATCTCATGAGAACACGGATCTTTCAATACACTTGGAATTGTAATGAATGCATCCAACCAATCGGATCTTTTAATTTTCTCAATTACATTTCTCAGAGTAAATTATGTGAATGATTACAAGTGGAATTAATTCTCGTTGGGTTTTATGTGACCAAAATTCATTTTCAATTCATGGTTCGAAGAGATTTTATTATTTGAGGAATGTTGAATTTTCAATCCCATTGTTCAAACGAGTATAATTATTTGAGGAATGTTAAACTCTAGTTAAGTCTGACTCGTGAAAACGAAGTCTGATGAGCCAACTGAGCACAATATCTAAAAACCTAAACATGGAGATATGAGGTGATGAATATAAATTGATATCAATTACAAAAATGAATATTCAAATATTGGTGTTTATCTTTTCAAATCAGGACCCCGAACTGATTACACACTGTACATGACGATGAATATACACCAAGACATGTCACGCAAAGCTAAACAGGAACTGACAAACATGCTGACCACCCTCTAACCTTTCATCATGTGTCAAAATGTAGTGCATCCTCTCACCACTAGAGCGCTTCAAGCGGGTTTTTAAGAATTAACAACCACTTTAATTACTCATCACAAGTATATATGTATCTATATATTTATATATATATATATATCTATATATATATATATATATATATATATATATATATATATATATATATATATATATATATTCATATATATATCATATTTATATATATATATATATAAATATATATATATATATATATATATATATATATATATATATATATATAAATATATATATTTATATATATATATATATATATATATATATATATATATATATACACATATATATATATATGTATATATATCTATATATATATATATATATATATATATATATATATATATATAAATATATATATATATATATATATATATATATATGTATATATATACATATATATTTATATATATATATATATATATATATATATATATATATATATATATATATATACATCCATATATATATATACATATATATATATATATATACATATATATATATATAAATATATATATATATATATATATATATATATATATATATATATATATGTATATATATATTCATATATATATATATATATATATATATATATATATATATATATATATTAATATATTTATATATATATGTTTATATATATATATATATATATATATATATATATATATATATATATATATATACACATTTATTATCATCATATTGAGTTTCTTGGTCATGTGCTATGGTGAGAGATTAGGTTTCTAGAGACGGTTTTGTTGGAATTGGTTTGTAGTTTCAATCTTCACTCGAACTTCTATGACGTAACCATGACGTCACGGAGCTACTTCTCTCCGTTCTCAGTTAATGCATGTGGTTGTCAATTTCCTGGAAATTTCACATCAGCTGGATTGTGCTGCTATCGGCCAGCCCGTGACCAGCATCCATAGTGGTAGAAAAAGTAGTAATTACATACATAGGCGAGGGAATTGAAAGTGGGCAGGCATGAAGTAGTTTTGTTCTGCTTTGAAGAGTGGTGTGTCTTCGTGGTATTTTTCCACCCAAGATTGTACTTTGGACTGACAGGGTTGAGAATCAAGTTTGAAGTATATATTACGTAGAAGGTAGCCAATAGGGTCTTCAAAATAATCTATTACAAAGTCCATGTTACGGAAAAGTGAGTCTGACGTCAGAGCTTTTTTCCCCACCGAGTTACCCCCACTACTCGCATCATTGGGATAAGAGATCCAAACCGCGGCGAAGGGATCGTGGCTCTCCCCTCAACGAAAGAAATTAACTTGGCGGGAAAAAAGCTCTGACGTCAGAGTACTCATCTCTCCCTGACATTGACTCTATAGTTACGGAGGGAGTCGATTTATAGGCCCACCTTTTGCTATCGAACCTCAGAAAAGTTTAAAAAATATGAGAAACACAGTTATATTAATTGCTAAATTTCAATTAAGAATCAAATTGAATTGAAATTGAAATCCGAAGAGCAGTCAAGTAAAACATTGGAACTATTTTAGTGAATTTACAATGGATCAATACTTTGAATGTACAATTTGATTTCTTCTTCCAATGTGCCAATTAAGTAGTAGCCTATCACCAAACAGAATCAGTTAATTACTTGTACTCGCGTTCCCTGAAACTTCAGGAATACTGAAATCGTCATTCAGTCGAAGTTGAAGTGAAATTCAATTCGATGCACTTCTTAGTAACTGCACAGTAAATGTTACCCTGAAAAACTGAACATTAGCCTACTATCAGTATTAAAATATTTTTCAAATCAATTCGAACAATTGAATTTGTAATAATATTAATATATAAATATGAAGATCTTCATAATGATGAACGTTTAGATATGCCCTAACGGCCTAGACGCTATAATGATATTTAATTTATTTTTGTGATATAATTTTAATTTTATATCTGTGTTGTTGTTTTTTGTATTATTCTACAGGTTATATTATCATGTCTGAAATTCGACCGCAAACTCGATATTAGGTTAGCCCAGACAAGGATAATGCTAAATCCTGATGCTGAATGCTATTGTGCTGGTATTAGGGGGGAGGAGGGGGGGAAGGGGGGGGAGGTATCGAATAGGAGAGTTAGAAGGGAGAGAAAGCTAATCAATCAAAAAATCTACGGTATTATTATAACATTTCACTCCCCTAAACATGAATCAAAATAAGTTTGAATCATTGATAAATGTATTTCGAACATGTGTTGTGTGATTGTATTGACTCTCGTATGGTTGAGAGAGAGAGAGAGAGAGAGAGAGAGAGAGAGAGAGAGAGAGAGAGAGAGAGAGAGAACAAGAAATGGAGTGAATAGGAGCAGAAAATATAGCCAAGCTAATCCCTGAATGGATGAAAAATCACATTTTGTGAAGTCCAATTGAGTTTACCTATCAATGATAACCTATCAATGATAACCCATCTATGATAACCTATCCATGATACCTATGTTAACTTATCCATATAGAAAATAGTATGAAATTAATAACTCTTTATATCAGTGCGTATATTGAAACCACGTAATTTAAATACCTTCAAAATACTCAGAGGAGACTAAAATTATTTACAAAGTGAGGAATGCTTACAGTCTTATAGACACAAGATTGTATAAAATGTTTAGATTATTGTAAATCATACATTCATTCGTGAGAACTCCATTCATTCATAAGACTTCAATTCCAAATTTAGTTGTGAATATATAATTGAAGAATCATTCACTTTAATTGTCTTTGTCTCGTGAAAATTGATTTCTTAAGTCGAATTATTTTTCCTAGTACGTAATCAATAATTTTGTATTCCTATAGGTACAAAATATATTTTGAATACTTTTAAATGTCCAGCGTTTCTATTACATTTTTGTAAACATTCCTGCAGACTATTTTTACCGATATTTTATACCTCTCTCATAATACACTTGGCATCCAAGTAGCGTACTGCTCTACATAACCTTTTCTACTGCTATCTAGACTAATACAATAAATATTGGTTTGTAATGTGTTAGGTGTGAATATTGTAAATCAAATATATTGGCCTAAATTTTATTTAAATTATAATGAAGCTATGTATATTAGCGCTATAAATGTGTAGTATAATTGTGAAAAACAATTTGAACAATATAATAAATTATCAATTTGTTTTACATGGATTTATAATTTGTTCTAGAATGATATATTTTATAAATGTTGAATGTATTTTTGTGTTATGATATTTAGAATGATATTATTGTTCAGGATTACAGAATAATAATACAGATAATAATAATATATGGTCGAGACAATCGTTTTCTATAATATGTGTTTTCATTTTATGAAATATCTCTATTATAGATGTCTTTGTAACATTGAGTGCTTAGAAAAAATAAGTAATTATATAAATATTGGATCGTATTTCTGTTCATTCCAATCATTAGCCAAATGTTAGTGCCAAATTACCTTTAATATTATTCTGACGTGATAATATAGTATAAGCAATGTTTATATGTATACAAATGATTCTATATCGAGAATATAAATTAGTTGAAGAAACAATAGAGAATATGAAATAAATAATTCGTTCAATAATTGATGTGATTTATTTTTTGAAGCTGGAATTAATTCGTTTCTGATCCTATATACGTACACTTGTGCACACACAAAATGGTTAATTCAGGGGAAAAAAATGCAATATTATTGAAATTTACGTCTATTTTGCCACTAATGTTCTCACATACTATTAGTGGAGTGCACTAATATAATCTGCTGGTTTTAGTGCGTACATTGACATCAGTTTCTCATGACGATTTTTTTTTTATATGGCTTGATCGATCACTTTGTGTGGACGCAAACGTACAAGTTCTTCATATTCAAATTATACAAAATAAAATAGTGAGATATCAATTGAGTAGCTCAGAAGCAAAACTTGCCTTATCCACTTTTTTCTCAAATAGAGTTATATACGTCATTTTTTTCGTCTGGTTGACGCCTATCATATTCTAGAATCAGTTTACTTCAAAACTGGTCTAATCCATCAAGTTGTAGTTTTCAAAACTTGTCTTATCCATTTAACCAATCAGCATGCTGTAAATTGTTACAAAATCCCAAAGCTATATACATGCACCGCCTTTGAACACCTCTTGATAGTTTGGATTCAAAAGATTTATTGATTCAAAACTCGTCTTAGGCCCGGTATTATCACGGCCAGTTAGTATTCATCTGAGAGTTGGTGAAAACAAACAGCATGGGTAACCATGGTGATAACAAGTTTGAACTGTCAGATAAAGACTAACTGGACTTGGTAATACCGTGCCTTATCCAAATTTATAGTAATGTTATTTTCAAAACTCGTCTTATCCAACCTAAAACAATTAATTTGAAATAAATGAAGCCATTTGATCTGATTTTCATAATTTAGCCGAGTGGAGGTAACTAACTCGTTCAATATACTTAAAAATAGGAATAATATGCATTGAGGAAATATATACGATTTTATTCTCCCGCTTATCTCGGAAACTCCAGAACTGGATGAGGCGAGTTTTGCTTCTGAGCGACTCAATTAGTAGAAATGAGTGTATTTTTATCAAGTGTGAAAAGTGATCTGAGTTCAGTAAACGATCATTTCCTCCAGTCGATAGAGAAGTATAACAGAAAAAAATGTAGGCCCACATTACATTCGTATTTATTTCCTTATATTTTTTTTTTTTTAATAAAATCGAAACTTGATACAAAATTATTGTTCCCCAATTAAGGCTATGAATGAAAGATAGGATCGTCTGGACGGGGCACCACAAGGGCGATCTAACCACCCCATTTTGATTATTTAAAACTTATGAACTTCAACACCAGAACTGCGCTGTCTGTGACCATAATTTTTTGCCGTAGATAAAAGTCTTTCAGTATAAACACACGAATGTTGATATCTTCCACTTTGAACTAAGTCTCTTAGGCAATGATCACTTCTTTCCATCAACAGCAGATATGTAATAATATTGGCAAAATAATCGTTCAATATACTCAATATTCACAGTTTTCAGCAAACAAAAATCTGCACGTCAAATAAATTGACAATTAGAATCAATAGTCAGTGAGACCAACATAAATTTTGTTTATGAAATATTGGATGTGGATTTTCAAAATTTTTGGTTAGCAGAGAACCCACACAGCTTATATCAATTAGATGAGCTTTGGCGAGGATTCAATTTGACATACTGAAAAAAATTGGTGTTCCTTTTTACATTTTTTTTTTATGTTTTTTTTCGTTCTTCAAACGGCTACAGCTATCAATTTCAAACTTTTGTTCATTATGGTTCCTCATTTAACTCAGATTTGTATAGTTTTGTGGCATCATCGTATGATAACTTTTTTTTATGAATATTAGAAATTTCAAAAATACCCATTAGAATAAATAACACGTCGGAAAAAAAAGAAATATTTTTATTTTCCAAAAAACAAGAGATTCTGCGTGAAGTTGAGTTACATTACGATACATATTTCTGAAAACTTTCAGCTTGATCGGGTGGGCCATTTCGAAAAAAAACATAAAATGTGCTAAATTGGTATCTCTCGAAGCAGTTTTTACCCATTTCTAACTTGAATGTCACCCAATTGGCGAATGTAGGCAAAAGTTTGACCATAAAAGTCGACATACTATTACTATCTGCTCGTCTAACAACGCATATGTGGCGTTTTCCTAGTATAACAACATTTGTTCTGAACACTGGAAAATGTAATACTTACTCTCTTCATTGAATTATTTCATCAACAATTTCAATTTTTTTCTCTAAATATAGCCTCGCTCTTGTTTGAAACCATTCCATTCATCAATTATTTTGTATGTTCTAGTTGTAATGTGAATACTAGGCAAACGCGTTATGTGTTTCCGCGTTGATGGATGAGCTAGAACATATCAACTTATATCTTTGTATTGGTTATTCCTTGGATCACCTTGAGATCCACACGATCATGTCACTGCCATCTTATTTCCTAATCAATTCCTATGATATTAGATAGAGCTTTGTTTTAATCGTTTGCACACCTGTTGCTTAGATTTGAATGGTTTCTTAATAGCTTCGAGTGATTTAAAAAATTGGATTATATATATGTTTTTACATCAAAACGGCTGATTTGATTGGACTGAAAGTTCTGATGAGGTGTATAATTATCATATTAGAATTCTCCGAAACTTTGAATTCTTTCTTAGGAAATGTTTTTGACGAATTTTTTCCTCTGGGTTATTCTTATGAGATTTTTGAAAATTTTGAAATGAGTTTTTTCAGAAGTGGTTCAACCGATTGCGCCTTAAAACTATACAGTATCGAGTTAGACAAAGACACTTGTGTATGTCAAGTTTCAACTGATTTTGAATTTTCGTTCGAACTGTGGAGCGCGAAAAAAAAAAACAGGCACTTTTTTTCGGGTATGGTGAAATTGAGTCTTCGCTTCGCTCATCCAACAAGAATAGAATGAATAGGAATGATCACGAACTTGTATTTGTGGAATTGTGGGGATGAGACTACTGTTGAGACGACGTAAAACTAGGAAACTTTTGTGAAAACATTTCGTACAAACTATTTTAATAGGTTGATCTATATACTTCACGTGGGTATTTAGAGATACTCTGATGGGCAATGTCAATTTACCCACATAACAAACAGTCCATTTGATTGGATGTTTTGTTTTGTGACGTTTGTGGGCGGGTCAATCACTAGCCGTCAATTGATCGGTCCTGGATTTTTCTTTTTCCAAAGTATGATTCTATTCAGCTCTCTCCGTGCCCATATGTTCCACCCCCCCCCCTCCCCCTTCAAGCCCTCTGAGTCTCAGTCCGCCCCTGTTGCTATGGTAACCTGACAAAACATCATATCTTCCTATATTCACATCATATATTATTTTTTTCTCAAGTATTTTTATTTACCATACTTTAACATCTAGATATAAGTACAACTTTGTGGACCCTCAAAGTGACAAAAAGTTACTCATTTTGTGGGTCTACCAACATGTTATACATGAGAATCAGATGGGTTAAAAATAAATATGTAGTCTGAATAATGATGGTCATAATAATGATAAAAGTGATATCTTTATTCAGATCAATTAAATTGGAAGAATAATAAAACGGAATATATACATAGTAAGGTACCGGACAAGTGAACATTCCAATCATAGAAACACTACATAATTCACCACATTTCACAATATTAGCACGACTGAATTAAAATTATTTGCAATATATTATGAATGAATGTGATCATTGGAGCATGATAACTTCAGTGATCAGTCATTGTGGACATGATCACAAATGAGAGAAAGGATTGATAATTCTTCTAATATAAAGATTAATATAGAATCAGAATTGAAATCGAACGAAATCATCAACTTGGAGAAAAAAATAAGATTCTTCTTCAATGTAGATTTCAAGAGCCCGCATCTTTTTTGAGAATGTTTCTCTTCGAAATTCTCGACCGACGTTTGATGTGTGTTCAAAAGTTTGGATGTGGGTTGAAAAGTGGAAAGGGGATGATATTGAAAGAAGAGATTCAGTAACCACCGCTATATGGAGGAGTTTTACTTTTTTTTATTTGGATGAAATCTAATTACATTACACATTTTGGCCAAGGAAATTGAAAGAACTTGAAAATTACAGGCAAATCAGGATTTCCAATATTAATGAGCAAAGTTTGGCTTGAAGATATGCGTTTCTAATACATTTTTTCTATCACTCGGTAACCGGGAACTAAGCAATGAAAATCATCAAATCAGGTACATTTTGATTTAATTGTTGCTCCATAATGAAATTATTATTCAATTTTCGAATAAGCATATACAATTGTGAGATTTGTATTTATTCATTGAATTTTACCGCAAGTTTGTAGTATTTGTAGTTCTTGAGATATATGTGGCGAAAGTGCACCCTGTAATTGACATGAAATCTATCCAAGATGCGAGCTCTTAATTTCAACACATTTTTTTTCAGTTCATCTTAGTTTTGTACCTAGTTTTTTATCTCTCAAAGTATCAAATCGTACTGATGACCTGTTCAATGGACACGTCACCTATGACCGGCTTGAACAGCATGCCATGGAGACTGATGGAACTAGGGCCACACAACACGGGCAGTATCAACAGGAGGCGACCGAACCGCCCTGATTGGCTAGTCGAGGTCGTGACGTCACACTGTCTGGGCGCTGATTGGCTGACGTAATGCGACAAGGTCATCTGAGTGCGATCCTGGCAACATTCGATGTGTTTGCGTTCGTCTTTCGTGATTACCAAGTCTGAAAAACAAATTCAGAATACATTTGATTTTTTTTTTTTTTTGAGAAGTTCAAACCATATTAGACCGAAAGCTCCGTTATAGGATCGACAGTAGAATGACCGGGGTGCCTGAAGATATCGAGCTTATACTGGAATATGGATACTACTATGAGTGAACGTGAGCACCCAGAAGATCCATTCAGAACATCAAAATATCCAACAAGGACAATTAAAAGATTCATTGAAGGACAAAATCACCAAAAAAATTCGCAACCCAGCAGTATAGCCTGCATCAGTCAAGGAAATAAACAAAAGTCAATCTTAAGACAAAATACGAAAGATTAACAATCAGTAGTGGGCAGAAGCCCGGAACTGATAGGCTGAATATAAGAGTGCATTTAAGCCTCAGGCAAAATGGATACAGCCGGCTTGGCGTGTTTACTCAAAAAGAGGATGTGAAAGTGGGTATAGAGAGGCTGCATACCTATTCGAGGATATAGTCAGGACCTGATCCAAAGAAGCCTAACCATAGCTCCCCTGTGCTTTAACCAATTCCACGAAATAGTAGCTCTTACGTTATTATTACACGCCAAGCCCACGTTCACTCTTGGTAGTGTCCGTATTCCGATGTGCGCTCTTCAGCGCCCCCCATTGACCGAGGCAGCATTTATTCGAAATTCATATCTTTCTGTATAGTTTTTATATTTCTTAAGAGCGATGAGCTTCGTGATGAATTCGTTTTTTTCTGCGTGTTACTGTGTATCTTTTCAGAGGCAAGAGCACTATCACCACCCGACCAGAGCCTCAAGCACCATCACCGGACCTGCGAGCACTATTACCGAGAACACCGGCGATCGAGCCGTCACCTGCCGCCAAGCCGTCCGGCACACGCTCGGTGAACTGAGTCGGTGATAGTGCTCATCGTTCCAGTGATGGTAGGCCTACTCATTATTCTCATTGATATATAGATTCAATTTTTTTTTGGGGGGGGGGCAACGCACCTATTTTCCGAGGAGAATTAACATAGTAATTAAGATAGAATTTTACATATCGTGTAGTATGAAGTATAATTAGTATATATATACTCATATATTCTGATATCTATTCTGAAGCTGTAATTGCAAGTTATTTCAAGTGTGCTCGCGATGAAGTTATAGCATTCGCATAAGAAATAAGTTCGACATTTCACTCCAATCACCAAAATATGAATGAGTTTTTCCATGCCTCTTCCATTCTCCGCGGCTACGTGTGCAATTAGAAGAGCTCCAACCGAAAGCAAATGCTTTTTTTATGCTAGCCTTACACCTATTGAATATTACTTGTGATAGGTCTTTACATACTCAACATTTCAGAGAAATCAAGTAGGCCCATAGTTGTTGTATACCTAAATTTTTGTATGATGGGTTGATAAACAACCTTCTTCTCTCACGATGACAAGTATACCTCATTGGTCATGGTTATATAATTATCATAGACAACTCAAAATGAGTTCGAAAAAAGATGAGAACATAGATTGAACATATTATTATACTCTTGACTATATAAATTATGGCTATTTATTTATCCAAGTTTGGTAAAATGTTTCACCTTTCCTGCAGAGTATGATTGTTTCAAGTAATGACAGCTCCACTTGGTCGAGCTGCATGCTCTGACACAGTTCAAACGCCCGCCGCAGTAGTATCGCAGTGGCGCTAGTGTCGTCAGTGTGGTTATACCTCCTGGAAATGAATAAATCAGAGCCCTCCAATTCAGAAAGTTCCATAACAGTTCTGAAATATAATTGTCGTGTCTACCAACACAGTCACAATTAATGTGACAGGCGGGTCAACCATTCGGGCATCCTCGGTCGTGGTCGGCCAGACTTCGGGCAAGTAGACATTTGAACACGTATTGGAGCTACTGATGATACATGGGGCCACACAGGGTGATATATCCACATATACGGCTGTGTCTCGTGTGCTCATGGGATACTTTATTTTTTGTTCAACTTTCATTTGTAGGCGCAAAATGACCTCGCTATCGACGCGCCTCTTAACCCCAATATTCATTCATTCACTTGCATTCAGAAAAATTGTTATTTTAGAGCCAGAATGGCCGAAGCAGAGCTCTAACAGGCAGTTTAGAATTGAACTTTCACCATATAGTCACCCATGATGATTCTCATTTGTGTTCACCAACTCTCGAAAAAAGAGCTGACTGAAACTTGGTAAAGCCAGGCCATGATGAAACAAATTAAATTCATAAATAGTACATTTAAGAAAAGAATCTCTTCCCCCCCTCCCCCACTGACTGAAGGACACTTGCCTGAGCAGCGCGGACACGTCGACGGGCCAGTAAGCCGCGTGCAACAAGAACAGCTCGCTCCACACCTGCTTCAAGATGGCGTCCTGCGAGTCACGTGACAGCGACGCGAAGCTGACGTTGCGCCTCGCTTGGCGCAGCGTCATCAGCAGGATCTGCGCAGCCGTCTCGTGCATGTAGAACTCACCTGCATGGTCAGGAGAGAAGAGAGAGAATGAGGACGATATTGGCCACCAGAACTGGATTCGATGAATACAGTATTTTGTATAGTATTTTTCATATATTTTTTATATTCATTGATAATTTTCATCCACAGCCCTAATTGAGCAACAATAATTCTGTATCAAGTTTCGATATTATTAAAAGATATATTTTTTTATGTAAGTGAGAACAGCTGGAGATAAAATCTACAGATAGTAATTCAATTGAGATAAAACGTCATAATAGTTCATTATCACCCGCTCATTCCCATATTCACGCATAACCTTGCTGTTCGAAGTATCGTTAAGCAACATTTGAGTGAATAAAATACAATCAACAGTCAAAATATATAATATGGAATATGGAAGGAATGTGTGTGAATGGTAACTCCGTAGATACCGGAACGCGTGGCCAAGTGGTAACACACTGAACCGTCATTCGGAAGACCGGGGTTCGATTCCCGCCATAGTCGACCATCCTGACAGGGATTTTTCGTGGTTTACCTCAGTCGTTCAGGTTGATACTGGGATGGTTCCTTAACAACTGGCCACGACCGACTCGTTCCCATCATCCAAAACACCTAATAAAATAACCTTTCATCTCATCATCCCATCATATCATTCATCATTCACCGACGCCAATAGATCGTAGCCATCAGCGAAGTGCGTCCTTAAAAACCCAATATGAAAAAAACTCCGTACATTTATGGTGACTAGAACTTCATCCATGGGTATATCTCTGAGATTAGTTAGGTACATTATATCGAATTAATTCTGCTACCCGTCGTAGTCATTCTGTCCAGGTTATACATCCGTTATGTATCATCACTCATTTCTGTCCCCAAATAATATAGCTGTTAGTGGGGCTGTTAATAACAAACAGAAGAAACAATAGCACATCAAACAACAATAGAGAATGTAACTAACCGTTAGAATGCAGAGGCCGCACTGGTAGGTTCAGTGTTAGAGGGAAAGACATCGGGTTGTACATCATACCTTGAATACTTCTCGGTAGCACACGCCTGTGGGATCAAAACATGAAAGTCAACCAAATATGAAAAATCCGATTTGAAAACAATTTTTATACCTCAGAAAGTCTTGAGAATTTGTCGAGACCTGTCGATTGAGTAGCCATTGCATTATTTCCAACAACACGGTAAGGAAACACGGAAAATAATTGCCAGATCTATATTGGAAATCAAGCCCGGGTCTTCTGAATGACGGTTCAGCGTTCTAGCCACTGATCCATCTGTCTCAGTGGCAATAAACATCTTCCAACTTATTTTCATCACCATCAAAATCTCGACATGAAGTCATTTTTCCCGATAAAATTAAGGATAACAACGTAGAATCGTTTGAACGGGGCACCACAAGGGCGATCTTCTTACCCACTTCAATGAAATGTGTCTAGTTGGTGGTTATACCATGGTAATCGTTCGATTAAGTAGATTTTGATCATTCAAATAGTGAAATTCACGACCAATAAGAAAAACTTGGTTTAAGAAACAAACAGAAAAATATTTCTCATTTTTTTATTGGTTTAAGAAACAAATAGAAACATATTTTCGTCCGATTATATTTGAATTTTGAGATGTAAGGACAAGAATTGTAGAGATAAAATATTATTTTCATGAATATGGCTCACCAAAATAGATTTCAACTACATATCATTTAAATATACTTCTCTCGTCTTACGACGCCCAAGCGTTCTTCTACAGAGCAATAAATTAACTTCAATAGATCCTGCGATGGTCCAGAGTTTTTGTTATTCGGCGGGGTGAAGTTTTCAAATTTATTTTCGAAATGTTGAACACTGTGACAGACTCAACTTGATTTCAAAGAATATACCCGAGTTATTTTTATATACAACTTTTTTTAAATGTGATCTACGATTGGAGGTGTAACTCCATCTTTCAAATACGTCGAGAGTACATTGGAGTCAATTCTATGGTTTTTTTAGTCAACTTATGAATACCACCAAATATCGAAATTCCAAATCCGTAGTACGAGAGAAACACAGATATCTCTGATACCTTCAAGATTATTCAAATAGAAAAGGTTCAATTTATATCGCCTAATTTCCCATACAGATGAAAAAACATATTTTCAGCTGTGAAGATATCAAAGTGCAGAAAAAACAGTTCTATTTCATATCACTGTAAATGTATAAAAGAGATGCCTGTATTCCAGGTATTAGAATCTTGATGTCTCACACCGTTCAAAAGTTATCATTAGAAAACTGATATTTAGCCTAATCGACTTTCACTCACTTTCACCAGCTCAAAACTGAAGCGAGTTCAACTAAATTTAACAAAGTTACATAAACATTTGAATCAAATCAAATTCAACATCGTTTTTTATTCTTATTTCATGAAGTACATACAATATAATGATCTAAACAAACGTATAATAATATAATGTTAACAAAAGAATGTACAAGTGACGCTGCGATTGAATAATAAAAAATAAAATAAGAAGCCCGCATAAGAACGAATTCTTGTGCGCGGGCAAGATAACTAATAATAACATTTACAGTATAGTTGGCAAAAGCATAAATGGAGTGAATAAAACTGAAACAAATTTTTATCCGCTGTGAAAACAAAATTGAAACCATGAATAAATGCAAGGGAAATAAGGAATTGGAATGAATAACAATAATACGAGTGTTGATAGTATTACTGTAGTGAGAAAAAATATAAAACAATAACCATACCAAAAAATGGAAAATAATATAATAAATTGAAGATCGAGAAACCAAATAAATACCTAACTAATACAACATACAGAGAAAAAATAAATCATACATCAAATGTGGACAAATAGTTCAAGTTTGTTAGACGAGCTTTAGCGAGGATTGAATTTGACATACTGAAAAAAATTGGTGTTCGTTTTGATGTTTTTTTTTATGTTTTTTTGTCGGTTCTCCACAGGTCAAACGGCTACAGCTATCAACTTCAAACTTTTTTTCATTATGCTTCCTCATCTAGCTTAGATCTGTATAGTTTTGTGGCATTATCGGGTGGTAACTTTTATTTTTATGAATTTTAGAAATTTCAAAAATACCCATTAGAATAACACGGCGGAAAAAAAATTGAAACATTTTTATTTTCAAAAAAAATGAAATTTTGTGTGAAGTTGAACTAGGAAAACGCTATATACGCGTTGTTGGACGAGCGGAGAGTAATAGTATGTCGACTTCATTGCCAAACTTTTGCCTAAATTCGCCAATTGGGTAACATTTTAGTTATAAATGGGTAAAAACGGCTTCTAGTGGTACCAATTTAGCACATTTCATGTTTTTTCTTCAAAATGGCTGACCCGATCAAGCTGAGAATTTTCAGAAATGTGTATCAAAATGTTATTCAACTTCACACAAAATTTCAATTTTTTTGAAAATAAAAATGTTTTAATTTTTTTCCGTCGTGTTATTTATTCTAACTGGGAAAACGCGGGATGCGCGTTGTTAGACGAGCTTAGGGGTATAGAAATCTAGAATGAAAAATAATTTGTCAACCCAATCTACATCTACAGACCTTGGATCACTCCAAACGTTCAAAAACCTTACGAGAATCAGTTATGTCACGGCCTTCCTCTTCATTCATTTCAATCGTTTTGAATTAATTGGTGACACTTGTTGCTATAGATTTATTTGGTTCCCGTAATTGCCTAAATTGATGGGAAAATGCTTTTTAAATGCGTTTTCTTCGTTATTTCTCATCCGATTGATGCGAAAAATCTCTCGAAATGTGCTTAATAGTTTCCTTTATATTCGGCGAAAATTTGAGAGGTCTTGAAAAATTTTGATTTTTCAAGTATTTTCCTCCGGGTTATTCTAATGGGGATTTTTGAAATTTCTAAAATTCATAAAAAAAAAGTTACCACCCGATAATGCCACAAAACTATACAGATCTAAGTTAGATGAGGATCCATGACAAAAAAAAGTTTGAAGTTGATAGCTGTAGCCGTTTGACCTGTGGAGAACCGACAAAAAAACATAAAAACAAAAAAAAAAAAAAAACATAAAAACGAACACCAATTTTTTTCAGTATGTCAAATTGAATCCTCGCTAAAGCTCGTCTAATGAGTATTTTTGAAATTTCTAAAATTCATAAAAATAAAAGTTACCACCCGATAATGCCACAAAACTATACAGATCTAAGCTAGATGAGGAACCATAATGAAAAAAAGTTTGAAGTTGATAGCTGTAGCCGTTTGACCTGTGGAGAACCGACAAAAAAGCATTTAAAAAAAAAACATAAAAACGAACACCAATTTTTTTCAGTATGTCAAATTGAATCCTCGCTAAAGCTCGTCTAATAACATCTTGATACACATTTCTGGAAATTCTCAGCTTGATCGGGTCAGCCATTTCGAAGAAAAAACATGAAATGTGTTAAATTGGTTTCACTCGAAGCCGTTTTTACTTTTTACTCATTTATAACTGAAATGGTACCTAATTGGCGAATTTAGGCAAAAGTTTGGCAATGAAGTCGACATACTATCACTTTCCACTCGTCTAACAACGCGTATATAGCGTTTTCCTAGTTTATCTATACATGATCATTCTACAATGATTCCTAATCTCACCTTTGTGGTTCAATATATATAATTTTGTTTTGTTTTGAGTAATTTACTTGTTACTTGTTTCTTTTACTTGGCCAAGAAAATCATTGTGCAGTGCTCAGTACTGAACTCATATGCACTATTATTGTATTATCATTTGAAAATAATAATGATTTATTAATTTTATGATTTAATAATTCAATAATTTGATAAAACCACTATCAATATTATTCATTAGACGAGCTTTAGCGAGGATTCAATTTGACATACTGAAAAAAATTGGTGTTCGTTTTTATGTTTTTTTATTTTTTTCTTATGTTTTTTTGTCGGTTCTCCACAGGTCAAACGGCTACAGCTATCAATTTCAAACTTTTTTTTGTCTTGGTTCCTCATCTAACTTAGATCTGTATAGTTTTGTGGCATTATCGGGTGGTAACTTTTTTTTTATGAATTTTAGAAATTTCAAAAATCCCCATTAGAATAACCCGGAGGAAAATACTTGAAAAATCAAAATTTTTCAAGACCTCTCAAATTTTCGCCGAATATAAAGGAAACTATTAAGCACATTTTGAGAGATTTTTCGCATCAATCGGATGAGAAATAACGAAGAAAACGCATTTATAAAGCATTTTCCCATCAATTTAGGCTATTACGGGAACCAATTAAATCTATAGCAACAAGTGTCACCAAATAATTCAAAACGATTGAAATGAATGAAGAGGAAGGCCGTGACATAACTGATTCTCGTAAGGTTTTTGAACGTTTGGAGTGATCCAAGGTCTGTAGATGTAGATTGGGTTGACAAATTATTTTTCATTCTAGATTTCTATACCCCTAAGCTCGTCTAACAACGCGCATCCCGCGTTTTCCTTGTTAAATTCTTGATATCTAGATGCAATGCCTGGCGTGGCTTGTGCAGACTGGATGATAATTTATATTAAAACAGGTAGTATATGCAATTGCACACCAACACTCACTGTGACTGTGGAAATGATTATTGATTATTATTAGACGAGCTTTAGCGAGGATTCAATTTGACATACTGAAAAAAATTGGTGTTCGTTCTTATGTTTTTTTTTCATGTTTTTTGGTCGGTTCTCCACAGGTCAAACGGCTACAGCTATCAACTCCAAACTTTTTTTCATCATGGTTTCTCATCTAACTTAGGTCTGTATAGTTTTGTGGCATTATCGGGTGGTAACTTTTATCTTTATGAATTTTAGAAATTTTGAAAATACTCGCTAGAATAACACGGCGGAAAAAACATTAAAGAAAACTTTATTTTCAAAAAAAACTGAAATTTTGTGTGAAGTTGAATAACACCTTTATGCACATTTCTGGAAATTCTCAACTTGATCGAGTGAGCCATTTAAAAGAAAAAAACATGAAATATGCTAAATTTGTACCACTCGAAGCAGTTTTTACCCATGTATAACTTAAATGTCACCCAATTGGCGAATTTCGGCAAAAGTTTGGAAAAGGAGTCGACATACTATTACTATCCGCTCGTCCAACAACGCGTATATAGCGTTTACCTAGTAAAACATAAGACAGCTGAAAGAGTACGCAAGACATCTGACGAGTTTTGGGATCGGTGCATTTTATTTACATACTTATTTATTTATTTACTTAATATCTATCCAGTATTCATGATCAACTTTAACACTATCATAAAATCCACCAAATAATACTCTCGAGTAAAAAGTCAATAAACATTGAGTTGCCAGGTTTCATTATTTTTTCCCTTTTTCCCTTTTTAAATTTTTTTTTCAATATACCAATGCTGGTAATGTCCGGACATATATCACAGAAACGGGTTTTTAGACGAGCTTTAGCGAGGATTCAATTTGACATACTGAAAAAAATTGGTGTTTGTTTTTATGTTTTTTTTTTTTTTTTTTTTTTCATGTTTTTTTGTCGGTTCTCCACAGGTCAAACGGCTACAGCTATCAACTTCAAACTTTTTTTCGTCATGGTTCCTCATCTAACTTAGATCTGTAAAGTTTTGTGGCATTATTGGGTGGTAACTTTTTTTTTTATGAATTTTAGAAATTTCAAAAATCCCCATTAGAATAACCCGGAGGAAAATACTTGAAAAATCAAAATTTTTCAAGACCTCTCAAATTTCCGCCGAATATAAAGGAAACTATTAAGCACATTTTGAGAAATTTTTCGCATCAATCGGATGAGAAATAACGAAGAAAACGCATTTATAAAGCATTTTCCCATCAATTTAGGCTATTACGGGAACCAATTAAATCTATAGCAACAAGTGTCACCAATTAATTCAAAACGATTGGAATGAATGAAGAGGAAGGCCGTGACATAACTGATTCTCGTAAGGTTTTTGAACGTTTGGAGTGATCCAAGGTCTGTAGATGTAGATTGGGTTGACAAATTATTTTTCATTCTAGATTTCTATACCGCTAAGCTCGTCTAACAACGCGCATCCCGCGTTTTCCTAGTACTTATAATGTGTTCTGGACTTTCGGAAACTGAAATACTTTTATCTGCAGCGGAAAATTATGGTCACAGACAGCGCAGTCCTGGTGTTGAAGGTTAGTGGTTTTAAATTATTAAAATTTGGTTGTAAGATCGCCCTTGTGGAGCCCCGTCCAAACGATCCTACCTTTCATCCATAGCCTTAATTGGGAAACAACGATTTTGTATCAAATTTCGATGTTATGTAGACACAAAAAAATCTCATATAATAATTATGTAATTCCTAGGAACACTTGAATAGATTTGTAAGTTAGAGTTATAGTTAGAGTTGCAGTTACATGAAAGGGCTGGTATCTTCGGCGTGTTGCACACTGCACTGTCCCCCCGCGTGGTGTAACAGCATGCCCAGCTTCGAGCTGCTGTTATCTCCCGTCACGCGCTGTTTACTGCTGTTACTGCTATTCTTGTTGTTGGACTTGCGGGGACCTCGCTCCTCTTGAACAGCTGTTGAGAAGTAAGAGTCAAGTTCAGGAAGAATTAATTCTCTCAAATGTGATAAATCAGGGAATCTCTTCTTTACCGAGAAGTTTCTCGGAGTTAATTGCTAGTTTTTCCATACAAAAAACGTGTTGTTTTGTATATAGCCCATGTCCAAAAGATATCAAATAAATATATCATTATAGACCCATAACTAATGTATATTCGAAAAACTATTCTTTTCCTTCGAATTATAAAGGCCTATATGTGATGTGTAATGGGAGCCAAATTTGTCATCCCTAATTTCATTTTATTGATACATTCTCAATAGAAAATTCAAAAGTCATGCAAAAAATGTAATTTTATGTGTTAATTAGCTGTCATATCACTTTATACTTTGATATTTCGCGAGAAACCATAGACGGACGATATAGTAGTAGTAGTAGTAGTAGTAGTAGTTTTTTTTTTAAGTTTTTTCAATGAACATTAAAGAACAAGTTACAAGTTGTGCGTAAACCCACAAAGTCAAACAAAAATGACTTGTCTGTGGGTTTACATATGAATTACAATACTTCGAGATTAATAATGGAAAATAATACATCGTCTAGATACTGAATATAATTAGTAATAATATAGAGTATAATAGTAGTAGTAGTAGTAGTAGTAGTGTTTATTCCTTGAACCCTCTTTCGAGGAAATCGGTACACAATTTACATATTTTACAATATAACTTATTAATAGCATCACATTTGAGTATGGCAGTGGGCCATCATTTATAATTTATCAACGAATTAGTAATTCTAGTATATCAAACCATTTATTCAACAAATAATGATACATTACAAGATTACAGATTGATCGATACGGATTTGAGATAAATCAATAGATCCTGTATGTAGACACTTTTATACCAGCAAGACGCCTCATGCAAGGTTAAAATTGAACTGATCCCCACTTTCAACCCCACTAATTTATCACTATTCTCATCAATTTGTATCACTTGGTACAGCTGTCTATAGTACCTATGCAGGCCAACAGACAGCGCTATAGGTGTGCTGGATTGTGCTCTACCGAGCAGTCACCAGGGCCGTCCCTTCAAGGCAAGAATCAGTACTAATTACAGACGTGGGCGAGGGAAATGGAGGTGTGCACGAGGATTTATTCTCGTTGAGTCATAAGAGTGAACTGTCTGCAGGTGGTATATCTTTCATCCGTATGAAAATACACGATTTTCTGCATTCAACCCAATCTTGCCACGAATCGATAATTATATATATTTATTATTATTTATTCATGTAGTTCCATATGTAGCCAACTTTCAATTCACTGGCATTCAAACGTCATTTTTATTCAGAACATACATAGCTTCTGAATACCCACGTTTGACCTGAACGATAGAGAGAAATCACAAAAAAAAAAATGTCATTATGGTCGACCATGGCGCGAGTCGAATTCCGGTCTCCCGAATGACAGTTCAGTCTATTAACAACTTGGCTTCTCATCTCAGTTTATTTGTATGCATATCGATATAATAAAAAAATTCAAACTCCCAACAAATAATAGACACGAAATTGTTTCAAAACTCGCCTAAAGCTGTAACCCTAATCAATAGAACTATGTACTAAGACCAGTGTGTGTGCGTAGAATATCTATTTGATAACAATGGCATGTTATTCAGTGACGTCATCAATAAATAACTGTAACTGTATGTCAGGCTTTTAATACAACCACTTGAATTATGACATTCAGCTTGTCAATAATTCAGGTCGGGTTAAATCAATGTGTAATGTCTTGTCACTCATGCACCGCCCCCCTCCCACCCCCGACAACAGCCGCCCCCTAATGAGTCTCACCCCTGTGGTATACACCTCACACCTGCTCACCTGTGTGCATAGGGTGATCACAAACAGTTGTACACATATTGTCAAAATGTAATCAGATTTCGGTATATTTAATAAAATTATATTTATCATTTATTAAGAGACCGCATAGGCGCTTTACACGGGCTCGTTGTTCGTTCGCTTCAGAATCGAGTTTAACATGCATCGTGTGCTAGGCGAAACCCATAGACTACCCTGCCGAACTCATGTTCACGTAAACGCCGTTAATTCCCTTGATCACACTTTTGATATATTTCACAGTCTATATTTTTTTTCGGTATTCAAAAATATGTATCTAGGTTTTCGTAAACTAGAAATTTTTTCATTTTCCATTTGAAGAATTTAAAAAATTACAAATTTTTTGTTCAAAATTCTGTGAATGCGATAACCTCCGTTTTTCAATTATTAACAGAATGCAAAAACAATCATATCGATATCTCAGAAATTACGGCCGTGTGAGTTTGCGGCGTGAAATACGAGCGCCTGCGGCCTCTTAAATGTTATTGTAACTACCAGTAGATTTTCCATACTCCTCATTTTTTATTTCTCATCTTATTTTTTCGATTCAATTTTTTTACAAAGACCAGTAAAAAAATTCAGATAGTAAGTCTCATTCATTCCTAATTGATTATTCAACGACGCCAATTATCTAGATGAGCCCATTTCTAGATTTCTAGAAATTTCAGGAATATATTGTTATATTTGTTTAAATATATTTTGACTTTCTAAAACTGAAATACTTTTATCAACGGCGGAAAACTATGGCCACAGACTGCGCAGTCCTGGTGTTGAAGTTCATTAGTCTTAAATGATCAAAATGAGGTGGTAAGATCGCCCTTGTGGTGCGCCGTCCAAACGATCCTATCTTTCATCCACAGCCTTGATTGGAAAATAATAATTTTGTATCAAGTTTCGATGTTATTAAAAAAATATATATATATTTGTTTGAATGTTTTCATAATGCGATCAATAAACGAGATTGTATTTAGATTTAAATGGTATTCATAGAGATGCACTGTAATGATGAACATGATCCATTGGCGACGATGAATGATCAATGGGGAATAAATGAGGCGTACTATTTGAATTTTTCCACTGGAAGTTGTCAAAAAATTGAATTTGAAAAAATGAATATGAAAAATGAAAAAATTATCTACCGGTATAGTTGAAATGACATTTCATGTCATCTTCAATTCATCAACCCATCTAAACTATAATAAGAGCTGGTTTCACAAAGTTTTGACAGGGTGTTGATCCCTTAACTAATAGTTACATATAAATCTTCAGTGAAGACTATGTTATGGTACACATGTGATTGCCGTTCGACACATGATAATAATCAAATACAAAATTAATGTAGTAGGAAAAACACAATAATAATAATGAATCACACATGAATGATTGATAAAAAAAATGATTGTCGAAAATAATGAAAGAGTAACAAACAGTAGCCTAATTAGTAGAGAAGCAGAAATGAGAAAGCCTTCTAGAATACAAACATCTCGCATTTTGGGTTACAAGCAGGACACATACCTCATTTTCTTCAGTAAAGTGCGTTGAAAACGAATATGCCGGTGTCCAAGCTGGCAAATGATCCAGGCTCTTGTGGTGGGAGGTCAAAGGTCCAGCGCGCAATTTTGCATTGAAACGTTAATAACTCGGTGGTGATTCGTCCTAATGCCGCACGATTCTCTCTATTTTGTTGCTTATAATATTTTCTCATAGCGTGATCAAAAGGTTTCACCATATTTGTGATACAATAATTCTTGACGCCATCTTGAAAATGAAATACTGATTTTGATGCGTCGTTTATCTCAGATATTCTGAAAAGTTCATCGATATGCGTGAAATAGTTCGAACAAATATTGTGCACAATTTAGTTTTTAATCGGTGACAGCTTATTTCATACGATTAACACAATATTGACGCATTTCAGAGCCGTAAACGTGAGCGCGAGTGCGGGAGTTTTATACACATTATAAGCCTGCTAAATGCATAATTATAAGCCTGGCTACGATGCGCTTCGAGTTTTTGATTTCAATTGATATTAGGTTCTCCAAAATTGATGACATTATTGTATTGATACAATTATAACGAATGCCAATATATATTTGTACTGTATTGGTTATCTATAACCGTCTGGTCGTATCGTCAAGGTATGCCTACATCAGATTGGTGTTTTATTAGTGTCAAAGTGCTGAATCCCATATTGATTGAGAATAATATGGACATGCCTGAAAAAACCCTAGTCTATTAATTTCACATAAATCATGTTCGTCATTCAATGAAAAGCCTGGAAAATATTCAGAAGAAGATATATCATCACGATTTTTGACCAATTTGCATTGAAATTTGAAATTGATCGATGTAGACCCTACACGAGTGATTAAAATACAAGACTTCAAGTTAAATTTGAAGTTAGGAATTGTAACACGTTATCTATGTCATACCTTGATTACATACATTGATGTTGATTCGTGATCTAGTCAAGTGGTAGCTCTATGTGAGCCAAGTCCCGCGAGCATCCAGCTCACCTTGTTAAGCTCTTACTCTGACTGTGTGTTGCTATTGTGATACCAGTCCCCACAGTTGCATGCTGGCATGCATCTGAAATCTTGTGATGTATCATCATTTGTTGTATTATTTGTTTGATATACTATGATTACTAATTCGCTGACAAATCATAAATGATGACTTACTTCCATACTCGATTGTGATACTATTTAAGCTATAAGTTATATCGTGAAATATGTAAATTGTGTACCAATTTCTTCGAGAGAGGGTTGAAGAAATGAACACCACTACTAATACCACTACCACATGTCATGGTAGGTTTGTTTTGAAGCATACGCACTGCCGAGTGCAATAATGGTTCTTCTTTTCTTTGCAGTCACATGATATCAGCTCCAACATTTTTCAGGATATAGGATCTTGAATCATGAGAACAGGTTCAAGATGTCCATCTTGCAGAAACCATCCACTGTCTATATACAGTGGAATTGTAGGTAAGGCTTCCGTTGATTTCCACCAAACATACTATTGATATGTAGCTCGTCTGATGTGCTGGATCAGTGCAACTCTTGTAGGAGGGACTTTCACAAAGTCTTTCTCTGAAATTCTGAAGAGAGAACACCTGACTTCTTCTATTGACTGGGAACTCGTTCGTGGATCGTAAAGTTTGCAGACGGAGGCTTCTGCACTCGCGATGCCCTCTTGACTCATGGAGTTGTCTTGGCAAAATTCGCGAAGTAGAGTTGCATTCTGCTGAAATACGTTTTTTTTTTGCTGTGCCTGATCTCATCCAACATTCTTGTGGCAATGATTTCACTAGTGCTACTAGGAGCACTCAAACGTCAGTGTTCCGGCAGTGCACAATGAGCCTCTTGAACCCACAAGAAGTTTCCCCCACAACCCTTTCCTACAATTCCACTGTATACAGACAGTGGGTGGTTTCTGCAAGATGGACATCTTAAACCTGTTCTCATGATTCAAGATCCCATATCCTGAAAAATGTTGGAGCTGATATCATGTGACTGCAAAGAAAAGAAGAACCATTATTGCACTCGGCAGTGCGTATGCTTCAAAACAAACTTACCATGACATGTAGTAGTGGTATTAGTAGTGGTGTTCATTCCTTTAACACTCTCTCAAAGAAATAGGTACACAATTTACATATTTCACAATATAACTTATAGCTTAAATAGCATCACAATTGAGTATGGCAGTAAGCCATCATTTATGATTTGTCAGCGAATTAGTAATCATAGTATATCAAACAAATAATACAACAAATGATGATACATCACAAGATTTTAGATGCATGCCAGCATGCAACTGTGGGGACTGGTATCACAATAGCAACACACAGTCAGAGTAAGAGCTTAACAGGGTGAGCTGGATGCTCGCGGGACTTGGCTCACATAGAGCTACCACTCGACTAGATCACGAATCAACATCAATGTATGCAATCAAAGTATGACATAGATAACGTGTTACAATTCCTAACTTCAAATTAAACTTGAAGTCTTGTATTTTAATCACTCATGTAGGGTCTACATCGATCAATTTCAAATTTCAATGCAAATTGGTCAAAAATCGTGATGATATATCTTCTTCTGAATATTTTCCAGGCATTTCATTAAATGACGAACATGATTCATGTGAAATGAATAAACTGGGTTTTTTGCAGGCATGTCCATATTATTCTCAATCAATATGGGATTCAGCACTTTGACACTAATAAAACACCAATCTGATGTAGGCATACCTTGACGATACGACCAGACGGTTATAGATAACAAATACAGTACAAATATATATTGGCATTCGTTATAATTGTATCAATACAATAATGTCATCAATTTTGGTGAACCCAATATCAATTGAAATCAAAAACTCGAAGCGCATCGTAGCCAGGCTTACAATTATGCATTCAGCAGGCTTATAATGTGTATAAAACTCCCGCACTCGCGCTCACGTTTATGGCTCTGAAATACGTGAATATTGTGTTAATCGTATGAAATAAGCTGTCACCGATTAACAACTAAATTGTGCACAATATTTGATTGAACTAATTTACGCATATCGATTAACTTTTCAGAATATCTGAGATAAACGACGCATCAAAATCAGTATTTCATTTTCAAGATGGCGTCAAGAATTATTGTGTCACAAATATGGTGAGAATGTTTAATCACGCTATGAGAAAATATTATAGGCAACAAAATAGAGGAAACCGTGAGCCATTAGGACGAATCACTACTGAGTTATTAACGTTTCAATGCAAAATTGCGCGCTTGACCTTTGACCTCCCGCCACAAGAGCCTGGGTCATTTGCCAGCTTGGACACAGGTATATTCGTTTTCAGCGCACTTTACTGAAGAAAATGAGGTATGTGTCCTGCTTGTAACCCAAAATGCGAGATGCAAGGAATATCAATTTTGTGCTTCTCTACTAAATATGAATATGTATTTTTTTTTTAATCATTATTTGAATATCATTTTTCTCATTTTTTTCTATTTTGTATAATGATAAGCTTTACATCTGCTAATAATGGAGAGAAGTGATCATTGCCCGAGAGACTTGTCTCAAAGTGGAAGATATCAACATTCGTGTCTTATGTTTACTCTCAATACCAAATGCTGGTAATGTCCCATGTCCGGATATATATCACAGAAACGGTTTCTACTTATAATGTGTTTCGGACTTTCGGAAACTAAAATACTTTTATCTGCGGCGGAAAGTTATGGTCACCAACAGCGCAGTCCTGGTGTTGAAGTTCATTGGTTTTAAATAATTGAAATGGGGTGGTGACATATCCCTTGTGGTGCCCCGTCCAAACGATCCTACTTTTCATCCATAGCCTTAATTGGGAAACAATGATTTTGTTTCAAGTTTCGATGATATTAAAAAATATATATATCATTTGAATAGTTTCGTACAAGGTTATAATGATTTAAACCCGATATAAATAGATTGTATGTAATGTTGGTGTACCTGCGACGTTCATGCGGACTGCCAGGCACTTCTGCAGGCGGCAGTGAGGACACCAGTTCCTCCTGGCCTTGTCAATGACACACCTTCCAGCGTCAGCTGTAATACAGCGCTCATTTGTGACATGGAAACTTGCTACAGAAATATTACATAAAGATAGGAATTCAGAGTGCTGGGGGCCCGGTATTACACAGTCCAGTTAGCAGTTATCTGAGAGTTGGTGAAAACAAATATCACAGGTAACCATGGTGATAACAACTTTTATCTGCCAGTTGGAGCTGCTCCCACGTTAGTAATACCGGGCCTAAGAGAAATATTAGCTATTTTAACTAACTTATTTCGAGTTATTTTGATGACTTTTGAACTGTGAGATATATCAAATTTCTACTAGAGAAAAAAAGCATTCTCGGGTTGGGGGCAAGTATAATTATCTTTTCTGTGGATCACTTTATCCGGGTACAGTTTTCAATTTGACAGTTCCGATGTCTTTGTGGACCACTTGATTAGGGTCCACAATACCAATTAGGTAATTGAAAAAGATATTCTGGACCGCAGTGTTCTAGTTTTGTGGACCACTATATTGCCTGGGGGTCACAATATTGAGGTTCACAATGTATAACTATCTTCGGGGTACAGTATATATCAACTTTGTGGTCCACTATATACGCACGACATTTGGATACACTTTTGTAGCCCACAATATCGGGGTTCAGTTTATCTAGGTGAAATGTCAAATCTTTGTGGATCACTTTAAAAGGTTCCACAATACCAATTTAGTCGTTATAGGTAAGATATTCTGAACCCCGGTGTTCTAGTTTTGTGGATCACTCAATTAGGGGCCAAAAAACCAAAGTATTTGTACAATTTCCGGATTTAATCGTGTGGGCCACAATACTGGGTTCCACTTTATTTCATTTTATTTTTTTTATACAGGATTTTTAACCACACACTCTAGCCTGTAGGCCTTGCTAACTATGATCTTTTGGCGTCGAATGAATGATTGATGAGATGATGGGATGATGATATGAAGGTTTCTTAGGTATCGGGAAGGATAGTGGGAAGGAAGCGGTCGTGGCCTATATTGTAAGAACCATCTCGCCATTAGCCTAGGCTACGTAGGGAAACTACGAAAAAAAACGTGTAGATAGACGGTGACGGGGATCGAACCGAGTCCGATATTCCTTTTCACCTCCCGGATCATATGAAGCGAGTGCATTAACCACTCAGCTACATGTGCCGGTTTCATTCATTCATTTTCATTTTTTTTTCTCTTGTGGTGCAGGATTCACAATACGGTGGCCCACAAGAGCGGTACCCGTTGAACCAACATGTGACCATTGTCTCACCAATACACGTGTACCGCATGCTCCTTCTGACACTCCTCTTGAAGAAGCAGGAGCAGCCGTCACAACACACGGCCCCGTAGTGCTTGCCGAACGCTTTGTCACCGCACACTCGACACGGTGACCCCACAGGCAGGGTGCGCCCTATAGTGTAGAGAGTATCGGTTATTATCGGTTATTGGTAGTATTGATGATGACCCCACCAACGGCCAAGTTTTACGGGAGTACAAATAAGCACGTGATTATGAAATTATGAAGTGCAGCGGTACCTCAGCTGACCGAGCTTCCGAAGATGGCTTGGTAGTATTATGATTTATGAATAATATTGGTGAAAAGAATTTTCCAAAATTAAAGGTAATGAGAATATCGTTATAATATCCTCATCAGACTGCTTAAATCAATACTTTCTCATCATATTCTACCATCAATTTTTCACTAATCATCATGCTGGAATTATCATTGGATTGTTTATACCTCTCACCTTTTTTCTCACCTAATGGTGCATATCATCAATTATTGTGTGTTTTTTCTCCTTAATTAATTCGCATTTGGACATTAAGATGTGTATTTGGCAGCCATATGAATTATGGCATACTCTTCATTGAATAAAGATTCATATATAATGATATTAGAATAAATTAATAATCTGTTTTAATTGGCTTGACCACATGCATGATGTGTTACATCTATGCCGGATGGGCTGCATACCTTCACGGCGTTATTGAAACTGAAATATTAGATACTAGGACAGGTGGCTAGTGCCCTGAATACCGTTTAGGTTCGTTGCTCGTCCTACTAAATTTTTTTTTCTCTTCCGTTGAGTATGTACTGGGGCAGTTTTTCAATTTCTACAACCGTATTTTTTTACATTATTAGAAAAGTACTACAATTTCCAAACTATAGCTTTTAGATAATTGGATTTGGAATGCTAATATTCGATTAGTAAGCTGATTAGGCTGTTGAGTTTATCCAAATATATCTTTTTTGCGGAGTTTTCCTCTCTCTCTCTCTCTCTCTCTCTCTCTCTCTCTCTCTCTCTCTCTCTCTCTCTCTCTCTCTCTCTCTCTCTCTTTCTCTCACTCTCTCTCTCTCTCTCTCTCTCTCTGTCTCTCTCTCTCTCTCTCTCTCTCTCTCTCTCTCTCTCTCTCTCTGTCTCTCTCTCTCTCTCTCTCTCTCTCTCTCTCTCTCTCTCTCTCTCTCTCTGCGAATCTGTGGGAAGATCTGACGGTTACAATTCGTAATTATGTGTACATTCTTATTAGTAAAAGTCCGTGTTTATCATTGCATATAAACATTATTTAAATCAAAAAAATTATAATTCGTTCATAAAAAGTCAGCGAGAGTAATTTTCACATGAATTGTGTTGATATATAATTGAATTATCAAGTTTTGTGTGAATCATTCGAATGTTAAGAGTGAAATTAACCAATAATCCAAGATGATATTCTAAAATGAAATATGTAATTGCTGTTTATTGATCACTCACTTGTTTCTACGAGAGATGAAGTTCGTCTTACAAAATATTTTATAAAATCTTGTGAATATAAATAAACTTGCCTCAACTTCATATATCTAACACCCATTAAATACGTAGTTGTGTTGTTGAACGTGAATCTCATCTTGAATTATCATCAATCAATTAACGTTTGAACATAGTTGAACTTGGGAAAACGCAACAAATGCGTTGCTGGATGAGCGATATAGGCATACTCATATGAAATGTAATGGAAAGCCTTTAACAAGCACATTGAGATCCTAACAATTGTCACTGACTTTCTGATTGATTAATTACATATTTTAATTTTGGTGATAGATCGATTGGTGGCATCTGTCACTCAGATTTGATTGGTTTCTTCATAGCTTTGATTCATGTTAGAAAATTGGTTCATACTTTTTTTTCATTAAAAACGGCTGATCAGATGAATGTGAGATTTGGAATATTGTGTATCATTGTTAAATTGAAATTTTGTGAGAAAAAAATTTCGTGAAATTTTGTGAGAATTTGAATTCATTCGATGGAAAAAATTTCACAAATTTTGTCTTCCGAGTTATTCTGGAATGAGTTTTCTCAGAAGTGGTGCAACCGATTGAGCTTCAAAACTATCCAGAATTGACTGAATAATAAAACTTGTTTGTACCAAGTTTCAATTGAATTTGTACTTTCGTTTAACCTAGGAAGCGCGACAAAAAGTAAAAAATGTACTTTCTTTCGAGTTGGGTTAAATTTAGTCATCGCTTTGCTCTTCCAATGAATAGAACGGTGATTTTTCAATTTATTTTTCTAGAGGTTTTCAACTTCTTTCGTCAAAATGAGCATAACACTTTCATCTATCAACCAATAGGTAGAGGTATACTTTTTTCCAATGGTGACAAAAAATATGATAATACTAATTCGATCGATTCTTCTGTTCATCACTTCAGTTTCAAAATGTTTTAATCAAAAAATATCCCTTGAGCCGGAGTTGAACCAGCGACCTATGGATGTCTGACATCATTTCCTCTACAGTCCACCGCTCTACCAACTGAGCTATCAAGGGAGTTGGGAGAAAGTAACAGACTAGTAGATCAGCTGTTTTAAAGTTGATTACTTATAATATAATAATCATATACGGTAGTTCAGATAAACTATGAACCTTTTGATATAGTCCTACTTGTATCCACGGAAGAAGAAGGTTCCGAGCGATTGTCTTCCCTATGACACAACACTAGCGCACGGGTGTTTTGCGACTTCTTCTTCCGTGTATTCAACTGATGATCTTGCTAAATTTCGAATTGGGTTTTAACAAGCGCACTGTAGGCCTACTGATGACTACGATCTATTGGCGTCGGAGGATGATGAATGAGATGATGGGATAATGAGATGAAAGGTTATTTTATTAGGTGTTTTCGAGGGTGGGAAGGAGTCGGTCGTGGCCTGTAGTTGAGGAACCATCCCAGTATCAACCTGAACGACAGAGGGAAACCACGAAAAACCTCTGTCAGGATGGTCGACCATGGCGGGAATCGAACCCTGGTCTCCCGAATGACGGTTCAGTGTGTTACCACTCGGCCACGCGTCGGTAATTATTTTTCTATTCCCAAAGATGATTTATCAAAAAATTCTTTCGAAACCAAATGACATTTGATGTCGATTCATCAAGATGACCTCTAATAACGACATACCTTCATGATTACTGTTTGCTTAACGACCCCACCAACAGCTATAGGTTATACGGCGTTACGAATGAGCGGGTGATTATGAATCTATGAAGTGATGATTGGCCAGAGGACGCTTACAAAAATCCATGCCTTATGCGGGACTCGAACCCACGCCCAACGTTAACTTCGGTTCTAAAGCGGTGTCTCAGCTGACCGAGCTACCGAGGGAGGCATCCCTTAATGCGATAATGCGAGAACTAGTTACGAGTTTACAAAAATTATTTTTCATCTCATATCAGTTTTTTATTGTCTTTAATTATTTTCCCAATATAGATGCAAAACTGATGTAGAATTATATTCACATAAATAAATATGTAGTGACACTGTGGCAACGATAATACACCTGTGGTTAATGACATCTCCACAATAGTGAATTAATATTTTTGCTGAGATATAGAAGGTGGAATTACAAAAAATATCCCTTGAGCCGGAGTTGAACCAGCGACCTATGGATGACTGACATCATTTCCTCTACAGTCCACCGCTCTACCAACTGAGCTATCAAGGGAGTAGAGAGAAAGTATTACATATTAATAAATCAGCTGTTCTAATTAAAGTAGATTTAAAATGGAATAATCATCATAAACTCTAGATAAACTAGAAACCTTTTGATATAGGCCTATACTTATTTCCATCGAAAGAAGAAGGTTCCGAACTACCGTCTCCCCTATCACACAACACTAGCCCACGGGTGTTTCGTGATTATTTTTTTTCGTGTTTACAAGTATATTTTATTCGACCTTGTAAAAATATAGATCTATTAATAATCTCATCATTCACAATTATATTATTTAGAAGTTTATGATCGACAGTCTCTTACAGCAATTAGCTCTGACGGTAGGTGGTTCCGATCCTCCAGACAAATATTAATAAAATATTTCAGAAATTCAGCTAAAATTTACTGTCAGTTGAAACAGCTGACTCGATAAAATAATTATATTTTGATATCGATAGGCCTATTGTTTGAAACTGATGAAGTCTATAATGTTTATACGTACTCACTTTCACTCTAAAACCTCAATAATGCTGACATTTGCAAAATTAATTCGATGTCACTAGAGATTTCTTGAGAACCGACTTCGAAGCAACAATTATGATACAAATGACGCCAAAATCTAAATATAAACATGAAAATATAATGATAATATTATGATGATTGAATGGAAATGATATGTGATGGTATATCGGTACTGATATTTGACGATGAATATATATATATATATATATATATATATATATATATATATATATATATATATATATATATATATATATATATATATATATATATATATATATATATATATATATATATATATATACATATATATATATATATATATATATATATATATATATATATATATATATATATATATTATATATATATATATATATATATATATATATATATATACATATATATATATATATATATATATATATATATATATATATATATATATATATATATATATATATATATATATGATATTTATCGACATAACTATAAATCCCATATATATATATATATATATATATATATATATATATATATATATATATATATATATATATATATATATATATATATATATATATATACATATATACATATATATATATATATATGTATATATATATATATATATATATATATATATATATATATATATATATATATATGTATAGGCCTATATAAATATCCCATATATATATATACATATATATATATAATCTTTTTCGACATAACTATAAAATCCCATATATATATATATATATATATATATATATATATATATATATATATATATATATATATATATATATATTTACATATATACACACATATATATATATATATATATATATATATATATATATATATATATATATATATATATATATATATATATATATATATATATATATATATACATATCATATTAATGGTCTGATATTACATCAGGATATAGATAATGAGAGCTATGATTATGTAATCGATACATTGGTATATCAAAATTTGAGAATGTCAATTTCTCATTGACTTGAGCTATTAGAATGTGTAATTTTAAATTATTTTCTTATATATCTGCAGAAATGCATTCCTCATAATTCATTCACTCAAAATAATGCATAGAAACTATTCGGACTCTCCATCAATTATAACAAAATTTGTATTTTAATGTTACTATTTCAATGTTCAATATTATTATTATCTGACATTTCTCACTTATTTTGATTCTCTTTTGTGACTATCGTGAATGTGTTGTGAACTAAACCATATAGCTTGATGTAAATCACATAATAAAAACTACATCATTTTGATATTGTGCCGCAGGTTTCGGTACAATGAACTCATATATTTCAGTTCATGGTACATATCTATACGAATATTATGTGAGATCTGAATGCTCTGAGGATATTTTATTATCTGCGACAAATGAAGATAATATAGACTGGTATGTATAATTCAAATTTTAAACATTTATATATATAAAAAATGGACACAATTAACATTCTATCGAAATAAATATCAAATTGATTGAATATTAAATAATAAATCTGTTGAGTAAGTTTCCGGAACCATTTGTTTTGCTCAATTTTCCTGTTTTATTAACTGTCTTCAATTTGTTTCATATTTTCATCTCACAGGTAAAATTGATTGAATATCTTGAGAATGACTCAGAATCTCAAAATAAAAATAATTCTAGATTCAATTACAAGAAACAGTTTGGAAAAATCAGAGCATGCTATCACACCATGTATTCAAGGCTACTCACCCATCAATATTTCTATTTGATAATTTTATCTCCAGAATATATTCAAGTTAAAAACAGAATTTCCTCCATGAAATCTAGATCAAATCTTTCTATAACATCTACCACTCACAATAATGTCGTCTTGTCAATTGACAAGAACGTTCCCACTGAATTTCCCAACAATCTGACCTCA
The DNA here is from genome assembly GCA_964007535.1 of Brachyptera risi. Classification (NCBI taxonomy): domain Eukaryota; kingdom Metazoa; phylum Arthropoda; class Insecta; order Plecoptera; family Taeniopterygidae; genus Brachyptera; species Brachyptera risi. Next base: position 17,486,109 of record OZ023336.1, read on the forward strand.
ATGACAAAAAGGGCAAAGATTCTTGCGCCCCTGCGTATATCACCATCCAGCCGCACATTCACAGACAATCATACAACATGTTTTTATATCAAACCACAGGGATCAAACAAAACCAAACACGGAAATATGATCAAGCAAATCATTTTACCTACACGAATCACATTTTTTTTTTTTAAATTAAAGTTTTATAAATAATGTATATATATATATACACTTTTCAAAGCATTTTTTAAATTTTTCAGATATACAAATTATCCCATAATATTGAATGTTTCAACTAATTTTTTTTTTTTTTTGAACTGTCTATTATTTGTGTCCACACTGTAGTTCCTCCCACCTGATTGGTGGAGGTGTTCAACAATATGACGTATTATGATTGGTCAAGTCTTCTCCATTGAACGGTCAAGAAAAGCGTGGCTTCAGAGTGTGTTTGGATTTATTATTTATTGAATATTAGATCGTATAAAGACGGTAAGCTGTGTTTAGTTACACTTGGGTCATCAATGTCATTTCACTGTCAGTAGCGGTGATCAAGTAGGAAAGACTACGAGTTAAGGGTGGTTGAGTGAAGGGGTAGGAGAAATAAGAGTGCATACATATTTTCAAATATAATGAAAAATTACAAAATTAGCAAGTTAGGTTACATAGAGCAGAATTAGTCCCAATTGAATCAACTATGAATTGTCAGAACTAGATGTGTTTTTTAAAGATATTCAAGACATGTTTTACCGGCACAGTAGCTGAGTGGTTAGCGCACTTGCTTCGTGTGACCCGGGAGGTGAAGGGACATATCGGACCCGGTTCGTTCCCCGCCACCGTCCATCTTGACAGGGGTTTTTCGTGGCTCCCTCTGTAGTCTAGGCTAATGCCGGGATGGTTCCCACAATATAGGCCACGACCGCTTCCTTCCCACTATCCTTCCCATTACCCATAAAAAAAACCTTCATCTCATCATCCCATCATCTCATTAATCATCCATCCGACGCCAATAGATCTCAGTCATCATCACAGTGCGTCGTTAAAACCCAATATGACGAGACATACAGTAGTGTTACATAACAGTAGACATACCTTGGTGTTATTTATATTCGCGTTTGTTCTTTTGTTCCATCAACTCACCTTTATTACCATTCTATTTTTTTTTTCTCAAATACATTTTTTCATATTACTCTTTATACTCAATTTTTGTATTACGGAAAAGTTTTTTAAAATAATGTCTCTATTATATTTTTTTCATATTTAATTCTCTTATTTTTAAAAAAGATTGCATTGTTTTTATAAATTTTGTTATACCGTGTCCGTGTGGCAACCGTTTTGGTGGCAGTATTTTTTGTAATAAACTTATCACATGATATAGAAAAAAAATGTCATTGAAATAAATTGTATCGTGTTGACTTTTGGTTGAATCAATTGCATATCAGATGACTGTTACTCTCACGCATTGTTATCATTGCTGAGACAGAGATACATAGCTGTTATCCATATCTTCCGAATTTCAAATAAATCTAGTTTGAAAACACAGAAGCTTTTTAGTACATAATGCTTTTTATTGTTACTATGTTCATTCATATTTTATTGAGCCCAATAAAATAAAATAAATCCAGTAATGTATCAATGAATGAATATATTATAGGCTACTTTCATCAAATTGATAGTGAAAATACTATTCGAATTACATAAACAAACCAGAATAACTTGAATCAAATACTTGTTTTCAAGTCTCACGCCGAGCAGGTGTTCCGATTGAGAGGACGTCCGTATGTTCCGAGTCAGCTGTTCTTGCTCCACGTGACTAAGACAGCCTGTAATAGCCCGAGTATCTCCCCCCTCCCTCCATCTCCCTTGATAGCTCAGTTGGTAGAGCGGTGGACTGTAGAGGAACTGATGTCAGACATCCATAGGTCGCTGGTTCAACTCCGGCTCAAGGGATATTTTTTGTAATTCTACATTCTAGCCCTTAGCAATTTTTAATTCATCGATCTAATGATATCATCAACTATTCTCGCATTTTTTATCATTGTCACTAGATTTATATCTATAAAGACATAAAATATGTACATCAGTTTTTTACATATAGGATATTAAAAAGATGACAAATGGAATGATAAAAAAAATGTTCGATAAAAATGAAGAATAATTATCATGATATTTTTACAGATGAAAGATAATTTCCGTAAGCTCGTTACTCGTTCCTCACACGCATTGAAACATTGACGATCACCGTACAGGTATATAGTTTTCAGGTCATCCTGAAATATCGATAATTTCTGGTTATGAAATAATTTTTCTGTAAATAATTTTTTGGAAATTGCGAAATGATTTTTTTTTTTGTGGGGAGGAGCTTCATTACAAAAATTAGAAGTTTGTTACTCAGATGAAGAAAAATACAATAAATACAAATTATCTAGATACCGGTATTACAAAAGGTATACGGTATGACTATCATTTGAATATTTTTCTGGGTAATCTTATCTATATAAGCCACAACAATACGTTCATTATTTCCCCGAAGGAAGCTAAAAAATTGTCCACTAGGCATTGTCCAATTTCTCATTGATCTTTGCTCCGGTTTTAACTTCCATTCATCCGTATTTATCATCAACGTATTCAGCGAAAACAACCTCGTCGTTGACGCGTCGTGAGAATATTCAATTCAATTCAATTCAAAAATCATTTTATTCCATACAATATGATACATCAGGAATTACAATGAGAAATTATTCATTTTTCACATAGCTATCATTATTCACACACCTTCGATATCGATAGACTAAACCCTTGAAAAGAAAAATTAAAAATTGAGTAAATAAAGATGGTGTTCCTTGAATTATGGTAATATCCAAATCTAATCAATGAATAATACATTCAATTCATGTAATGTAACTGTGTTTAGAGTTGAGTATTAAAGATAAATGAAAAATGAAAATGAAATAAAGAATGTATAGAAGCCCGCATAAGAAAGAAAAATTCTTGTGTGCGGGCTGAAATAATTAGAGTATTATTAAATTCACGATATGACGGTGACTGTCTAGAATAGATCATGAATACCTGTATAATTTTTTTTTTTTTTTTTAATTATTATTTAATCTTCTTTTCCATTATTGTTATTTTATCTTTATTTATTTATTCTTACTTTCTTCTTTTTTAACTAAATGAAAAATATTATCGAAAAGAAAAAATGAGAATCAATAACTATGATACATAAACAGTTATCATTATTCATGTAAATTGAACCAAGTGCAAGATATCTATTCTTAAGGAATTAAGACAAGCAAGATAACGGTAATAAACAAAACAAAAAGTGAATCAAGCAAGATAAAAATGGAATAGAATTTATACTACACACATATCCACTTAAAAAATCTCATACATGCTTATACACATATACATATATACATACATACATACACATTTAGACCCATATATTTATAGCAAATACAAAACAGTTTCATTACGATATATTCACAAGATTATTGCAGAAAACTCTACCAGAATCTCGTAACCAGTTCTCAATTTTGTGCTTGAAAACAAGAAGGTTTGAAGCTTCTCTTATATCTAAAGGGATTTGATTATAAATATGTGGACCAATGAAATTCAAATTTTTCTGACCAATTTGCTTCTTCCTTAAGGGAATAAACAAATTAAACATATTGTGACTCCTGGTACTCATTGCATCCTCCACATATTCTATTTTATAGCAATCAAAGTTCCTATAAAGGTGAATTAAAATAGTTTTAATATATACTTGACGAATATCTAGGACCTTCGCACAGGTATATATTTGGATAGAGGAGAATTGTTTGTGTTTAAGGAATATTATTTTAAGAATTAGTTTTTGAATGGTGTTAAGTTGCTCAAAATTTTTATTATAAGCCCCACCCCACCCAATGATTCCATACTGAAGTATTGATTGTGCTAGAGATTTATAAATTGTCAAGAGCATTGCTCTATTCAATATGTGTCTGAGTCTATAAAATAAATATAAGATGTTACGGACTTTTTTGACTGTTGCATTAATGTGATTTTTCCATTTCAAGTGACTGTCAATAATAATGCCAAGGTATTTAGTACTTTCACTGGATTGAATTTCATGGCATGAGCAGTCATTTGAATCCAGATTGCAGATATCAGAATGAAGTTTTAGCAGCATTTCTGGAGCGCATTTCATTTCAATTAACGTATTTATCGTTGAATTCATAAACACTCGACAGTTCTATTATAGCTAATTAATGTGACACGATCAATTGAATCCAAGAAGAATTCACAAAACACCTCTGCGCCAGTGTTGTGTGATACAGGGGAGACCTGGTTATTAAAGATCTTTGGGGGAGAGAATCGTTCGGAACCTTCTTTCATGGATACAAGTGGACCTATATCAGGAGGTGAGATCAAAACGTGGTAAGAATCCCCCTTGTGGTGCCCCGTACAAACGATCCTATCTTTCATCCAAATCACCTTAATTGAGGAGCAATGGTTTTGTATCAAGTTTCGATCTTATTAAAGAGAACAAAAATCAAATTCCACTTGATGCAAAAATAGTCATGATTATTACTGCGTATAACATAAATAACAAATTTGTGTGCAATTCGAACCAGCCGTTTTGAAGAAAATAATTTGATTTTTTTTTTGTTCATCCGTCAAATAGATATGAATAATAGCAGACGAAATGAGGCCGAAATTCACAGCAGAATTTTATAGGGAATTCTTTTCAGACGAGCTTTAGCGAGGATTCAATTTGACATACTGAAAAAAATTGGTGTTCGTTCTCATGTTGTTTTTTTTATATGTTTTTTTGTCGGTTCTCCACAGGTCAAGCGGCTACAGCTATCAATTTGAAACATTTTTTTACCATGGTTCCTTATCTAATTTAGATCTGTATAGTTTTGTGGCATTATCGGATATCAACTTTTTTATTTATGAATTTTAGAAATTTCAAAAATACCCGTTAGAATAACACATCGGAAAAAAAAAATTTAAAAATTAATTTTCAAAAATTGAAATTTTTTTTTGAAGTTGAATAACATCTTGATACACATTTCTGGAAATTCTCAGCTTGATCGGGCCAACCATTTTGAAGACAAAACATGAAATGTGCTAAATTGGTACCACTCGAAGCCGTTTTTACCCATTTATAACTAAAATGTTACCCAATTGGCGAATTTAGGCAAAAGTTTGGCAATGAAGTCGACATACCATTACTTTCCGCTCGTCTAACAACGCGTATATAGCGTTTTCCTAGTAGATGCATAATGACAAATTGAAGTATATTTCATATATGTCAAGATGTATAGAGTTACCGATTCTACTCTATATATAGATATCTCCCTCATCTTACAACGCATTTGTTGCTTTTGCCTAGTATTCAACTCATCGTTTTCACAGTGGCGCTTGACGAAATCCCTTCCCTCCCAACCCCCTAACTCACACCACATAACCACACTACAACAATAACAATCAACTCGGTAAAGTGCTCCATTGTCACCCCCCTCCCCACATCACCTAAAGTGTGACGTAATAAAGGGGAGGAGTTTACTTTCTGACATATGTCTTCTTAATTCCCTTCATTTGCACCTGAAGGTAAAGCTGGATCAAAACGACAAGTCCTGTAATATTATGTAATTTATTGTTGTAGCTGTCAAAAAGGAAAGTGCTCTATATTGGTCAAGTTTCTGATATAATGGGGGTTCCGTCGTCGGTCCAGATATAATGGTTCAATATTAACGTTCGGTAGTTTCGAGTATTTCGTTTAAGAGTCTATGGGAGTCGCGTTAGGGAAATATCAATTTTTTGGTGATACATTTTGGACTGTGAAATATCAAATTTATAATCAGATGAGCGATAACGAAGACTCCATCCCACTCTTATAGAGCTTTGTGTGTGTTTTTTTGTTTGTTTTTATTTGTGTTTGTTTGTAAGCACTGCACAGGTCGCGGAGTTTGACTGATCGACATGAAACTTTTTTTGTACCGGAAACTTATCCAACTTAGAGCTGTATAGTTTTTGGAATGAATTGGTTGAACCGATTTTGAGAAATGTCAAAGTTTCTAATAATCCCATGAGATTAGGCTGAGCAAAAATAATTGAAAAAATAAAATCTCTTCAAATGGAATAAAAAAATCTGTTAATGTGTAAACATGAATGATGGACATTATCATCATTTTGTATGCAATTCAAACCAGCAATTTCGAAAATAAAAATTCAGTCAACTGTTTTATTCGTCAAATATATAGAAATAATAGCAGAATTAGGTTGCCAAGATTCACTGCTTTCTAGATTCGATATTTGCCTGATGATAAAGTATTCTTTATATGCGTCAATGTGGATGTAGAATATCAGAATCAATAAAGTAGCAAGTGTGGAACTACTTTAACAACTTCTTTGCCAAACTTTTGCCTACATTCGCCAATTGGGTGACATTCAAGTTATAAATGGGTAAAAACTGCTTCGAGTGGTACCAATTTAGCACATTTCATGTTTTTTCTTCAAAATGGCTGACCCGATCAAGCTGAGAATTTGTATAAATGTGTATCAAGATGTAGCCTAATTCAACTTCACACAAAATTTCATTTTCTTGGAAAGTAAAAATATTTTCTTTTTTTCCGCCGTGTTATTCTAACGGGTATTTTTTAAATTTCCAAAATCTATAAAAATAAAAGTTATCACCCGATAATGTCACAAAACTATACAGATCTAAGTTAGATGAGGAACCATAATGAAAAAAGGTTCGAAGTTGATAGCTGTAGCCGTTTGACCTGTGGAGAACCGACAATGAAACATAAAAAAAAAACGAACAACAATTTTTTCAGTATGTCAATTTGGATCCTCGCTAAAGCTCGTATAATTATTTGTGTTTCTTAGTATGTTGATTCATTTAAAATCATAGTGATGGAATTAGGCACTCGAATCTGTTACCAAGTGATACACATTATGTATTCACAAAAAAAACTATATATCAGATTTGGGAGAGGTTTGCATGTTTGAAAAATAGACAAAACAAATAAATTAATTATTAAAAATGAAGAAATAAAGTGCATTTTGAATGTATACAAGTACCTAAATGAGTTGGGGAAAGTATTAAATATTGATGGCACCTGTACCCATAACTGACGTTTCCCATAATTATTTATGTCACGTGGTACTTTTCATAAAAAGCTTAATTTTGAGGCCTTGTATTTATCGAACGTATGTTTTCAGATTTAAATGTTTCATCAAAATAATATCTCAATATAAAACGATACTTATGAAGATCAGGCAGAGGCAAGAGACGGGCATACTTGTACAGATCGAGTAAACTATTATCTCGGGAGTTTTTTTAAACTATCAGGTATAATTGTCTTGTTTAATCTGTTGATTAAGATACTTTTGATAATCAGTTAATAATCTGTTGATTGAGATACTGTTTTGATCATCTTCGTTTTATCATGGATATATATTACCTTGCCGAGATACGTTACTTCTGCAGCCAATAGCATTCGGCGGCCATATTGGACAGTAAAAATAGAATCCAAGCAAGGCATATTCTATCTATCACTAATATATGTCAAATTGGGCGGAAACTCCAACCGGTTTTTAAAGTGGATGTATATATATATATATATATATATATATATATATATATATATATATATATATATATATATATATATATATATATAGAGAGAGAGAGAGAGAGAGAGAGAGAGATATGTATATATATATATATATATATATATATATATATATATATATATAGAGAGAGAGAGAGAGAGAGAGAGAGAGAGAGAGAGATATGTATATATATATATATATATATATATATATATATATATATATATATATATATATATATATATATATGTATGGTTTTATACACTATCACGCCTTTTTATATAGCTACCAAAAGTTCGTATGGTATTGGGAAAAAAAGAAAGTATGCCTCATGCGCTATAGTTAGTTACGGTTATAGTATAGTTAGTTACGGTTTAGTTCGAATGTATTGAAAGTCGATTTCATCCATCATGCAGGAGGTTAATTTTCCTGCTTTTGTTATAAAACAAACAAACATCAATGACAACAAATCACAGGCTCGGGTCACGAAGTGGAAAAAGCTGCCATTTCAGAGCATTGCATCATAGTAACTAGTTGACAATAATTTCTCTGGAACCTTTATTGTCTTTCAAAATGACGTCACAAGATACGACGTATGATTTCAATACAAAAAATAGTGCCTTGGATCTAAACGTCAAGTTATTGCAATATAACGGATTGTATCCAATAGAAAAAGAGAAAACGAATTTGTTTCTTCGCTTGTGTGTGCGTTATGCAATCGCATGGCACGGACTTGTTCTAGTTTTCATACCATGGTTTTTCTACAGTTTCTTTTATTTTATCAACGAGTCAAAGTTGACTATGGAAGTGTTTGTAGACGGATTGTTGGGTATATTGATTATTTTCACAGCTATTGTTCTGAATGGATCTGTTTGGAGGAAGAAAGAAGATATACAAAAGATGATAAGTTTCTCGGAAGAATGTCATAAGAAAGCTTGTTGTTCTGTGGATGAGGAAGAGAGAAAGATAGCTGAGAGAGGCAGATGGTATATTCGTGTACATACGTGGGGATTTCTTATTGCAGTCACGTTAACGTGTGTGGGATTTTCTTTCAAACCTTTGCTCAGGCAAGCTTCAGGTTGGTATTTTTGACGTAAATTGTTTGAATACTAACACTAAATTAATTAATTTCATCCTCGTCAAACATAATATCAAATCACACACATAACTAAATGTACAGTAAATTAAGAGATATAATATATAGGTAAAGGATGAAATTTTAAATTTAATTTTACTGTTTTCATGAAAAAGAAAGAGAAATAGGAAGTTTTCATTGAGAGTGGTTTATATCATTAGGAGAATCTATTCGACGTTTCTTCAGATACATTGAATGAGAGATGAAACCGTCATCAATGAAAATTAATTATTGTAGTGTGGTATTGAAAATACTTTGTGTGGTGGTCTTCCGAATGAAAACAAAGCCAATAAATTGAATGATATTGTTTTATTTTCTGGTGAAGTGAGTGCATGAAATGATAAGCAAGCAAGAATAACACATTCAAACTTGGAGGCATCCAGTGAAATTAGGCAATGACCATTGAATTTGAGAGCATTATCATAGTTGTGCGCTCTTCATATGAATTTTACAATGATAATTCACATTTTTTATTTCTTGAATTGAACACTCTCGAATTTGTACTATTTCCAAATGAAAAATTGTTAAGGGGCATCGCAACCCTAAAACTAGATTCTAATGAAAATCACGACATTTATTTCACTGAAAAAAAAATGGGAATCGATCATCATCCCAATTATTTCAGAAATTATGATTAATTGATTTTTTCACCAGAGACTCTGAGTCATGTCGTGGGCATTACCAATTCGGTATAGAAACATGAATAGTATCAAGTAATGTCTACAGAGAAAAGCTTGCGAAAAAAAATTGCGAGTTTCGATTGAAATTTCGCTTTTATAACTTGGGTTGATATTCACTCTGTTCCACATCAAATTTGTATTCATTTATTTATTTATTATTCATTTTTCAGCCATTTGTTAACGGTTTATACATTAAAAACGTACACCGGGTAAATGTTGTCAAGAATAGTCAAATAATATAAAAATGTCAAATAAAAATAGAACCACTAGTAGCATACTAAAATGTATTTTTTTAAATTCATTAACAAAGTAAAATGAGTGTTCAGTATAAGAATCTCTTCAAGTAGTTGTTCGAAAATATGTTTTTCCTCAGTGCGTTTAAATGTCTCTTACTCCTCTCAAGCGAACAGTGAATATACAACATCGCATCTCTACGACAAAAAAAAACAACATTGAATTAATCATCAATTTCCTCCTTTCTTCCTTCACAGGAAGAATCAAACTGCTTCCAGTTGAATTGTACTTCCCTCTGGATGATCTGTTCTCATTCCTCGTGCTGTACTCTGGACAGATGATCGTTAGCGTCACATCCGGCTATTTCGTGTCGCTAACTCACACACTGTTAGTGGCATTATTGATAAACCTAATCGGACAGTTCCGAATATTGAAATGTCGACTTCGGAACGTCAAGAAGTTATCGCAATGTGCGGTGAAGGAATCTAATAGTACGAAATCGAAGAAGAATACCAATTGTCAGGTAGGCAGTTGTTCAGCAAAATAGTTGATATTTATTTCAAATTATTTGCTGAACTGGATGAAAATTGAATCAGACTATTCTGGACCTTTTCCTGCCAATGGAAATAAAGTCCTAGGCCCTGCTGACTCCGAAGTATCAGGACTTTGGTTGGTAATTGTTTACTGAACGACCTAAATACCACGATGTAGTGATACCAACCTATTTTATCATAATATAAAGAAGGTGACCCAACTCGGGTCTTGAAAGGGTAATATTTTCGGGGTCAGAATCTGAGTCCAGCGTCCCGATTGCCTATAGCGCAACCATCGCTATTATATCGAACTATTTAAAACAACGATGCTTGCCATTCACGGCTTAGTATACAGTTATTATGTTGGTAGTTGCATTTGTTTTTTACGAGAATTATATATTGTGTTAGTTTAACAATGCCACTAGCTGGTACCGTAGCCACTCTTATGTCTACATCCACTTCACAACGGAATCCGCTAAATCGCGACAGGCAATCGGGACGATTGGCTCTGAACTGACTGGAAGAACCACAACTGCCTTCCATGTTATCAGTATGGGAGCTGGATCACCTTCTTTATTAGATGAGCGTAGCGAAGATTCCAACCCACTCTTATGGAGCTTTGTCTGTGTTTTTTTTGTGTGTGTTTGTTTGTTTGTGAGCACTGCACAGGTCGCATGGTTTGACTGATCAACATGATTTTTTTTTGTAAGGGCCAACTTTTACAACTTAGAACTGTATAGTTTTTGGAATGAATCGGTCGGTTAGATTTTGAGAAATATCATGTCAAAGTTTTTAAAAACCCCATAAGATTAGGATAAGTGAGAAAATTTGAAAAAATGAAACCTCTCCGAAAAAAATAAAATTTTCTCTGAGTGTTCAAACATAAATGATACACATAACCGCCATTTTGTAAGCAATTCGAACCAGCCGTTTCGAAGGAAAAAATTCAAATAACTGTTTTTATACATCAAATATATGGAAATGAGGCAAGATTCACTGCTTCCTAGATTCGATATTTGCCCAAGCATTAAATATTCTTCATATTCGTCAAGGTGTGTAGAATACCAGAGAAGATAAAGTAGCAATTAAATGAAGGACAAAGTGTGTAGAATATTAGAGCCGATAAAGTAGCAAATGTAGGACTGTTATTATACCTTATTCAGATATCTCGCTCATCTTACAACGCATATTTCGCGTTTGCCTAGTATTATGAAAAGATATGTTGGTGTGTGCATCGTGGTGTGGCCATGGTACTTGGTTATTCGAGTAAATATTCACCAATAAATATCAATGTCTCTTAAAGCTGGCCAGGCCTAGGACGTTACTTCAAGTTGTAGTTGAGGTGAAGTCCTGGTATATATTAGCCAGAATATTGATGAATACATTGCTCATATACCATTATCTGTGAAATTAATAATTTCATTTTTTTTCAACATGAAAATCCTCTCCATGTAGGTGAATATCATAGATAGGTCACAGAGAATTTCACAGGATGAAAATATCAGCCTCCTTATTATTCATTTTCAGGTTGATGAATCAAATTGCTTGACATCCATTGAAGAAGGTTTGCTTATTGGACGAAGTAACACGTCGGTCGATACGCGATCAACAAATCGAGTCAATCAAAAAAACGACTTTGACTTTCGAATCAGCGGAGAAACTATTATGCTAAATGCATATGATATTGAAGGTTCGAATAGCGAAGAAGTTAATATCAAAATGGAGCTACTAATGATCGAGAATGCAAAATTCCATCAGCAGTTATTGAGGTATACTTTACTATCTGTATACCTGTGATACAACACCATAAGAGACAAAACATTCCTCTTGAGTTTTTTTTTTTTTTTAATAACATCGAAACTTGATACAAAATCATTGTTCCCCAATTGTATCTGTGGATATAAAAGATAGGATCGTTTGGACGGGGCACCACAAGGGCGATCTTACCACCCCATTTTAAATGTTTATAACCAATGAACTTCAACACCAGGACTGTGCTGTTGGTGACCATACTAGGCAAACGCCTTATGTGTTGCCGCGTTGATGGATGAGCTGGAACATATCAACTCATCTTTGGATTGGTTATTATATATATATATATATATATATATATATATATATATATATATATATATATATATATATATATGTATATATATATATATATATATATATATATATATATATATATATATATACATATATATATATACATATATATATATATATATATATATATATATATATATATATATATATATATATATATATATATATTTATATATATATACACCTTGAGATCCAAACCATTACATCACTGTCATCTTATTTTCCGTTATTAATTTCTATGATGATGAAGAAGGCTTTGTTTTAATCGTTTACAATCAAGTGGTGCCACCTGTAGCTTAGATTTAATAGGTATCTTAATAGCTTCGAATAATTCATAAAAATTACATTATATATTCTTTCACATCAAAACGGCTGATCCGATTTAACTGGAAGTTCGAAATAATGCGTATCATTATCATATTAAAATTCCTTAAGAATTTGAATTCTGTCGGATGAAATATTTTTCCTGAATTTTTTTCTCTGGGGTTTTCCTATGGGTTTTTTGAAAACTTTGAAATAAGTTTTCTCAGAAGTGGTTCAATCGATCGCGCCTCAAAACTATACAGTATCGAATTATATAATAATACTTGTGTGTGCCAAGTTTCAACTAATTTTGAATTTTCGTCTGACCTGTGGAGCGCGAACAAAAAAAAGTACTTTTTTCTCGGGTATGGTTAAATTGAGTCTTCGCTTCGCTCATCCAATCACCAATATCACACAATATCATGAAATTATTGATTATTCTGAAAATTGTCAAGTTTTCTGAATAATCCATAGTTTTAATGTTACTGACATTCACGGGAAACATGCATGTCATCACGTTTTGGTATCAAACCACACAAATCGGCTGTTCATTTTCAATGAAGTTGAATGAAATAGCAAAGAAGTGCTAGCTGATTTGAGCACTGAATTTGCAGTCGAATGCTCTGTAAAATACTAGGCAAACGCGTTATGTGTTTCCGCGTTGATGGATGAGCTGGAACATATCAACTTATCTTTGGATTGGTTATTATATATATATATATATATATATATATATATATATATATATATATATATATATATATATATATATATATATATATGTATATATATATATATATATATATATATATATATATATATATATATACACCTTGAGATCCAAACCATTACATCACTGCCATCTTATTTTCCATTAATTGGATGAGCGAAGCGAAGACTCAATTACACTATACCGAAAAAAAAGTGCCTGTTTTTTTTTTTTTTTTTTTTTTTTTGTTTGCGCTCCACAGGTCAGACAAAAATTCAAAATCAGTTGAAACTTGGCACACACATGAACCCCTATCTGACTTGATGCTGTATAGTTTTGAGGCGCGATCGGTTGAACAACTTCTGAGAAAACTCATTCCAAAGTTTTCAAAAATCCCATTAGAATAAGCCAGAGGAAAACATTCGTGAAAATATTTCATCTGAGAGGATTCAAATTTTCAGAGAATTTCAATCTGATAATGATACACATTATTTCGAACTTTAACTCAAATCGGATCAGCCGTTTCGATGTAAAAAAATATATAATGTTATTTGTGTCAATTATTCAAAGCTATTAAGATACCTATTAAATCAAAGCAACAAGTGTCACCACTTGACTGTAAACGATTAAAACAAAGCCTTCTTTATTATTGTATAAATTATTAATGTAAAATAAGATGGCAGTGATGTAATGGTTTGGATCTCAAGGTGTATATATATATAATAACCAATCCAAAGATAAGTTGATATGTTCCAGCTCATCCATCAACGCGGAAACACATAACGCGTTTGCCTAGTAATTTATATGATAATAAAGAAGGCTTTGTTTTAATCGTTTACAATCAAGTGGTGACACTTGTTGCTTTGATTTAATAGGTATCTTTTAATAGCTTTGAATAATTGACACAAATAACATTATATATTCTTTTACATCGAAACGGCTGATCCGATTTGAGTAAAAGTTCGGAATAATGTGTATCATTATTAGATTGAAATTCTTTGAGAATTTGAATCCTCTCAGATGAAATATTTTCCACGAATGTTTTCCTCTGGGTTATTCTAATGGGATTTTTGAAAACTTTGGAATGTGTTTTCTCAGAAGTTGTTCAACCGATCGTGCCTCAAAACTATACAGCATCAAGTCGGATAGGGGTTCATGTGTGTGCCAAGTTTCAACTGATTTTGAATTTTTTCTGACCTGTGGAGCGCGAACAAAAAAAAAAAAAAAAAAAAAACAGGCACTTTTTTTCGGTATAGTGTAATTGAGTCTTCGCTTCGCTCATCCAATTAACAATGATCAGCTCAACAGCATATCAGAAAAAGAATTAATTCATCAAATCGTGAGAATTTCGGGGCGGTAAGATCGCCCTTGTCGTGCCTCGTCCAAACGATCCTATCTTTCATACATAGCCTTAATTGGGGAACAATGATTTTGTATCAAGTTTCGATATTATTGGAAAAAAAAAATCATGGTTAGAAAAATTACCGACCCTGTTATCTTTCCTTCAATTTTAGGACCAATTCTGAAACTATTCTTGAATTCAGTTCAATGGTCATAGAAAATACTTCCGTTGTTTCAGAATTCATTCAGAAATTCTCAATTCTGAAGGGATCGATTCTATAAATTATAGGGGCAACGTCGCGCAGCCTTTCTGCTTTCAGATCGAAGTCAGAAACTCTCTGGGTATAGTTATAGTTCAACAAACCTAGAATCTGTTCCGAAACTTTCAGAATTGACCCTGCGATAGTTTACCGGTGAGGTCATTTGAAAAAACTTCTAAATTAGAGTGTAGGCCTATATATCATTATTTGAGTAATTCTCTCATATATAGGCCTACATATCATGAATATATATGCAGTGGTCGAATTGGGGGGGGGGGTGCGGAGGGATGCCATCCCCCAAAGAGAACACACCAATCCCTCCCAACGAGAAAATGTGGCATTCACCATCACTCCTAAAAAAAGTTTTTTTACCATTCTATTTTTATATTTTTCTTACGTGTTTTGAAACCGATACCATTCCAGTTATTGGTTTTCCTCCTATATAGTATCTTAATTATTAATTGATGATCTATTAACACAGTTAATTTAAAATCTAGCGTTTTACTTGCGTAATTTGCGTGTATTTACATGTTATACTTCATAGTCCAGTTTACCAGTGTCGCGATAGGCCTACTTTTGAGTGCACATTTCGCGGTAATTCACCGGTGAGGAGGTGACTCATCGTTATGTTAAATACAAAATATTGGTTCCTCCTCGCTTCATTATACGTAAATCTATCCCAACAATTATTGATTTAATTTATAAAATACTTGAATACATATAGTAAAATAGTGTATGACTACCTACAGACTCCCAAAACTTGGGGAAACAAGATAAAAAACATGATTTCACATTTTCCCTGCGGGGCTTTGTAGGGGGGGGGCTTTCCCCCCTACATTTATCCTCTTAGCGCTTCCTTTTGTGACTCGAGTGACCATCCCCCATAAGAAATTTTCCAATTCGACCACTGTAAATATGAATATATATCACACATCTTACATCGCATATATTACCAGCACAGGTAACTAAGTGATAATGCTTTTCAAAAGTTACAAGAAAGAAAAAGACCCAACAAACACTTTTTTTATCCATCTTGACTCGATTTTTCATGGTTTCCCACAGTCCTTGAAGCAAATGCTTGGATGAAGTACTAATTCGCCATGACCTTCAATTAGTAGAGTGATAGGCCTAATTATAACATCATAGGTCTATCACTCATCTTTTATTTTTTTTTATAATGATACACTTCACGTCTTCTGTTAATGGAAAGAAGAGATTATTGCCCAAGAGACAGTTCAAAGTGGAAGATATCAACATTCGTGTGTTTTGTTCACTCTTAATACCAATGCTGGTAATGTCGGATATATCGCAAGAACGGTTTTTACTTATAATGTTTTCCGGACTTTCGGAAACTGAAATACTTTTATAAGCGGCAGAAAATTGAGGTCACAGACAACGCAGTCCTTGGGGTCGATTGTGTACTTTGTCTGTGTGTTGTTGTTATTTTTTTGTTTTTTTTGTAAGCACTGCACAGGTCGCATGGTTAGACTGATCAACATGAAACATTTTTGTACGGGCCATCTTTTACAACTGAGAACTGTATAGTTTTTGGAATGAATCGGTTGAATAGATTTTGAGAAATATCATGTCAAAGTTTCTAAAAACCCCATAAGATTAGGCTGGGTAAGAAAATTAGAATAAAAGAAATCTCTCCGAAAAAAATAAAATTCCCTCTGAATATTAACACATGAATGATACACATAACCACTATTTTGTCAATTCAAACCAGCTGTTCTGAAGAAAAAAATTCAAATGACTGTTCTTATTCATCAAAATATATTATAGAAATGTTCAAGCAGAATCAAGTTGCTGAGATTCACTGCTTTCTAGATTCGAGATTTGCCTGACAATAAAGTATTTGTATATGCGTCAAGGTGTGTAGAATACCAGAGTCGATAAAGTAGCAAGGGTACAACTACTTTAACGACCCTTATTCAGATATCTCGCTCATCGTACAACGCATATGCTGTGTTTGACTAGTAACTAGGCAAACGCGTAATGTGTTGCCGCGTTGATGGATGAGCTGGAACATATCGACTTATCTTTCGATTGGTTATTATAAATATATATAAATATAAATATATATATATATATACATATATATATATATATATATATATATATATATATATATATATATATATATATATATATATATATATATATATATATACACCTTGAGATCCAAACCATTACTTCACTGCCATCTTGTTTTTCATTATTGATTTCTATGATAATACAGAAAGCTTTATTTGAATCGTTCACAGTTAAGAGGTGACACCTGTGGCTTGGATTTAATTAGTATCTTAATAGCTTCAAGTGATTTTAAAAAATTACATTATATATATTTTTTACATCAAAACGACTGATCCGATTTGAGTGAAAGTTCGGAATAATGTGTATCATTATTATATTAAAATTCTCTGAGAATTTGAATTGTCTCGGATGAAAATTATTTCACGAATATTCTCCTCTGGGTTATTCTAATGGGATTTTTGAAAACTTTAAAATGAGTTTTCCAGTAGTTTAACCGATTGCGCCTCAAAACTATACAGTATCGAATTAGATAATGACACTTGTGTATGCCAAGTTTCAACTGATTTTGAATTTTCGTTTGACCTGTGGAGCGCGAACAAAAAAAAAAAAAAAAAAAAAAAAAAAAAAAAAAGTCACTTTTTTTCGGG
>OZ023336.1:17508683-17511183 GCA_964007535.1 Brachyptera risi
AGAATAAAGATAGCTTGGGTGATGGTTGAGTGATCTTTCAGTTGTCTGCAATCCTCCACTGACTTTCGATTTGCTGTGCATCAAAATGGTGGACATTGTTACGCTACTCAGTTAATGAATTGAATTAAATAGGATCACAGAAGAACACGGGCTTCCCCAAGGTTTATGTATGAGCATAGATACACACACACACACATACACATATATATATATATATATATATATATATATAATATATATATATATATATATATATATATATATATATATATATATATATATATATATATATATATAAATGGATATATATATATATATATATATATATATATATATATATATATATATATATAGTATATATATATATATATATATTACCTAGATGCGTTACTCAACGTCAAGAAAACGTACATATTTTTGTCTCGGCAGTAGCTTCACACCACTTTGCAAACCACGAAGTTTCAGCCATATTGAACATAAATTTGTGGATAGTGTAAAATGCCTTGCTCAGATTAAATTTTTGAATGTCCAATATGGCTACCGAAATTGGAACGAGCATATCTCGCTATCGGCTGGAGGAGTAACGTATATCGGTAAGGTAATATAGATGATTTTATCAGGTGAAGCTGCTTGGAAAGATGTCTTAAACCACACTGAAAAAGCAGGCCATTTGAGTAGAAAATATCACTCATTATAAAACTAAGTCTTCATCGTTACAACACTGGCGTTGGTTGTTTTCCTTTCTTGGTGGAGCTGTCCATAGCCGTCAATCTTCTTACCTAGCTAAAAACAAATTTCCTGGACGGAAAAAGAAATGACAATAATATTGAACAATATTTTAATCACATACTCTTCAACCATCAGGGGCTCAAATTATCAATATATAGAATAACCATGAATGATGTAGGCCTATAATATCGTGAGCTTTCTGCAAAAACTCACCAACTTCTTTCTTCACTTTTTGAGATAGTAGAACCAATAATTTATTTTCTCTCGATTCTGTTGAGGAAAATAGGAGTTAGTGAGTTTTTGCAGAGAGCCCACGATATGGTATTTCTGCAAAAACTCACCAACTCCTTTCTTCACTTTTTGAGATAGTAGAACCAATAATTTATTTTCTCTCAATTCTGTTGAGAAAATAGGAGTTAGTGAGTTTTTGCCAGAGAGCCCACGATATGGTATTTCTGCAAAAACTCACCAACTCCTTTCTTCACTTTTTGAGATAGTAGAACCAATAATTTATTTTCTCTCAATTCTGTTGAGAAAATAGGAGTTAGTGAGTTTTTGCAGAGAGCCCACGATATGGTATTTCTGCAAAAAACTCACCAACTCCTTCTTTTCACTATTTGAGATAGCACAAGCAATAATTTTGTTTTTCTCAATTCTATTGAGAGAAAAGGAGTTGATGAGTTTCTGCAGAAAGCCCACGATATGCTCCATTAATTAGAATGAAAATGATTTTTATTCCAATTCTGATTCTGAGTGGTATTCTACAGCGATTCACAGACGAATGAAAAAGAGTGTTACCTTGAGTAAATTTATGTGAACGCTGTTTTGCATCTCTCAGGTGTCTGGTATCACTGAAGCTGCGTATTTCTGTGATTGGATCGACTCTTCAAGAGCATTCAAGAAGACTATGTTACTTCTAATGGCAGTCGGTTATCGCGACACTGACTTGACACCTGTCGGCATCGTGACGCTGTCAAAGGAACTACTTATGCGAGTACGTATAATATAAGCAAAATAAGCGTGACTTTGTCATATAACTACGAAAACGCTATATACGCGTTGTTAGACGAGCGGAAAGTGATAGTATGTCGACTTCGTTGCCAAACTTTCGCCTAAATTCGCCAATTGGGTAACATTTTAGTTATAAATGGGTAAAAACGGCTTCGAGTGGTACCAATTTAGCACATTTCATGTTCTTTCTCCAAAATGGCTGACCCGATCAAGCTGAGAATTTCCAGAAATGTGTATCAAGATGCTATTCAACTTCACACAAAATTTCAAATTTTTGGAAAATAAAAAGTTTCAATTTTTTTTACGCCGTGTTATTCTAATGGGTATTTTGAAATTTCTGAAATTCATTAGAAAAAAGTTAATATCCGATAATGCCACAAAACTATACAGATCTGAGCTAGATGAGGAACCATGATGAAAAAAAGTTTGAAGTTGATAGCTGTAGCCGTTTGACCTGTGGAGAACCGACAAAAAAACATTTAAAAAAAACAACATAAAAACGAACACCAATTTTTTTCAGTATGTCAAATTGAATCCTCGCTAAAGCTCGTCTAATTATGAGAGCATAGCGATATTTCGATATTTATTGGTGATACAAGTAACCATAACTCGTCAATCATGGCAGACTGAGGGCACTGGATGTTGGGTAAACGGTTAAACAAAATGGAGTTAAATACAGGGAAGTCCAAGGTATAGTTACCTTTGGTAGGAGCCAGGAGGAAAGGATGAATGTAGTGTATGATGAAGGAGGGAAAACACT
>OZ023336.1:17514104-17519104 GCA_964007535.1 Brachyptera risi
TATATATATATATATATATATATATATATATATATATATATATATATATATATATATAATTTATATATATATATATATATATATATATATATATATATATATATATATATATATATATATATTATATATATGATATACTATATATATATATATATATATATATATATATATATATATATATATATATAATATATATATATAATAAATATATATATATATACTATATATATATATATATATATATATATATATATATATATATATATATAAATATATATATATATATATATATATATATATATATATATATATATATTTTATATATATTTCATATTCATGCCTCCATTCTATGTGCGATTTATCATGATATATAATCACATTTGTGGTCAGATTCAGAGAACATCATGAAATCCACAACATGTATGAAAACATTCTATATGAGATGGTAGTCGAGATACAATTCCCATGAATTTATGATGTTGGTTATCATTACAGTTAGACATGGTATATTTTCTCACTCCATTATTCCCGGAATATTTTTTTTTTCAATTGGGTTTTAACGACGCACTGTAATGATTACTAAGATATATTGGAGTCGGATGAATGATTAATGAGATGATGGGATGATGAGATGAAGGTTTTTTTTTTTTTTTTTTCCACTTTTTTTTATTCACTTGATACATGTATGAGCGAGTAACATGTATGAGCGAGGAACATGTATGAGCGATGAACATGTATGAGCGAGAAACATGTATGAGCGAGGAACATGTATGAGCGAGGAACATGTATGAGCGAGGAACATGTATGAGCGAGGAACATGTATGAGCGAGGAACATGTATGAGCGAGGAACATGTATGAGCAAGGAACATGTGTGAGTGAGGAACATGTGTGAGCGAGGAACATATATGAGCGAGGAACATGTATGAGCGAGGAACATGTATGAGCAAGGAACATGTATGAGCTAGGAACATGTATGAGCGAGGAACATGTATGAGCGAGGAACATGTATAAGCGAGGAACGTGTATGAGCGAGGAACATGGATGAGCTAGGAATATGTATGAGCGAGGAACATGTATGAGCAAGGAACATGTATGAGCGAGAAACATGTATGAGCGAGGAACATGTATGAGCGAGAAACATGTATGAGCGAGGAATATGTAAGAGCGAGGAACATGTATGAGCGAGGAACATGTATGAGCGAGGAACATGTATGAGCTAGGAACATGTATGAGCAAGGAACATGTATGAGCTAGGAATATGTATGAGCGAGGAACATGTATGAGCAAGGAACATGTATGAGCGAGAAACATGTATGAGCGAGGAACATGTATGAGAGAGGAACATGTATAAGCGAGGAACATGTATGTTCGAGGAAAATGTATGAGCGAGGAACATGTGTGAGTGAGGAACATGTATGAGCGAGGAACATGTATGAGCAAGGAACATGTATGAGCAAGGAACATGTATGAGCGAGAAACATGTATGAGCGAGGAACATGTATGAGAGAGGAACATATATGAGCGAGGAACATGTATGAGCGAGGAACATGTATGAGCAAGAAACATGTATGAGCAAGGAACATGTATGAGCGAGAAACATGTACGAGCGAGGAACATGTGTGAGCGAGGAACATGTATGAGCGAGGAACATGTATGAGTGAGGAACATGTATGAGCGAGGAACATGTATGAGCGAGAAACATGTATGAGCGAGGAACATGTGTAAGCGAGGAACATGTATGAGCGAGAAACATGTATGAGCGAGAAACATGTATGAGCGAGGAACATGTATGAGCGAGGAACATGTATGAGCGAGGAACAGGTATGAGCGAGAAACAGGTGTGATCGAGAAACATGTATGAGCGAGAAACATGTATGAGCAAGGAACATGTATGAGCGAGAAACATGTATGAGCGAGGAACATGTATGAGTGAGGAACATGTATGAGCGAGAAACATGTATGAGCGAGAAACATGTATGAGCGAGGAACATGTATGAGCGAGGAACATGTATGAGCAAGGAACATGTATGAGCGAGGAACATGTATGAGCGAGGAACAGGTATGAGCGAGAAACAGGTGTGATCGAGAAACATGTATGAGCGAGAAACATGTATGAGCAAGGAACATGTATGAGCGAGAAACATGTATGAGCGAGGAACATGTATGAGCGAGAAACATGAATGAGCAAGGAACATGTATGAGCGAGAAACATGTATGAGCGAGAAACATGTATGAGCGAGAAACAGGTATCAGCGAGAAACATGTATGAGCGAGGAACATGTATGAGCGAGAATCATGTATGAGCGAGGCACATGTGTAAGCGAGGAACATGTATGAGCGAGGAACATGTATGAGCGAGGAACATGTATGAGCGAGGAACATGTATGAGCGAGGGACATGTATGAGCGAGGAACATGTATAAGCGAGGAACATGTATGAGCAAGGAACATGTATGAGCGAGGAACATGTATGAGCGAGGAACATGTATGAGCGAGGAACATGTTTGAGCGAGGAACATGTATGAGCGAGTTTTTAGTCAGGAACATGTATGAGCGAGGAACATGTATGAGCGAGGAACATGTATGAGTGAGGAACATGTATGAGCGAGGCACATGTGTAAGCGAGGAACATGTATGAGCGAGAAACATGTATGAGCGAGAAACATGTATGAGCGAGGAACATGTATGAGCGAGGAACATGTATGAGCGAGGAACAGGTATGAGCGAGAAACAGGTGTGATCGAGAAACATGTATGAGCGAGGAACATGTATGAGCGAGAAACATGTATGAGCAAGGAACATGTATGAGCGAGAAACATGTATGAGCGAGGAACATGTATGAGCGAGAAACATGAATGAGCAAGGAACATGTATGAGCGAGAAACATGTATGAGCGAGAAACATGTATGAGCGAGAAACAGGTATTAGCGAGAAACATGTATGAGCGAGGAACATGTATGAGCGAGAATCATGTATGAGCGAGGCACATGTGTAAGCGAGGAACATGTATGAGCGAGGATCATGTATGAGCGAGGAACATGTATGAGCGAGGAACATGTATGAGCGAGGGACATGTATGAGCGAGGAACATGTATGAGCGAGGAACATGTATGAGCGAGGAACATGTGTGAGCGAGGAACATGTATGAGCAAGGAACATGTATAAGCGAGAAACATGTATGAGCGAGGAACATGTATGAGCGAGAAACATGTATGAGCGAGGAATATGTATGAGCGAGAAACATGTATGAGCGAGGAACATGTATGAGCGAGGAACATGTATGAGCGAGGAACATGTATGAGCGAGGAACATGTATGAGTGAGGAACATGTATGAGTGAGGAACATGTATGAGCAAGAAACATGTATGAGCGAGGAACATGTATGAGCGAGGAACATGTATGAGCGAGGAACATGTTTGAGCGAGGAACATGTATGAGCGAGTTTTTAGTCAGGAACATGTATGAGCGAGGAACATGTATGAGCGAGGAACTTGTATGTGCGAGGAACATGTATGAGCAAGGAATATGTATGAGCGAGGAACATGTATGAGCGAGGAACATGTATGAGCGAGGAACATTTGCAAATATAATTCTTGAATCCAACTTTGGTCATCGGTATCACTGATTTTAAACCAATGGGCACATATTTTGTTTTCCTTATTTTTCTTACACAGATATTATTCTCATATCAATGATCATATGTTCCCGATCTCAATTTCATTCATATGAGCCTATTATTATATCATCATCATTTCGTATGTGACTAATATAACTGTATGTCCGTAACTAGTTGAATGTATATCAAGCATCAACATTGAATAAAATGGAGTAAAATGAAATAAAATTTGAGAGATTTTTTTCTAGGTTGACTGTATAAGATCAAATGGGCATGATATGAAATGAGAAATAAAACATCATCTCATTGTTGAAGTTTGGATCAAATCAACAGAGAATTATTTGACATAAGACAATTCGCAAAGCTGATGTCACGCATTAGAAGTTTTCCGTTATATCAAAATATTTTGTATGTTTCGACATTCTATCTCCTCCACAATTATTATCCTCTATCCCATCATTATAGGCCTATAGCTATCAAAAGTTTGATATACCGTGAGAAAGTCAGGCATGACGCCGTGTGGGATACTCATATTGAGTTGCGCATAGATTTCAGAATCGATCTATTATGCAAGAGTTTCATCATTCCAGTTTATCATTATAAACTAACAACAGTCCTGATTATTCGTGTCCTATTCGATATGAAAATGCAATCCCTTATTCACAGTGCATCGTCAAACCAATATATAAATATATAACGTCATCACATAAGAGTTTAAACTCGTGGAGGCCAGTTGATATTCAATGTCTATCAGCCAAAATTGTTATCATACTTGATGACATTAATTGACATAAATATGAATCATGTCAAAGGTGACTCCCTTGGTCTGAACGTCCGCTTATTGCAATATGAAGGATTATACCCGATAGAAGAAAAGAAGAAAACATGGTTACATCGTTCTGGCTGGATTCGAAGAGTAACATGGCACGGTCTAGTTGCAATAGTCATTCCATGGATTATTGCAAGTTTCTATTTCTTCATTGTTGATGACAGTTTGACCATGGACGTATTCCTGGATGTCATGTTTGCTGTCATAATCGTGATGACATGCACTTCATTAAATGCGATTGTTTGGATTAAAAGAGAAGATATACAGAATCTGATAAGTTTCTCAGAAGAATGTCATGTGAAAGCTTGTTGTTCTGTGGTTGAGGAAGAGAGAAAGATAGCTGCGAGAAGTAGACGGTATATTCGTGTGCATACGTGGGGATTTCTCGTTGGATCTACTCTATTAGGTGTGGGATTCTGTATCAAACCGTTGTTGAGACAAGGATCAGGTTTGTTTTTTTCGGAATATATTTTGATGGATACTGCTCAAGTTATAGTCATAATTTATTTATTTTTATTTTCATTGCTTTAATACATTAACATACATTACAAATTC
>OZ023336.1:17524104-17539104 GCA_964007535.1 Brachyptera risi
GAGCTTGGGTTTTATGTTTTTTTTTTTTTTTTAATTTTGTACGCGGCATACAGGTCAGGAAAAATTATCTATCGACTTGAAACTTTTTCTACATATTCCTGTCATACCAGAATAGACTGGAATTGTTATTCGGAGAAATCGGTCGGAAGGTTTTTTCCGGAAAATAATCGGAAAGTTTGAAAAATCCTCGTAAGAATAACCCGAGGGAAAAATACTTGGAAAACAAGAATTCTTCAAAAGCTCTCAAATTTTCACCAAATATGAACACTATTGTATTATACACCTTTTCAGAGATTTTTATAACAATCGATTGAGAAATAACAAAGAAAACGCAATAAAGTGTACATATTTTATTGAATATTTGGATCAATTGGATTTGCAAAGTGTATATGCGACAGGTTGCAGCACTATAAATATTAACAAGTTGCAGGTGAGGTTTTTGAATAACTTATTTGAAGTAATCGAAGGTTCGTAGATGTAAATTGAGCTGACAAGTTATTTTTCATTCTAGATTTCCATACTTCTAAGCTCATCTCACAACGCGAATCCCGCGTTTTCCTGTATTATATTAATTCATATTGTAATGGGAAGTCGTTAATGTCAAAAAAGTCGGAATAATATCATTATTATCGTTGAATTTTGACTAGAGTTAATTATGTAATTATTATTTCGCTACATCATTCCGGTATACTGTTTTGCGGACTGCTATCAATGAAGATTGTTCCTCTCTTCTTCCTTCCATTCTTTTATCCAATGACATGCCATTGTTAAGTGTGGCTTATTGTTGTGCTCCACAGATGCATCACTAAGATCAGAGAAGTGTTTGGATGGGTGTTCTTGTGGTACATCTTGTTTGCCGTCATTGGCTTCTGTTTCATAATGTTTCTCATGACACAGGTAAGATATGTGACCCAACACTGACAGTGTGAACACAATATCATAGTTCGGTCATAATGTTTCTCATGACACAGGTAAGATATGTGACCCAACACTGACAGTGTAAACACAATATCATAGTTCGGTCATAATGTTTCTCATGACGCAGGTAAGATATGTGACCCAACACTGACAGTGTAAACACAATATCATAGTTCGGTCATAATGTTTCTCATGACACAGGTAAGATATGTGACCCAACACTGACAGTGTAAACACAATATCATAGTTCGGTCATAATGTTTCTCATGACACAGGTAAGATGAATGAATGAATGAATATTAGAGTTTTAAGGCGCATCGACAGCGAGGTCATTTAGCGCCTGTCGAAATTAGTTGCAACAAAAGGTGAAAAGTGTGATATAAAGGTGGAAGTGAAATTTTGATGAGAACACCTAAATACATTAAACTAAGACTAAGACTAAACTATGTCTACAGTGTCTAAAGACGTTATACACTAATTTGTTAAAACCGAACATGTGTGTGCTGTAAAGGGTCACACCCATGGGACTAGGATGAGAACGTTTTATTACTTGTTCTCAGTTCAAACTCCCCCTCAAATAGGAGTGGAGGAACGACAAACCATAATAGATATATGGTGGAATATGGTTTGATTTAAAATACTCCTGATGTCTATCCCAAGAGATCGGCATCAAGAATAAGTATCAAATGTCAAAAAGCAGTACATTGGTGAAAGATGATTGCACAAACAACGTCATCTTGAACGGACATGGAAATGTCCTGATTCGGGCAGTTTGAAAAATGATACTGGTAACAAGACGACTTTATCGTCTAACGCAGATCCACGAGCATGTCAAATGAGATTCAATAGCTTCGATAATCTTAGAAAGCTGAATATGGTATCTATCGATTTTGAATTATTCCCTAAAATCTTTGACATTGTGTCTTCCATACGAAGCTGTCTCCTCAGAGCAGTATATTTCTGACACTCGAGTAATATTGTGTCGAACAGGTAAGATATGTGACTCAACACTGACAGTGTAAACACATCATAGTTCGGGAAACTCAGGAAGAATAAAATTGGTGACACAAGTTCAAGTATTCGGTAACTTGTTGATAAACTGGTCACATTTTATATCATATTCCAAAATATCTCAGTGAGATGAAACACTGCTTCAGAAACTGAAGTGACAATATTTTTGAAGTGACAGATTTTATTATGTTTTTTGTAATTTTGATTTCTGCTCCAGCATGTTTCTTCCAATGACAAGTGGATAAGTCTGTATTGGACTTATGCCATGCTTTCTGGCTGCGTAGCGATGGGAGTCCCATGCTTCTGTGCTGACCAACTCAGCGATGATGTGAGACATGTTTACTATTGTTTGTTTGTTTGTTTGTTCATTTTCCACAGTTCGTATGTCTTGAATACATGTGGTAATTAAAGTTCATATTTCCAAGACTTTATTTTTTATATTAATTGTTCAACATTGAAACACTAAGCATGAAAAATGGAATAAGTGAGATGCAATAATGTATGAAACTAAAAATTTAATTTGACATAATTCGACTCAATATTGATGTGACTCACGAGTTCAACATCATGCCATTTAACTTCTTTCTCAGTGATTTCACTGAGTTGGGAAGTATTTGCAGCTCTTTGCTCTCGTTCCATACAGTAATTGTCCTCTTGAGTAACGATAATTTACCAACGTTTGATTGAGTTTCCTTCAGCCTCATTTTGTAATTATGGTCTTCTCTGTCTAGATAATCAGGCTCCCAAGAATGCATATTTTTTCTCGGGACAGATTCAGAATGGTCGGGAAAAAGAAGTTTGACAAATCAGTTTCATGTAATAACTCATCAATTATCAGCGATATCAATCATGTATTAAGTGAAATACAAACTGCTTTAATTTTTTTCAAACTCACGCCTGTAGTTTTTACAGGTATCAAATAAAAATTAAATAATGAATAACACAAAATTATTATGCAGCTCGAATTTTACTTCCATAAAAATGAACCACTTGTGGAGTATCAATGAGTAACTTCAGTTGTCTTCAATCATTTGAAAAAAATACAAACATCGATGATGCACACAAAACTAGTATTAATATCTTCCACCTTTCGAAAGTTTTTAGAAAACCATATAATAAATGAAAAATTGGTGACTAAATGACCGTTCTATTGTTGTACTCTTTCCCCACACACAAACAAAACGGTGATTTTAACGCGGACAACACTCTACCTACCTGTGATTTCTGTTGTATAGTAGCTATATATATATTATTCACTGGCGATAAAGTGGTTTCAATTATTTGCGATACTTCAATGACCTTCTATTGACTTCGAACGCTGAGATTGTATGCTCTACATAGCAGTTTGTAGGACAATATGAGCTAGTAATTGAATCAAACAACGATGTATCATTTCACTATTCTCAAAACACTGAATGTGAGAGAGTGTGTCAAGTGGTTAGAATGATCTGAATTGATATCCACTGTCATGACTTCCCAGTTGCGTGGTATCACTGAGGCTGCGTATTTCTGTGACTGGACCGACACATCGACAGCATTCAAGAAGACTCTGTTACTTGTAATGGCAGTCGGTGATCGCGACGCTGACCTAACGCCGCCAGGCTTCGTGACGTTGTCAAGGGAACTGCTCATGCAAGTAAGTATAGAACCACACACAGTATTAAGATGTATATCAACAGATTCTTCTCTTAGCTGGATTTTCACAAGTGCACGTAAAATTCAATTTTTTTTTTTTTTATTTATTGAACTAAAGAACATAGACATACAAATAGATAATGAACAGTCACGTGATGTCCACAAAGCCTTGAAGAGCTTGTCTGTGGATTAAATACAAGAAAATAATAGAAAGAATATTGTGTAATGCCATGGTTGAAGTAAAAGAAACATTAGAAGGTCGAATAATTACAAACTAAATCAAATATGTTAGAGAATGAACAAGGTGGAGTTGAACAGTGAAAGTGAATAATAAATATAAATATAATAAACAATGAGTGGAAAATTCAAAATAATTCGAACACTATGGAACAAGTTTTATAATTCCACAACACAATTTACAGTCGAGTTGAATAACCACTTCTTAATTTCTAATTTAATTGCCTTATATTTGTCCATATTTCTTGAATTCACTGGCATTCCATTGAATATAATCTGTACAGTATATTCAAGTCATCTTTGTCCATATTTATTATTGTAATCAGGGATTTTAAAGTTGTTTAGGAGTCTCAATCTGGTGTTCAAACCAGAATTGAATTCATTGATGAGCGTAGCGAAGTCTCCATCCCACTCTTATAGGGCTTTGTCTGTGTGGTTTTTTTTTTTTTTTTTTTTTTTTTTTTTTTGTAAGCACTCCACAGGTCGCAAGGGTTGACTGATCAACATGAAACTTTTTTTGTACACGCAAACTCATCCAACTTAGAACTGTATAGTTTTTGGGATGAATCGTTCGGACCGATTTTGAGAATCATCATCTCAAAGTTTCTAAAAACCCCATAAGATTTGGCTGGGCGGAAAATGTTGAAAAATAAAATCTCTCCAAATGAGATGAAATTTTCTCTAAATGTGTATACATGGATTTTACACATTATTACGATTTTTTAAGCGATTTTGATCAGTCGTTTTGGAGAAAAAAAATAAAATGACTGATAATATTCATAAAATATATCATACAAATTATGACAGAATTAAGTTGTCGAGATTCACTGCTTTCTAGATTCAAGAGTTGACCAACAATGAAGTATTTTTTATATGCGTCAAGGTGTGTAGAACACCAGAGTCAATGAAGTGGCAAGAGTAGAACTTCTTTAACGACTTTTATAGCTTATTCAGATATCAAGGTGTGTAGAATACCAAAGTCGATAAAGTAGCAAGGGTAAAACTATTTCAAGGACTTTTATACCTTATTGAGATATCTCGCTCATCTTACAACGCATATTTCGCGTTTGACTAGTTAAATTCGTTATTGGAATTCTTGGGAGACAACAATTTCATGTTGATAAAAAAAATGATTATTGGATGAGTTGTGTGAAAAGTGTTGAAACATGAAACCGGTAAATATTCAACACTGTAATTGAATATATTGATTTGTTGCAGGTTATGAAGACGGCTTATTCCACTTACAATATCTTACGTGAAATATCGTGAGAAGTGAATAGAATAAAAGGACATAACTATGACGAAACAAATTAGATTATATCAACGAAGATCGGTAATAGTGACTGATAACTGATGGAGACTTAAATTGCTGTACAAATAATACATCTAAATGTATTTGCTGGATTGAATCAAATGTTTATTACTGTAATTCGCATAAGCATTCTCTGCACAAGCTTGTACTATACACGTCCCTGAAGAAACCATTGTTGATGAGATATTTCGAAACATTAATTCTGGGTTCAGTCCTGCGTGGATCCAAATTTCCAAGTTCATCTCGTGACTAATTGGATGAGCGAAGCGAAGACTCAGTTTCACCATACCTGGAAAAAAGTGCTCGTTTTTTGCTTTTTGTTTGTTTTTTTGTTCAAGCCCCACAGGTCAAACTGAAATTCAGAATCAGTTGAAACTTGGCATACACAAGTGTCCTTATCCACTTCGATACTGTATAGTTTTGAGGCGCAATCAATTCAACCACTTCTGAGAAAACTCATTTCGATGTTATCGAAAACCCCGTGAGAATAAACCGCAGGAAAAAAATCGTCAACAATATTTCATTGGAGAGAATTCAAATTCTCAGAGAATTTTAATATGATAATGTTACACATTATTCCAAACTTTCACTCAAATCGAATCAGCCGTTTTGATGTAAGAAAATATATAATAAATTTTTTTCAAATCATTCGAAGCTATTAAGATACCTACTGATGAATCCAAGCAACAGATGTAACCAATTGATTGAAAACGATTAAAACACAGCCTTCTTCACTATCATAGAAATTGATTGGGAAATAGGATGGCAGTGATATAATTGTTTGGATCTCAAGGTGTATATATATATGAATCTATATATATATATATATATGAATATATAATGACCAATCCAGAAATATGAGTTGATATAATCTAGCTCATCCATCAACGTGACAGCACATAACGCGTTTATCCAGTTATAGAAAGTTATCCCGGTCCATTTTCAAAGTACGAATAATTTTTCCATGGATTTTATTGTTTTGTAGTGAGTGTGTGGGGCTGTCCTTGACCAACTTGAGCGTTTCCACCATATATATATATATATATATATATATATATATATATATATATATATATATATATATATATATATATATATATATATGAATATATATATATTCATATATACATATATTTGAATATATATGAATATATATATATATATATATATATATATATATATATATATATATATATATGTATAGATATGTATATATATATATATATATATATATATATATATATATATATATATATGAATATATATATATATATATATATATAAATATATATATATATATATATATATATATCATATATATATATATATATATATATATATATATATATATATATATATATATAAATATATATGAATGTATATATATATATATATATATATATATATATATATATATATATATATATATATATATATGTATATAAATATTTAAATATTTATGAATATATATATATAAATATATAAATATATATATATATATATATATATATATATATATATATGAATATATATTGATATATATATATATATATATATATATATATATATATATATATATATATATATATAAATATATATGAATGTATATATATATATATATATATATATATATATATATATATATATATTTATGTGTGTGTGTGTATATGTGTGTTTGTGTGTGTGTGAGACAGTAGAAAAATTATATATCGATAATTTCCTATAGTCGAGGGTCCTTACCCTTTCTGGCATGTTATGCTTAATAATTTTCTTCCATAGAAATACTTTGTGTGATTGCGTCGAGTTTCCTCATGAGGAAACCTCATACTGAATTAGAGACTGAATATTCACAAAGAATGCTACTCTGCTTGTTGCAATCCTTTCAACTGATCTAATTGAAGCTCGAACGTTCATTTTCAAACTTGTTGACAAAGCAAGTTCGTGATTTGGACAATCGCTGGCGTTTTCCGTGTCTACCTTGTATAAAATAGTAATGGAGACACTTTCACTTCTACATACACTGAATGATAAATATTTATTATGTGTTTCAAGATCTGCCTATTGAAATACCGTCTACATACAAGTTGACTAATATTCCTGTATTCTGATTGGTTGACTGAAAGCATGTC
Source organism: Brachyptera risi (assembly GCA_964007535.1). Taxonomy (NCBI): domain Eukaryota; kingdom Metazoa; phylum Arthropoda; class Insecta; order Plecoptera; family Taeniopterygidae; genus Brachyptera; species Brachyptera risi. Next base: position 17,531,347 of record OZ023336.1, read on the forward strand.
ATATTCGTATGTCCAAAGCTGAAGTCGAAATCAAAGTCCAAAAATGTATTATCTCACTGTTATATCAGAATAACAAAGGATAATAAGAACGCACTCCTATAGGATGAAGAATATTGTATTCATTCTTCAATAGAAGAATTCGTGTTCTCTATTCTTTGAAATTAAAAATTAGTTTCTCACGCAATTACACTTGACAAAGGATGTTGGGGCCTTGTGAAGAACAGTGAAGACGCCTTGGGAGCTAGACTATATGGTTTCATATCGAGTTAGTCATTTGTCTAGTTAACTGTAATAAAATGACATCATAGATTATTCATAACAAATCTGACAATAGAATGTTGAGAGATATCACTTTGGATCATAAAATCGTAGAGACAAGTTGATATTCAATTGCTGTGAGCCGAATTATTAGTATACATAATAACTTCAACAAGCATGGATAACGGTAATATGAAAATCAGCTGCTTGGATATTAACGTCAGGATATTGCAATATGACGGATTATACCCAATAGAAGAAGGAGCAAAGACATGGCTGTATCGTTCCTGGTGGTTCCGGACGGTAACATGGCAATTCCTGACAATAATACTTCTGTCGTGGATTCTTTATAGTTACCATTATTTCATTATTGAGAACAGATTGGATAAGAGAGTATATGTGGAAGGAGTGTTTAATGTATTTGTGATACTTACGTGTCATTTATCGAATTTGATTGCTCGTGGAAAAAGAGAAGATATACAAAAGCTGGTTAGTTTATCAGAAGAATGTCAAGAAAAGTCGTGCGGTTCTGGAGATGAGCAAGAGAGAAAGATAGCTGAAGAATTCAGCCGATACATACGTGTACATACATGGGGATTTATCATTGGAACATCAGTGGGAATATTCGCTTTCTCCATTATACCTATGATGAGAGAAGGATCAGGTTTGTATTTTCAGATATATTCGCTTGAAACCGGAACACATTTCCACAAAGAATGTTTGATCGAACTGGAGGAGGATATATATATATATACATATTTTTTTTTTTAATAAGATCGAAACTTGATACAAAATCATTGTTCCTCAATTAAGGCCAAGGATGGAAATTAGGATCGTTTGGATGGGACACCACAAGGGCAATCTTACCATGCCATTTTAATTATTTAAAACCAATTAACTTCAACCCCAGGACTGCTATATTTATAGCAATGTTTCAACTTCATTTAACATACAAATTCAAATTGATAGTGAAACGCTAGCCTGTGACATGGTCAAATTACATTGAGCTGGTAATGATCAAATAGAACAATGAATCAATTTAAATTATTGAGGTTACTGATGAAATACAAACGTGAAATGATTTGTTTCAATCAATTTGCATATTGAAGGAAGAGAATGCATATGAAATTTTGTGATTTGGCGAATATTCGTGGGTGGTCATGCTATTGTTAGCTCGTCTAACAACGCTTATATAGCGTTTTTCTAGTTAATTGATATAATAAGAATCAATTGATTCTCTCTGCTTCCAGGATATGCCAGTTGGCTGCCGATTGTATTGTATTTCCCGAGGGTAAATCTATTCTCGTTTATTGTGGTGTACGCCGGACAACTGTTCGTCATCATCAGCTCAGTTCATTTCTTCACGGTGACGCACACATTCGTCATGGCGTTGTTGATTAATGTGATCGGACTTTCTCAAATATTGCGATGTAGAATTCAGAATGTCAAGAAATTGTCAGTACGTGCAGTAATGGTAAGAAATGGGAAGAAATCAAGGCAGTGTACAAATCGTCAGGTAAGGCATTCGTTCAGCCGAATTTGGTATTATTTATCGAAATGTGATTGTATATGGATTACTAAGTCAAGACTTTATGCAAGAAATATAGAATTCGGAAATATATGTCTGAAATATCTCTCAATTACATCAGATAGATAATTTGGGTATATTCTCAGGTAGGAGTGTCGGCGGGTACCCGGCTATCCGGGTCGGGTACGGGTACACCACTACCCGACTCCAATATCATTACCCGGGTACCAGCCACTTTTCACAACGCGAGCTTTTGTTCTTCATTTTCACTGACAGATTTTCACTGAACTTTCAAACAAAGCGCGCTTGTGTGGGGGGTAAAACGAAAGAATTTTGGTTTCCTCTACTCCTCTTTAGAGCATAGATATCATCTGTTATCATCAACTGACCTTATGATGAGAGACGAATAAGCACTCCCCCCCCCCCCTCCAACACTTTGGCACTCGGTAGCAACCACAGTTCGAACACTTCTGCATACCGCTTAAACACCGCTTAAACACATGGCCCTTCGTTCACAAGAAAAGAGGGACATGCCACATTCACTCAAGTTGACTCCACTCATGTGTTTGGGTAGATTATGTTGTGCTGAGATGCAGTGATATGATATGAGCAGACTGCTTATAGTTGCAACATTAATAATGGTAACCTAAAGATTGTAAATAAGATGATAAAATACATTTAAATGAAGAATAGATAGGCATAGTTAAGATGTTTAAAAAATTGATGACCCGGGTAATACTCGGGTAGTGATGACGGGTACCCGATTCCAAAAATTGCTACCCACCGACATCCCTATAATCTCAGGTGCTAGATATCAAAACTGTAGTAATCAAAACTGGACGTCATTAGCGGTAATCCAACGGAAAGTATTCTACTGTGGAATACGATTTCTCTCAACTAGTATTTATGAGTCGCATTCTCGGCCCCATTGACGTCACAAATCATAGCATCCAATCGAAGGCACTGTTCGAACTGAGGTGAAATTCAAATATCCGATCAGGGTGTCAAATAGACACCCTAAATAAATGATAGATCCCAATAGATAGATTGATCCCAATTGATAGAAAATAAGATGATAAATAGATGATCCCAATTGATATAGATCTAGAAGGCCGACTGATAAAGCCACGCCCATTTCGACTCATCAGTTATCATACAGTACCCCTATTCCTGAGATAAATGAGATGTGAGAAAAATAAAAATGAGTGAGAAAACGATTATATCACTTAAAATGGCCGATTGGTAATGGTTACTCGGCCATTTTAAGTGAGATAATCGTTTTCCCACTCATTTTCATTTTTCTCACATCTCATTCATCTCAGGAATAGAGGTCCAGATATTTTGTTTCTTCAAATTTGTAATCGATACGAGTTAGAAAGATAAGCCTCGTTAAATTTGATTGTTACAGTTTTTTGGAACGAATTGCTCAACAAACACTGAAGACAGTCCGCCTCCGGAATGCAACAGATCGTTGTCCGATATATGGTCCATCGATCAAGTTGAGGGACAGAAAAACTTCGACACTGAAATCACTGAAGAAACTAGAATACTAATCACTTATGAAGCTGAAGTATGGAATAGCAAGGAAGTGGAAAATGAAATGCTGCTACAAATGATTGAAAATGTCAAACAACACCAACGGTTGTTGAGGTATATATTTTTCCATCAACATTCACTTTCTAGAGACAAAACCATCATGCTCCACTGAAAACCTGAAAATATATTTCATGTAATAGGAAATTTTTGAATAATCGAGTGATGATGATGACATAATTAGACGAGCTTTAGCGAGGATTCAATTTGACATACTGAAAAAAATTGGTGTTCGTTTCTATGTTTTTTTTATGTTTTTTTTTGTCGGTTTTCGTCAGATCAAACAGCTACAGCTATCAACTTCAAACTTTTTTTTTCATAATGGTTCCTCATCCAACTTGGATCTGTAAGGTTTTGTGGCATTATTAGGTGGTAACTTTTAATTTTATGAATTTTAGAAATTTCAAAAATACCCCTTAGAATAACACAGCGGAAAAAAGAAAATAATTTAATTTTCCAAAAAAATGAAATTTTGCGTGAAGTTGAATTATATTCTGGTACACATTGCTGGAAATTCTCAGCTTGATCGAGTCAACCATTTTGAGGAAAAAACATAAAATGTGCTGCATTGGTACCACACGAAGCAGTTTTCACCCATTTATAACTTAAATGTCACCCAATTGGCGAATGTAAGCAAAAATTTGGCAAAAAAGTCGACATACTATTACTATCCACTCGTCTAACAACGCATATATGGCGTTTTCCCAGTTAGTATCTCAATTGTGAACCAGGCTTTGATACACAAAGATGTAACAAGTTAAACGCGGAGGCATGTGAGTTATTTGAAGATCAGGGTGCTTGTATCGCTTTCCATTACATTCCTTATGATATCTCACTCATCTCACAACGCATGTACTGCGTTTTCCCAATATCTCACCTTGCGTCAATTAAAGCTTCATCTCTGTACGACTACTATACTCTTATTCAGTGACAATCGGCATCGTTCCATCTGGTTTGTTTCGTTTCCAGGTATATCAGTGAATTACGTGAAATATTTGGATGGTTGTTATTGTGGTACACCTTATCTGGAATCATTACCTTCTGCATCGTTATGCTTCTCATGACACAGGTAAGAGAAAAACCAAAACTATAATCTTGTATTTGGTAAGCGTCGAGAATCACAATAATATACCTTTTCAGAATTCAATGCGCAGGCGCTCACTACCTTTTAGCAACTGAGATCAACGGTAATGACGACTTGCAGTCTCCGCCCCCTTTACTTCACAAATCATACCGTCCAATCAACAGGACTGTTAGAAGTGTATTCAAATTGAAATATTCAATCCGGGTATCTTGAAATAACCACAAATGATGTAGATCCACTGGCGGACTAGTGAAGCCACGCCTATTTCGAATCATCAATTTCATTCTGGGTATTACTGTGCTGTTTCAAAAGTCGGTCTGCTTATTCACAGGATTGAAGGCGAAACACCAGAATATATATATTTTTTTTAATAACATCGAAACTTGATACAAAATCATTGTTCCCCAATTAAGGCTAAGGATGAAAGGTAGGATCGTTTGGACGGGGCACCACAAGGGCGATCTCACCACCCCATTTTAATTATTTAAAACCAATGAACTTTAACACCAGGACTGCGCTGTTGGTGACCATAACTTTCCGCCGCAGATAACAGTCTTTCAGTTTCCGAAAGTCTGGAACACATTATAAGTAAAAACCGTTTCTGTGATATATATCCGGACATTATCCGCATTGGTATTAAGAGTAAACAAAACACACGAATGTTGATATCTTCCACTTTGAACTAAGTCTCTTGGGCAATGATCACTTCTTTCCATTAACAGCAGATGTAAAGTTTGTCATTATACAAAATGGAAAAAAAAATGAGTGATAGGCCTATAATAGAATATATATATATTATAAATATATATATATATATTATACAGCCTATATAGAATATATAGCCTGCATTATCTCTGATCTTACTCCGACAGTGTTTGAATCTCTTGAAATATAGTAAACATATCAATTTGTAACTAGTATCATACTTTCAGTGAATGAGTTCACTGTGACGCACAATAATGTGTAGCATTCGTGCTGAATAGAATCAAGAGGAGGAAATGGTTCATCAAAGTAAAAAAGCAGGAAGGGTTAAATATCAAGCTGCAGAGGGTAACAGAGAGTGTGAGTAAGATGATTGAAGTGTTGGGATGAAATTCGTTGGAGAAGAGGAGAGGGCAGATGAGGCTGTACAATATGTATAGGGCATTCACAGGGCAAAGAGCATGGAAAGATATAGGAATGAGATTGAAGGAACCACATTATTATGGGAGAAGTGACCACTGGGCCTAAATAAAAATCGTTCAAGCACGACTGGACAGGGTGAAATATTCATTTGTCAATAGAACCATACGGGACTGGAATGGCCTGAACCAGAGTATGTTTGACGGAGTTGATAGGATTGGTCAATTTAAAATGAAGCTGGCTAGATAAATTTAGTAATTTTAGATTCTGCAAGTAATTTGAGTTAAGAATTAATTTTAAGATGTTACCACCTGTTCATAACTATTTGTAACAGTGAAATAAACAAACAAACAAATTAAATTGAGTGGTTTGAACCAAACCAATCGAATATGAACTGAGAAACATCTGAACTCTTTGTTTTCACATCACGAGGTGAGAAAGCTGAACTACTGTCGGGCAGTACATCTACAACCAATTTAAATTCTCCTTGGATAATAATCGATGATCATTTGTATGGGTGTCACAAATTGCTAGTCTGGTGTTAAAGTTCGCAAGAGCCAACTTCGTCTAAAGAACCTCGTCTCGTCAAGTCAAATTTTCGACAGTACGATCTATTTATTTGGCTCAATTCCAATCGATGCTTCAATATGGAGTGATGTTCTGGGGATAGCTCCAGACAGTATGAAAACCTTCCGTGCTCGGAAACGCAGCCCTCGCTCTATATTATCCATTGGTAAACGGTACTCGTGCAGGCAAGGATTCAAGGACCTCAAAATTCGAAATTCTCAAAATTCTACATCCGGGCAGTCAGCATATCCACAAAAGAAAATCCTGACCTTTTCAAAAATAAGTCATCACCAGCACAGTACAAGAGGAGAGATCCAATCAGAACACGAGTATTGCAGACTGAAGACAACCTCGAATGCAATGATCCAAGCCAGGAGGAGACTCTTCAACCATCTTCCACGTGGAATGCAGTGTTTGGAAAAGACTCAATTTCAAATACCACTAAGAACACATCCATCGGAACATTCTTTCTGTAGTTTGGGGGAATTCTTTGTTTGATGTCATTTTCTTTTTTTTTCTTTTTTTTTATTATCCTGTTTGACTGCCCCTTCCTGCCTTTGTCTGATTGCCTTTTTGTTAGGTCTTTGTTACTTTCATTCTTCCTGTATTCATTCCTCACATAATTTACAATAACAGTAATAATAGTATCAATTAATCTTAGTATCATCTTACATTTATTCACTTTATAATGTGATTTTTTCTCTCTTAACCTGGTTTATATGCCTCAAATAACTCGGGTTTGTTTTCTGATGTAATGATTTCAATTTGTTCTTCTAGCATGCTTCTTCTGATAACAAATGGGCCACCTTGATTTGGATTTTTCTCCTGCTTTTGGATTGCCTAATGTTGGCTGGACCATGCTTCTGTGGTGACCACTTCAGTAACAATGTAAGTCTTGTTAACAATTCACAACAGCAACTCCTACAAACTCTCATTTATCTCAGGAAAACGTGATGGTGATCCGGATAAGATATTGTGCCGAATCAGTTCTTGTGTAATTGATTATTTTCATCGATTACTGATATTCAAAATGTAATACAATGAGAGTCATGAATCTTTCTGATACAAATTCAGTGAAATCGCCAGAAAAATACAAAAATACCACGTCTGTCGTTTGTACAGCTATCGTTATGAACTACTCAACTATGATCTGAGAGAATGTTTTAATTCTGAGAAGACTTCGTGCAGATGCACCGTCCGATCATTTTCAAAACAGTGTTCCCTGGCCTCTACAACCCGATATGCCTATGCAAGCGTCGTCCATACCCTAGACAGTGTTAATCCCTACTATACACAAGATGAACGTTAATCTTCCTATTACATTTTTTAATACCATATCATAATTGTACTTTTTGCCTCTCTTATATATTTGTTATATTCGAGTTCTATTTTACCCATTCAGTGTGTTTTTTTTTCTATACTGTGTTTTTCTTGTTCTTCCATTGTTATTATATTTAGGTATATATTTAAAGCATGTCCTATAAAGAGTTGATAAATCATGGAATTTTCATGCTCAACCCAATAAATACAATAAATACAATTATTTCACTTGTCAAAGTTAAGAATGACACTTTGAGGACGCGCAGTTCAACCCTAAGCACTTTCG
>OZ023336.1:17541604-17899104 GCA_964007535.1 Brachyptera risi
CAGATCTGTATAGTTTTGTGGCATTATCGGATGTTAATTTTTTTCTTAGGAATTTTAGAAATTTCAAAAATACCCATTGGAATAACACAGCGGAAAAAAAAAATATTTTCCAAAAAATTGAAATTTTGCGTGGAGTTGGGTTACATTCTGATACACATTTCTGAAAACTTTCAGCTTGATCGGGTGAGCCATTTTGAATAAAAACCATAAAATGTGCTAAATTGGTAAGACTCGAAGCAGTTCTTACCCATTTCTAAATTGAATGTCACCCAATTGGCGAATGTAGGCAAAAGTTTGACAAAAAAAGTCGATATACTATTACTATCCGCTCGTCTAACAACGCATATATGGCGTTTTCCTAGTAGTAATTGTTTATCAGACGAGCTTTAGCGAGGATTCAATTTGACATACTGAAAAAAATTGGTGTTCGATTTATGTTGTTTTTTTATGTTTTTTTGTCGGTTCTCCACAGGTCAAACGGCTACAGCTATCAACTTCAAACTTTTTTTCTTTATGGTTCCTTATCTAACTCAGATCTGTATAGTTTTGTGGCATTATCGGATGTTAATTTTTTTCTTAGGAATTTTAGAAATTTCAAAAATACCCATTGGAATAACACAGCGGAAAAAAAAAATATTTTCCAAAAAATTGAAATTTTGCGTGGAGTTGGGTTACATTCTGATACACATTTCTGAAAACTTTCAGCTTGATCGGGTGAGCCATTTTGAATAAAAACCATAAAATGTGCTAAATTGGTAAGACTCGAAGCAGTTCTTACCCATTTCTAAATTGAATGTCACCCAATTGGCGAATGTAGGCAAAAGTTTGACAAAAAAAGTCGATATACTATTACTATCCGCTCGTCTAACAACGCATATATGGCGTTTTCCTAGTATAGTATCACAGATAATTTAGCTCGATTATCTGTGATAGTATCACGCACGTCATAAGATAAATGAGAAAGTACATAGATCCATGCAGTTCGAAATTTTCAATCATTCAAAAGTAATTTTTGTCGCCTTCATGCGGAAATGTGGTGGAGAATATTCTTGCTCGATATATTGATTCATTTCGGATTCAATAACAATTTACTTTCAGTGCCTGACACCGTCATTCATAGTACCAGGAAAACGCCATATATGCGTTGTTAGACGAGCGGATTGTGATAGTATGTCGATTTTTTTGCCAAACTTTTGCCTACATTCGCCAATTGGGTGACATTCAACTTATAAATGGGTAAAAACTGCTTCGTGTGGTACCAATTTAGCACATTTTATGTTTTTTCTTCAAAATGGCTGACCCGATCAAGCTGAGAATTTGTATAAATGTGTATCAAGATGTAGCCTAATTCAACTTCACACCAAATTTCATTTTTTTTCGAAAATAATTTTCAATTTTTTTCTTCGTGTTATTCTAATGGGTATTTTCGAAATTTCGAAAATTCATAAAATAAAAAGTTACCACTCGATTATGCCACAAAACTATACAGATCTGAGTTAGATGAGTAACCATGATGAAAAAAAGTTTGAAGTTGATAGCTGTAGCCGTTTGACCTGTGAAGAACCGAAAAAAAATGATGAAAAAAAAAACATGATGACGAACACCAATTTTTTTCAGTATGTCAAATTGAATCCTCGCTGAAGCTCGTCTAACAATAATGTGTCCGTATTTATCTCTCATCATGTTTAAATGGAAGAATAAGTCGAATGGATTCATGGAAATTGCTTTTCCCTCTTCTGTATTTCCCAGTTGTCTGGTCTCACCGAAGCTGCGTATTTCTGCGACTGGATCGACTCCACGATAACATTCAAGAAGACTCTGTTGCTTGTAATGGCAGCATGTGATCGCGACGTTGACTTGACCCCACCAGGCTTCGTGTCAATGTCAAGGAAACTGTTCATGCGAGTGAGTAGATCCAATAGACTTTTGTCACGTAACAAATGACAAACAATCGTTACCATAGCAACACAGCGAACTGGTGGACTACCAGACATTCTGATTGGTCAATTCCAACTGGTGGTTTTCTGTCTCTTGCAACAATGGGTGAAGTCACTTGACAGAAGCCTATAAACGGTGAAATGTGAAATTTGCGGCACGATGTGGGATGTAGTGATACCAACCTCTGTTATCATGATATAAAGGAGGTGCTGTATCTCGGATTTTGAAAGTGAAATATTTCTGGGCTCAGTTCCTGAATCCAGGGTCCCAATTTCCTGTAACGCAACTATCGCTTCTATATAGAACTACATAAAACAACAATGTTCAACATTGCTTCACACGGCTCAGTAGAATTTTAATGTTAGTAGATGCATTTTTGTTTCGAAAATTATAGATTTTAGTCAATGCCACCGTAGCCATTCTTATCCACATCCAGTTCACAAGGGAATCCGCTAGATCGCGACATGCAATCGGGACCTTTGGCTCTGAACTGACCGCAAGAAACCACAAATACCGTCCATGTTATCTGTATGGGAGTTGGAGCACATTCTTTATAATAAAATAGCTTGGTATCACTACATCGTGATATCGATGTTTCTATAAAGACGGTAACTAAATTGAGTTGTTATTGTTGTTGTTATTGTTTTAACTGACAATTTCATGGAGAAGTTACATGTTTTCTACACAAGAGAACACAAAGCCTATATTCGGCTTGTCTGTGGCGTCATGTAAAGTTCTTGGTTTTTGCACAGCGAAAAGATGTTGCAGAAAAATCCTTGAAGAAACATCACAGCCCCAAAATAAAGACGATAATAATTTCCCTCATTGGATGAGCGAAGCGAAGACTCAATTTCGCCATATCCGAAAAAAAGGTGACTGTTTTTTTCTGTTTTTTTTTTTGTTCTCGCTCCACAGGTCAAACAAAAATTTAAAATCAGTTGAAACTTGGCATACACAAGTGTCATTATCTAATTCGATACTGTATAGTTTGAGGCGCAATCGGAATGAATGAATATTAGAGTTTTAAGGCGCATCGACAGCGAGGTCATTTAGCGCCTGATCGGTTCAACCACTTCTGAGAAAACTCATTCTAAAGTTTTCAAAAGTCCCATTAGAATAACCCAGAGGAAAATATTCGTGAAATAATTTTCTTCCGAGACATTTCAAATTCTCATGGAATTTTAATATAATAATTATACACATTATTCCGAACTTTCACTCAAATCGGATCAGCCGTTTTGATGTAAACAAATATATAATGTAATTTTTTTAAATCACTCGAAGCTATTAAGATACCATTTAAATCCAAGCCACAGGTGTCACCTCTTGAATGTAAACGATTAAAACAAAGCCTTCTTTATCATCATAGAAATTAATAATGGAAAATAAGAGGGCAGTGAAGTAATGGTTTGGATCTCAAGGTGTATATATATATATATATATAAAAAAACCAATCCAAAGATAAGATGATATGTTCCAGCTCATCCATCAACGCGGAAACACATAACGCGTTTGCCTAGTAAAATAGCTTGGTATTACTACATTGTGATCGTAATATCGATGTTTCTATAAAGACGGTAACTAAAATGAGTTGTTATTGTTGTTGTTGTTGTTTTAACTGACATTTTTATGGAGAAGTTACAAGTTTTCTACACAAGAAAACACAAAGCCTATATTCGGCTTGTCTGTGGCGTCATGTAAAGTTATTATGGTTCTTGCACAGCGAGAAGATGTTGAAGAAAAATCCTTGAAAAAACATCACAGTCCCAAAACTAGATTTTAACGAATAAAGACGTTAATAATTTCCCTAATTTTAGAGAAAACTATAAATCATCATCTCAATTTCAGAAGTTATGACCAATTCATTTGTCCTCTAGACCCGACCCCTTTTTCAAGTCGTGACAGAGACGTCACTCGATTCTGTTCATGTTTCTATACAGAATCGGTAATGCCTACTCATGATTTCTGGATCAAAAATATGAATTTTAGTTTCTGAAATTGAAATTATGATTTCTAGTTTTCTCTAAAACTAGTCAAACGCGAAATATGCGTTGTAAGATGAGCGAGATATCCTAATAAGGTATAAAAGTCGTTGAAGTAGTTCTACCCTTGCTACTTTATCGACTCTGGTATTCTACACACCTTGATATCTGAATAAGCTATAAAAGTCGTTAAAGTAGTTATAATCTTGCCACCTTATTGACTCTGGCAATCTACACACCTTGACGCATATAAAAAATACTTCATTGTTGGTCAACTCTTGAATCTAGAAAGCAGTGAATCTCAACAACTTAATTCTGTAACAATTTGTATGATATATTTGATGAATATTATCAGTTATTTTTATTTTTTCTCCAAAACGACTGATCAGAATTGCTTAAAAAATCGTAATAATGTGTAAAATCCATGTTTACACATTTAGAGCAAATTTCATCCTATTTGGAGAGATTTTATTTTTCAACATTTTCTGCCCAGCCAAATCTTATGGGGTTTTTAGAAACTTTGAGATCATTTTTCTCAGAATCGGTCTGACCGATTCATTCCAAAAACTATACAGTTCTAAGTTGGATGAGTTTGCGTGTACAAAAAAAAGTTTCATGTTGATCAGTCAACCCTTGCGACCTGTGGAGTGCTTACAAACAAACAAAAAAAAAAAAACACACAGACAAAGCCCTATAAGAGTGGGATGGAGACTTCGCTACGCTCATCAATTAGGGAAATGAATATCGTCACTCTTCATTGAAATCTAGTTTCAGGGATTGTGATGTTCTTTAATACAGTTTGGATGAGTTTTCTGGAATGTAAAAAGATTCTCAATACAATACAATATTATGAATCTATACTGATATTGTTGGTATCCGTCAACTTTATTCCAGTCACATTGATATACACATTTGTCACATTGATTCATCTGTTTCAGGTTATGAAGACGGCTTATTCTAATTACAATATTTTACGTCAAATTAAATAAAAATCAAGAGAAGAAGAAAACAATAATGTTCACTGTTTGTGTAACATACAAGATTGCATTAGAATGAATTTGTATTTAATTTTCGTGAATAGGCTTCGAATAGATCATATGATAACTGAAATGAAAGGTGATATCTTACCAGGTTGTTGGACGAGCTTTAGCGAGGATTCAATTTGGCATACTGAAAAAAATTGGTGTTCGTTTTTATGTTTTTTTTTTATATGTTTTTTTGTCGGTTCTCCACGGGTCAAACGGCTACAGCTATCAACTTCAAACTTTTTTTCCTCATGGTTCCTCATCTAGATTAGATCTGTATAGTTTTGTGGCCTTATCGGGACGTAACTTATATTTTTATGAATTTTAGAAATTTTCAAAATACCCGCCAGAATAACACGGCGGAAAAAAAATCAAAAAATTTTATTTTTAAAAGAATTGAAATTTTGTGTGAAGTTGAATAACATCTTGATACACATTTTTGGAAATTCTCAGTTCGATCGGGTCAGCCATTTTGAAGAAAAAATATGAAATGTGCTAAATTGGTACCACTCGAAGCAGTTTTTACCCATTTATAACTTGAATGTCACCCAATTGGCGAATTTAGGCAAAAGTTTGGCAAAGAAGTCGACATAGTATTACTTTCCGCTCGTCCAAAAACGCGTATATAGCGTTTTCCTAGTATAGAAGCATTCGAATGGGGAATATGTTGACATTTCAGCAGGTGAAGAATCGGAGAGAGGACGAGTTTTGAGCTACACAGGAATATTGATAGAATGGTTTGGGACGTTTGTTACAGATTTTCACTAGGTTTTAGGCATTCTATCATTTAGTCTTCTGTCATTATTGTTCACGGAAAATATGCATAACAACTATTATGAATAAAAATAAATATTAGGAAATGAAAATCATTTGGACAGTCAGTTGATTAGAAGTTAGTTACAAAATTGAAATCGAATGAAAAATACAATTTTTCAAGGTTACTAATTGACAAGCCAATAATCAATAATTGTGAAACAAACGTTCAAATAAGTTATACATTATATTATTAAATATGTTGGTATTATGAATAAGTAAGTGATATGGAAGAATAAGTATATGAATAAGTATAAGAATAAGATATGAATTAGTAAGTAAGGCTCAGTATTACCAAGGCCAGTTAGTATTCATCTGAGAGTTGGTGAAAACAACTAGCATGGGTAACCATGGTGATAACAAGTTTGAACTGTCAGATAAAGGCTAACTGGACTTGGTAATACCAGGCCTAAGAGAATAAGATAGTGTTTTCTTTCTTCGTTATTATTATTTTCTGTCTGATCCACAGATAAGCCTTGTGCTGGGCTTTGTGGAAAAAGTGAACCTAATGTTTTATGTAAATGATTGATAAATAAACAACCTTCACAACTGATATAGTGTATAGGCCTACTATTCCATCAGAATAATTTAGCATCTACCAAGTCGAAAAATAAAATATAATATGAATAATTTCAATGTAAAAATGAGGCTTTCAATAGGTCCTTAAAATATGCTATTTTTCTGGATATTCAGCATCCACCAAGTCAACAATATTTCTAAAAATCACAATGAATATATACACTTTCAGGATCAGTACTTATAACTCAGTGTGATTGCACCTCAATATTGATTCATCTACTCAATAAAACACATTTTCAATTGAAAACTGATCGAGATCTTCTGAAATTTGATATGTACTCATCAATAGTCCTGATGCAATGTAGGGTGATATTTTAAACGTTCAAATAACTAATCCGATATATTTTTTTCAATTTCAATGTGATTAATTCATATTTTTAGACGAGCTTTAGCGAGGATTCAATTTGACATACTGAAAAAAAAGGTGTTCGTTTTTATGTTTTTTTATGTTTTTATGTTTTTTTGTCGGTTCTCCACAGATCAAACGGCTACAGCTATCAACTTCAACTTTTTTCAATCATGGTTCCTTATCTAACTCAGATCCACATAGTTTTGTGGCATTACCGGGTGGTAACTTTTATTTTTATGAATTTTAGAAATTTCTAAAATACCGATTAGAATAACACGACGGAAAAAGAATGAAAATATTTTTATTTGAAAAAAAATGGAAGTTGTGTGTGAAGTTGAATTACATTTTGATACACATTTCTGCAAATTCTCAGCTTGATCGGGCCAGCCGTTTTGAAGAAAAAACATGAAATGTGCTAAATTGGTAGGCCTACCACTCGAAGCCGTTTTTACCCTTTTATAACTTGAATGTCACCCAATTGGCGAATTTAGGCAGAAGTTTGCCAAAGAAGTCGACATACTATTACTTCCCACTCGTCTAACAACGCGTATATAGCGTTTTCCTAGTAATTATACAACATGATAATAAAGTAGACCCACAAAGTCACATGAGTTTCGACTTGTCTGTAGGTCTACATACAATAAATACATATTATATTACTCTGAAAATAAACATCTAAATAGCTAGTTAACAGTCATTCCCATTATTACAAATTACTATTATTTTTCATTATTTTCATATTATATTGTTCCCAACTTCTCATTTTGCTCGAGTGTAAATGTAATTATATGAATGTGTCATATTTGGTTTTTCTATTCTGTGTGATGCTGTTGTAAACATGTATTTTGTTGTAACGATAAATGTTGAATAGAAAAAAAACTCAAGATTCTGAACTTTGAATCTTGCTCGAATGGAATCTTTGTATGAGTGACATTCAAAGAACTATATTTTTATTCATGTTCATGTGTCATTTTTATTTATGGTGATTTAGCACATCTAAACCAACCGGAAGTGTATGAATGTTCATCCTAACATAATTAATTAGACGAGCTTTAGCGAGGATTCAATTTGACATACTGAACAAAATTGATGATCGTTTTTTTATGTTTATTTTCGGTTCTTCACAGGTCAAACGGCTACAGCTATCAACTTCAAACTTTTTTTCACCATGGTTCCTTATCTAACTTGAATTTGTATAGTTTTATAGCATTATCAAGAGGTAACTTTTATTTTTATGAATTTTAGAAATTTCAAAAATACCCATTAGAATAACACGGCAGGAAAAAAATGAAAATATTTTCATTTAAAAAAAAAATGAAATATTGTGTGAAGTTTAATTGACCACTAGTGATAGGCGTGGCTAATCGCCAGGGCCATCTTGATCTATACTTCATGTGGGACTTTAGAGATACTCTGATAGGTCAATGTGAAATTTCCCACATAACAAAGCCCATTTGATTGGATGTTCTGTTTTGTGACGTTTATGGGCGGGTCAATCACTAGTCGTCAATTACATCTTCATACACATTTCTGAAAATTCTCAGCTTGATCGGGTCAGCCATTTTGAAGAAAAAACATGAAATGTGCTAAATTGGTACCACTCGAAGCAGTTTTTACCCATTTATAACTTAAATGTCACTCAATTGGCGAATTTAGGCGAAAGTTTGGCAAAGAAGTCGACATACTATTACTTTCCGCTCGTCTAACAACGCATATATGGCGTTCTCCTAGTCAGTACATAAATACAGACTCAGTAGTTACTAGTTAGTATCGTTGATACTAGAGATATGCATTATTTAGAAAAAAATGACGCATTGAAATTTCTTCTCCGTTCTTAAAATTGGATTTCATTCTCATTGTTCTTTTATATTTTGAAAATCTCTTCATCTTCGACCCTCAATACATCTTGATATTTATGTTGAGTACTCCATAGAGTCACACACCTTGGTTCTAAGATTAACCCCAAAGTTGACACACATGTTCGCCATTGTTGATCTAGTATATACACAACATCACAAAGTGCATAATATACATGTCAGTATATTATACCAACTCGTTATGATTATTATAATTCATCCTGTATTATATTATTAACTTATATTTTAATAAGTTATATATGGTAAAAAAAACTTTCCATACACCCTTAATGGTATATATCCTTAAGGATTTGTGTTCATACCTTTTCATTTGTGCTCACACTGTGTCATATGTAATATACAATTAATGGAAATAAAACTTGACTACTTACAATAATTCAATGTTCAATCTGAATTGGATTGAAATATTGTTGGCGTTGCAACCGCAATGTTATTATTATGAGTATTTTCACATTTTCAATCATCAAATAACATCTCAAGTCAGCGAATCAAATTGATTTGTTCTCATAGTCTTTTCGAAATAGTTTGTCTGTCCTACGAAAATAATATAATGTTCAAATTTGAAATGAAAATTGCTCATTCTTTAATGTTTTTCTAAATATAAATGTATTCAAGTTACTGTATCTATCAACTCCACTTTCATTACTGTAATCGCAGAACGAAAGATGTAATTATCCATCTGAATAATCTTTCTCTCTGATTTTGCCTATTTATTATTATATTGCAATTTCCTCGACCACAAATAATATAAAATCATTGGGATCTTTTCACCGCAAGATCCTGACCTTCCGTTGAAATCATCAACCACTTCCAACTGGGAAGTTTTCTCCCCGCTTATCTCGATTATATTACATTGCAATACTCAGGCCTGCTGCATTACTCAGTACCAGTGCATCGGTGCATGTGTGCAACAAAAGTGCAGGCTCAGTGGACGCGACAACGCGATACACGCACTCGGAGGGTGAAAGTTTTATATTTCAAGTCAATTGCGATCGTGTCATTCGTTTTTTGATTGGATATCAAGGAAGCTCTGTATTGACGACTGAGATCTATTGACGACTGAGATCTATTGACGACTGAGATCTATTGACGACTGAGATCTATAGGCGACTGAAATATATTGAAGAACGAGATATATTGACGAGTGAGATCTATAGGCGACTGGGATCTATTGACGACTGAGATCTATTGACGACTGAGATATATTGACGAATGAGATATATTGGCGACTGAGATCTATCGACGACGGAAATTCATTTTTTGTGGTAACCAGATGACTCAACCAGGAAAACAAGAGTAACCTAACAAAAAGCTAACAATTAAAAAAAAACTTTCATCAGAAAAATGTTTATCAATTGCCAAGGAAGTAAAGGTGAATCAATGTAGTTGCACAGCATGATTGATAATTGCATGAATGAATTGCTTAGATCAATTGAATCAATTGATTAAATTGGTTGATTAATTAATATTCAATTATGTGATTGATAAGTTATTCATCAATTATTCATCAATTCATCATATATGTATGAATATGCGTATATATATATTTATATACACATATATATATATATATATATATATATATATATATATATATATATATATATATAAATGATTTTTAACTGTTTAAAAATTGTGACCTCCCACGGGACATGAACCCGGATCTCCAGATTGCCGGTCTGACGCGCTACCCATTACGCCAGAGAGGAAGATCTTCTTGAACAGTTTTATTCGTTGATATCTTTCGTACAGTCACACATTTCTAGACTTGTGGATCACACCCCAAATTGACAGGAAATTGTACTGCCTGATCGATATGTCCCAGCTATCCCAGCTGTTGGGTCATATGATTTCAATAGCTTCCTGGTTGACCACCAGTAGGTTATTATAATTGTATGATTTTTAAAACTGTTTAAAACGAGTCCCGGGGGAGGTCGCAATTTTTAAACAGTTTTAAAAATCATACAATTATAATAACCTACTGGTGGTCAACCAGGAAGCTATTGAAATCATATATATATATATATATATATATATATATATATATATATATATATATATATATATATATATATATATATATATATATATATAATTGGGATGTTATAGCCATGTCATAAAAAGATACGCCTTGACCTGTACTCGAACCCAGGAACTTCTGAATTTCTGAAGCTATCAAAATGTTCTGAATTCGAGTCCCGGTCGAGGCGAATCTTTCATGACATGGCTATAACATCCCAAATATCTTGATATTGGTTCAAATCCAAGAAGTTCAATTATGAAGCATTATAATCATTGTAAATCTTGATCGTTTTAATTGGGATATTCGATCTTGAAAAACTACATTTTGAACGTCTTCGCTTCTTTTCGTATAATTTTAATGACTACTTTCTTAATAATTATAGATGCACAGAAAGCCTCAGTACCGTCGGCCATGTTGTGGGCGTGGCTCCTCTTTGGGCTGTTGCAAGGTTTGTGTGAAAAATGTCATAATACCTGACAATTTGGCATAAAAATATGTTTTCAAACTAGCCAAACGCAACATGAGCGTTGTAAGATGAGCGAGATATCTGGTATAATAGTCGTTAAAGTAGTTTTACCCTTGCTATTTTATCAACTCTGGTATTCTACACACCTTGATGCATATAAAGAAGAATCCATTGTTGGGCAAATATCGAATCTAGAAAGCAGTGAATCTCAGCAACCTGAATCTGCTTCAATTTCTATAATAATATCTATAGATAATATTTGATGAATAAAAACAGATAATTTAATTATTTTTTAAAAAATGGCTTGTTCGAATTGCATACAAAATCGTGATAATGTGTATTATGCGTGTATACACATTCACAGAAAATTTCATCTCATTTGGAGAGATTTTATTTTTCAACATTTTCCGCCCAGCCAAATCTTATAGGGTTTTTAGAAACTTTGAGATGATATTTCTCAAAATCGGTCCAACCGATTCATTCCAAAAACTATAAAGGTCTAAGTTGGATGAGTTTGCGTGTTCAAAAAAAAGTTTCATGTCGATCAGTCAACCCTTGCGACCTGTGCAGTGCCCACAAACAGAAAAAAAACCACACAGACAAAGCCCTGTAAGAGTGAGATGGAGACTTCGCTACACTCATCTAAAAATGTTGGACAGGAACTCAGACCTCCAAGTACGAATAACTTTAAATAACTTCATTGGAATTAAGTATAATGAAGACTATTTTGTTTGTATTCTCTCATTTTCATATTTCGATTCAAGTTATTGTTTCCCAATTATGTCTTGTGGCTCGGCCCCCAAAACAACAAAGTTTTATTTGAAAATCAGAAAAATATTGGACGAAATTTCAAAGCCTGTGGAGACTGGAATGGCCTAGGGCGGATTGTGAAGGGAACTGACCATAAAAAACGTTGTAGCGCATAGATGAGCGTTCGAGAGAGGGAATTTGAGAGTTTTTGTGAATTGGTTTTCAATTAGTATCAGTTTTTTTTTTTAATAAGAAATCAGTATTTCTCATCATGATTGTTTAATTTTGCTATTTAGTTCAAGGCCTTGCCACCGCGCTTTTGCGCAACTGTAAGTGTAAACGATGAATGAAATAGATAAACAAGTTATAGATCGTTTGAACGCAGACCACAAGGGTGATCTTACCGCCTCAAATAACTAATTACACTTGGATTTAATATATAACTCTTTCAACCATTATTTTTTTAAATTCATATCAAGTTTTAGTAGGCAAACGCAGCTCATATGCGTTTGTAAGATCAATGAGATCAAAGATCTTTATATATATATTACTTCGTGAATGAGATACTCATATGGAATATAGTCGAAACCTCTACACACCTTGACTAGGAAACGTATCAAGTCTTTAGAAGGCTGTAAATCAGTGTCCTGGTGACGGCTGATTTGAAAGAAAATGTGTGAAAATGTGAAACTTCTTTCTGTCCACATTCATGAAAAATTTGAATCTTTTCATTAATACTTTTTTTCAACATTTTCCCATACATCTCAATCTTACGGGCGTTTCTCTAAATTGCGTCATAATTTTTCTCAATAGTGGTCCAACCTATTTGGCCCCAGAACTTCACAGTTCCAAGTTCGAAAACTCTGTAAAATCAAGAATAATTCCATGTAGATCAGTCAAACCATGTTGTGCCCTATGCATTGCAAAAGAAATATCAAAAAGCGCCGTAAGAGTTGGATGGAAGTCTTCGACTCGCTCATCTATCAGGCTCGAATTAAGGGATTGAGATCCATCAAAATTTGAACAATTATTCGAATGTTTGGTTGTTATACACTTCATTCATCAAACAACTTTGATCTCAAGTCCTATTGAAATATTTTTCATAATTGTGATATTTCTACATTCTCATATTGACGTTAAACTCTGAACATGTGAAAAAAGAATAGTGAAATTTTGACAAACGATCATCATTCCATCAGTTGCCATGTTTCTCTTATATATTACAGCTTTTGATCCATCCGGTCTGTAGTAATACATTATCTACCC
The DNA here is from genome assembly GCA_964007535.1 of Brachyptera risi. Lineage (NCBI taxonomy): Eukaryota > Metazoa > Arthropoda > Insecta > Plecoptera > Taeniopterygidae > Brachyptera > Brachyptera risi. Next base: position 17,554,673 of record OZ023336.1, read on the forward strand.
ATCTCAAGAAATTGTGAGAAAAGTAACGAAATTCATCAAAATGCAGCTACTAGAAATCTTCCATTTAATTGTGAAACAGTTTTATACTTCTTGATATATAAACTTTCAAACTTCCCAACATTTGAATTTTTTTTTTTTTTTTTTTTATTAAATCAAAATTTTATTCTCTCCAATAGTAGTACAATACACAATGATAATAGTTAATGGTACATGATAAAATAACAATAAACAGGTAAATGAGAGAAGAATTCTTGAAGTTCGCATGCAGATGTTTCGATTGCAGATCCTTATCTGTATATCAAATCAAAATATTTATCCATTGATGAGTAATATCAAAAATGAATGGACACATTAAAAATTATTTCATTCACTCGTCATTTCAGATTCTAGCTCACTTCGACTGACAGCAACTCCCAAACATGTTCTGATCGCCAACCAAGACTCGGTGATAGTCACGTGCAATGCTGACTCACCATTGGTCAGCTGTCAGTTCTTGGTTCTGGACTCCGACGACGACCGCTTTACCGAGTACGAGTTGGTCGACCTCAGTAAAGGAATCGAGTCGGGAAGATCTACAGTTCACGACAAACAAAATAGGAATAATGCTTTCACAGCACAATACATTGGTACAGGATTATCAGAAGGACAGTGTGGTCTTCAAATATCGAACATTAAGCATGATTACGGAATCGAAAGAAACTTCTACGTGGGATGTCGTGGTCGTGGAGTTGAAGGAGGATGGGGGTACGACAGAATGTCTATTAGTATTGGCGGTAAGTACACACAAGACATGCAGTAGATTCAGCTAAGATATGCAAAGATGTACAAAGAGTACCGTTCGATGTCAAAACGTGAGATCGATGAATCGAATTATTCGATAGTTGGTTATTTTACGAATTACAATAATCGATCGATTGTGAAACATGATTATATATGAATGGTGGAAATTTTTTAAAAAATCAAAATGCAATAGAATAAATCACATAATTATGTATTATGTAGGCCTATATATATTTTTGGGGTATAATTATTTTCTGTATTCACATTGCTTATTCTACAATAATGATAGTTCTTATGCTAGACTCTAAGGTCCACAAGTGTTCAAGCTAAATATATATAATTTTTTTTCTGGCCAGTCAGAAAGCCGTAAATTCTGTCGCTTGAATCTGTTGCTCGCTGCCGCGAAAGATGGAATTAATTCAACTCTGGAGATAAAACGCCGCGGTCAAATTCCCTTACTCCTAGAAGTAGGGTTATGTCTGAATTTAACCTCCAAATCAAGAGTTTTTGAATATTTGTCATTATTTTAATTGCGTGTCACATAATAGGATGCTCAAAATCACTTGGGGGGAAGCGAGAAAACGGGACTTTGAGGACATTGCAGGCGGCAGGTGATTTATTTAATCGCCTCCGCCGTCCACACGAACCATGAAAACGTACCTATATATAGATGGTGCGATGCCAACTTGAAATGGGTTTCTAGCCTTTCATCTTCGTCTCATAAACATGTCGGCTACATATCATTTGATCGAAATTCCATTTGTTGGAAATCCCATATGTACAAAAAATCACATGCTGGAAGTGTCGGACATTTGGCTTTTCGGTCATATGAGATGTCTAACATATCATCCGTCGAGCAAACGAAGTTTCGGTTTTTTGTGTAATACAGTATTTGGTTTTTCGGTCATATGGTATTTCTAAAATTTAGTTTCTCGGTCATATGGGATTTCTAACATTTGGTTTTTCAGTTATATTGGATGTCTAACATTTCATCCGTCGAGCAAAGTGAATTGAAGTCGATTGAAGTATCTAACATTTGGTTTTTCAGAGATTTGATGTGCTGCCAACATTGTCCACAGGTAGCCTGAGCCCGATGATAAACGCCACACGTCACCCCGTGAGTGACGTGTGGCTGCCCGGCAGCGAGGGTAGTTACAGATGTGACGCGGGTCTGGAACTCTTCGACTGCCAGTTCCAGACGCCTGATGGAAAGAAAACGTCGTACAATCCACTCTTCACTGTGCCCACGAGGGCCGGAAGTGGTTCCGGTTCCGGGCCGATCAGGAAGAAGAATGACTGCGAGAGGAGGGTAGCGACAGTGAGCGAGGATGACAATGGTCTCGTGAAATGTTTTTTGAGGGCCCGATCTAATAACTTTGGTTCGAGATTGATCGAGACCATTGTTGCGAGTAAGTACACCTGAATTGAAACAATTGAGGAGAGATGTATGAGAGAATATGACTCATTTCTACCTCGAAATGGTGAGGATTGGAATGGTTTGACCGTTTGGGATGGATTGTAGAGGGCGCCTGGCATTTTAAGGAAGGTGCATGCACTGTGCTTTTGAAAATAGATATATGCATCTTTACTATTTTATTCTATGTAGACGATAACTAGTGTAATTCAGTGGAAAATATATCAACTTCAAGATGATTTCATGTTCTTTGAAAAATGACATTCTATTTTTGTGAATTGAATCAGTTTTAAGATAGTACGTGAATGAGTACCAAGAAAGTGATGAAATTCATTGACGTAGCATCTCAAAATAACATAATTTAATTCAAAAGTATGTAATGTCATATTGATTGAATAGAATAAAATTATTTTGGAGTTGATATGCTTTTCATTCAGTTAAACTGGTTCGTGAACATGGTAAAAAAAATAAAGATGAATTTCTTCATTTTTGTAAGCACCGAGCATGCATCCCCTAAAAATTATGGTAGTGCAGTGAGAAATGTTGGGGGAGAATATTTAAAATTCTGCATTTATTCGCTCAAACTGGTATTCATTATTATCATAATTTGTTTCAATTTTAGTCTAGTGATTCAGTTAGAGGCTCATCAGCGTACTCTGAATTGTGCTAGTGTACGTACAATAAAGAAGAGAAGAAAAGAATATATAGTGAACATGATGTGGTTCATTGGACCAACCAGGCGCCCTCATCCAGCGTGTACTCCTTGTCATTGATGTATCCGATGGAAAAAGAAGTCAGAGGCCCTAAGAACCTTCTTTCAATCATATCAGATTAATTTTGAAGGCCCATTTCTGATAGACATGCCAAACTGAGCATTTAGTGACCAGTTTTTTTCTCATTTTTCAATAGAGTAAAGGATTTTCACAACGAATTTTGAGACGATCTATTCCAAGTGATTGCGAATTTCCCTTTTTTCAACTATTGCCCAATGAAAAATGTAGGCCTACATGTGGACTCAAATAAATGACCGATATAGAACGATGAAGTAACAAAAAGTGAGAAGACATTCACACAAAAAAACGCGTAATCGGGACATTACAATCCACGCCCGAATGAACCTCATTTTCCATAGCTGATCCTCAACTGAATGAGCCACGAGTGGTGATACTGGTATCCACTTCCTACCATTTCGTACCGCCACTCCTACTGGACTAGTAGATCAGAAATCATAAGAAGAACATATAATCTGTTATTATTATAATATGTTATTATCTGTTATTATTAAATTGAAAGACTGTTATCTGCGGCGGAAATTTATGGTCACCAACAGCACAGTCCTGGTGTTGAAGTTCATTGGTTATATAAACATTTAAAATGGGGTGGTAAGATCGCCCTTGTGGTGCCCCGTCCGAACGATCCTATCTTTCATCCACAGCCTTAATTGGGAAACAATGATTTTGTATCAAGTTTCGATGTTATTAAAAAAAATATATATATATTTTTCACAGAACAACCAGCAGAATTGGTACTTACTTTACTAGAGAAAGAGACGACAGCAGATGGTAAACTGAAAGCCAGATGTCGAGTGACTGGTGGCCGTCCAGCTCCCATCATCACCTGGCTGTTCCGAGGCGAGGTGTTCAGGAGCGGGACAGAAGACGACGACGTGCACTACGAGTGGAGGTGGCCGTGGAGTGTCTATGACGTCACCCAAACGGTGGAAATACCTGTTGCCCTGGCAGATAATGGAACCGAGTTGATTTGTCAGATGTCTCATGTCACGTTATCGGACAGATGGAGCGAGGAGAGGAGCAAGAAGAGTGCCACGGTTATTATTAAGAGAGGACGTAAGTAATATCTGAGAAGGAGATGAGTGAGAGCGAGGGAGGTCGATTGATAGCATACTTCAGTTCAGTTGGAAGAAGGTGAGCTCACGATCAAACCATGAAGTTGTATATATGTGGAGGTCTAGAGACTCAGCAACGAGTCGTATACCAGATTACGTACTTCCGTTTACTTCGATGTACCTGGAAACGGCGGCCATGTTTGTTTTTCAACGATCTTTTGAAGCTTCTTCCACGTTGGAGATTCAGAAAGGCCTTCTATATTATCACATGTTATGTGATAACATATATAGAAGGCCTTGAATTCAGGCACTGAATATAAAACAAGTTTCGGTGGGCCTACACCTGTAACATTCAGCTCGAATAACGAACATGTTTTACCCACTATTTAATGCCATCAAGTAGTAGAAGTTTTCAATACGGAGTTATCCTCCAGATCAAACGATGTCCTTGGAACTCACACGTTACTATATCTTTGAATCGATTTTCGAAATTTGCGTAGCAATATTGACGTCTCAAGTACTAACACTTCTCACTAGGTATCAGAAATCGTTCTGAAAATGGAATCATGGGAAAATAGAAAATATAAAGAAAAACTTTCACAATTTCAAATTCAGTTCAACAATATTATTAGAGAAAGAACATAATTATAATGATGATGATATTCATCATAATGATAATTATATCATGATAATGAAATATGATAATGATGTCTGCGTTTTCAGATCAACTTGAAGAAACGACCAAAGAATTGAACAAATTGAAGAATGAGAAAGTCCAAACACTCGAGGATTTCAATAGACAAGAGGGCTTACTTAATAATCAAGTCAAAGCACTCACAGACCAGGTGGAAGCACTCGAGGAGCAAGTCAAAGCACCTGAGGGACAGGGGTCAAATAGCACGTCAACGATGAACGGTGAGTATACCGGTTTATTTTTTCCCACGTAGCTGTGATAATTGCAACAAAACTTGTAACCTAAAACCACATCCATCTTCAAATATATATGTTCATCCTTATGGTCTATCCTCATGAACGGGATCTTGTTTTGAACCCAATGTCTTGTCAACTCAAATTTGACTCGGAAGCAGTCTTCATCACAGTATATTTAGCGTAGCTTCAGTAGGCCTATGGCGTCATTTGCATGCTTCATAATATAGTAACACGGCAGCCCGTTTTTTCCGTTCCGAAAAGTCACGTGAATCAATAAGAAATGTAACATGAAGTTCCTGACTAGTTCACGTGACACACCGGGACGGAAAAAACGTGCAACCGTGTTACCATGAATCAGGCTTTAGCATAAATTCCGTATCCATCGGTACGATAGCTACAATCCATGGTATTATCTTACGAAATGGTGTATCAATTTTGAATTGTAGATACAAGCAAAACGGTTGTGGTAATATTGCTGTGTGCCAACGTTACCATGCTGATCGTCCTGTCGGCCATTTTGACTTATCTGTGCATCACGGTCCACTGGTGTTTTCGCTGTAACAAAGGTAAGACTCCATTTGACACGAAAAGTGACAAGAGAACGTGCTAAGAAACACAAAATGGCCGACAAATGGTTACGGCTATATAGAAGCCTTTCAGCAATAATATAATATATTTAATCAATGTAATTGTTGAAAAAATGCTTCGTTTTGTATAACTTGACACTATGACAGCGTATAAACTACCTCAAAGTTTTTCTGCCGAGTGTACTTTCAATTGACATTCTGTATAGGTATATATCATTTTACGGCTAACAATATGGAAAATCAACTAATTGTTTTTATGACATGATTCAAACATGGATGTCATGTCACTTGGGCCTACACAGATATATATATATATATATATATATATATATATATATATATATATATATATATATATGTATATATATATATATATATTTTGTTAATCATTATAACTGATCCTCTTATTGTCAATCAGCTGTAAGGCAATTGAGAAAACTGTACAGAGCCATTATTCACCTATTTTTGACTCTTATTGTCTGTATTTTCTAAAGAACAAATAAAATTGAAAAATTAGCTTGAAAAATTGAATTGAGAAATTGAAGAATAAGTCGAAATTATTGCTGGCCACAATTCCCTTGTAGTGCCAACAAGCGACATGCCCACAGCACCTGACATTGGACAACCCTGTGTACGAGAATTATGAAAAATTGTTAATTTATTAATTCTAAATACAATAATCTAATTCATGATGAATGTTTTTCAATTACAAATAAACCAAAAACACATGTTGCTAACTTCTACTTTTGAATTAGGTATCGATATTCAGTATTTAGGACTTGAATCAAATAACAGGTGTGGGCTACATTTAGTTAATTTGTATAGCCTACACAATGAATGAAACAAGTAATGATAAAACATTTCTGCTCATGCATTGGCTTATGTAGGCCTATGATATGTTTGTTTCAGATTCAGTTCAATAGTTATAGAATCACTGAAGAAATATACCGGACCCAGCAGTGCGCTTTGAGAATGATGTCGGCCAAGTCGAAGCAGTCGATGCAGAAAAAAACTAATAAAGGAGCCCTCTAACATACCTTAGCCTTACGCGATCTGAAGAAAATAGAAGTGTTTTGTTTAGTGGTGGGGGCTCGAGGCACGATTCACAATCTTTTTGTAAAATTTTGTATAAAAAATAGACTCAATAACAGATGCCTAATCAATTGTTTTACTCGCCCGTCTAGCATATTTAAAAATGTTTGACATCATGCATCTTTACAGCCTTCAGCATCGATTTTTCATTTCATTTTTATTGCTTTACTATCCTTTTGCTTTGATCATTTCATCATTTTTCTTCTTCTTTGTTAAGGGTCGGTAAACATTAAGGGTGGATTGCAGAGACGGAGGGGGCTAGATTAGATGTTAGTAAATTCTCTTTCTTGAATAGGTCAAGTATAGGGACTGGAATGGGCTTAGTAGAAGTATTTTTGAAGGGGATGAAATAGGGTTCAAGTTATTCCGTCAGAGGGTTAGGGAGAAGGTGGGATAGAGGTAGTTAGGAAACTTGCCACCGCGCATTCATGTGCAATTGCAAGAGTTGAAAAAAAAAGGCTGCAATTTCTTACTTGGACGGCGTCTAAGGTAGGCCGTGGTTTAAACTCCGTCTCTGCAGTCCACCCTATGAGTTGTAGGCCTATAATACACTTATTTTCTTTTTTTTCAAAGTTGACAATATTTTAATTTTATCTTGATGACAAACAAATATTGTAGTATTCCTCAGAATACTACAGTTAACTAAATACAGTTGAAATCTGATTGAGCGAGATATCAGTTTGTATGTTGATGTCAAATCGTAGGTCTATAGGGCATCAAATTTGCCATACTTCCAGGAACAAAAAACAGACTTTTACTTCTTGTTCATGCTCTGTCCACATGTTCATTATGCGATAAAAAAGGAAAATTATTTAAATATATTGTAAAAGCAATAATTGGCATGATAATTCAATCTTGATATCTTGAGTCTTCACATTTATTTCTTTATGAAGATAACAATATCAAGTTATTCCGAGAATGGGAATTAGTTCAGTCAATGTTTTGAAGTGCGAGTATGACATATCGTTTACATAATGAACAAAATATATGATGGCTGTTAAAAAAAAAAAGAGAATTATTTCACAACTTGATAGCTCACTCACCAATTACTCTATAGTAGGCCTATATCTTCACTTGATTGTGCTAATATATGGTATCTTCTATGTACTTGTGACTTCGTAAATAAACATGTTGGGAAACTAATCGACTTTACGATCTTCTTGCTTCGAACCCCGGTCTCCGGACATGACACAATTAATAATAACAAAACACGAATGAAATATTTCCACTGACTATATCAAAAAAAGGCACAATAAAAACATAAGTTGTGAAATAAAATGTCAATGTTTGGATAGAAAGGAAAAAACGTATCATTATGATATGAGATATATTATCAAAAGTAGAAATGGATCATCGTTAATAAATATTATTGGAATATCATACATTGGTTGACAAAATACTACTGCATGCATTGTGATAGATGGCAATAGTTGTGTGTGGCGGGCCAGAATACGGATAGGTATATACAGTATATGAATCTAACTACAGGAGAAAAGTGACGGGTTTGTTATAACTCCAAGCAAGTCTGTACGATTGTTAGTTATAATGTTGGAGAGTTATTTTTCTGAGCTCTTGGAGCTGACAGTTTTTTACGACGCTCGATACTCCCTCACATTACGTCACACAAAACGGAAACCAATATAATGTGTCGGTGTAATGTTTCATTAAATCATTATTTCATAAGTAATCTCGTTCGATTTTAACTTCTTCTCGTGCCCACACAAAACTATCATCCTCAGCCTTCATAGGGAAACTGTTGTTATTCAAGTTCTCGATAGAATGAAATGAAGAGATTTTCTGGAAGGAGCTAGCGAAATACAGGGTCAACATGGCGGAATCCCGCTGCATCTAGCGGAGAGCGAAATCTGGCATTGCGCCATTGGCAACACTGTTGCATTGTAGTTGAAATTTTGTAATGGAGGATAGACAGTGAAAATTGCGTGTTGTAGCTTAAATTTATTTAACTAACTTGTATTTGTTGGTTGAAAATATAGAGAGGTACAACATATCGTTATACTGTAAAAATGGCCACTGAAACGTCACCATCTGTAGAATTGAGCTCTTACAGAGACCAACATTTCAAGGTAAGTTTGATGTTGCCGGTAATCTAACCTAACATTACTAGGCATTTGAAGCGTAGGCTCTCCTGGGACCAATCTTTACAGGTTCCTAGGTAAGCCTAGGCATTGAATTTATAAACCCTACAAAATCAGTGGCCTAGGCTAGTCTATGTCTAGTATCAAGATTAGGTGGACGTTGGCCTATTTCTCAAGTATAACTGAACCCCAATAAACTTGGCATCAGACCCCCGTATTGCCTCCGTAACATTGACTTTGAAAACTCAGTAGGCTAGGCCTAGGTCTATGAAGGATTTGGCCAATAATTTGGCTTAATGCATGGTAGGCCTACCTATTGGAGTCACCTTGAACTTGGTTGTAGCTTGACTGTAACTCGAACTCGACTGCAAAATGACATCGTTGTTGACGGACGTTTAATCCGACATCCGAACTTGACGAGGCCTATAATTTACACTTATCTCTGGTATCATTCACCATGCAGATAGGACCTACACGTGGAACTTCCATCTCTTTTGTGCTAGGTTCAACTTCAATGCCTAACCTGATTCAAGTACCAAATATCACAAAAATACTTGTAAATTAGATCATGCGGCCATATATCTGTTCCGATGGTGGGCTAGACCATAGTTTTTTAAATCTCCAGACACTATTTAATCATCAAGTGCTTTTAAACTAGTGAAGAAGCAAACTTGCAACTTCTAGACTCACAATTTAACGCTGACGTTGGTAGGCTATCCAAGATCGGTAGGCCTATCCTGTAGGGTCTGCAGAGTCTGTAGGTCAACCTAGGTAGGCCCACTGCTAGGACTTGAATTATCATCATATCAAATTTATCTACATGTCTAACCCAGACCTACCGGTATAGGCCTACCTCATTTAAATCAACCTATTGCTCATTGTTCCAGGGTTCTCGGGGTGAACAAGAACGTCAACTGCGAGTTACAGCGACTTTGTACGTTGGTAACTTATCATTCTACACAACTGAGGAGCAAATCTATGAACTGTTCTCAAAGTGTGGTGATGTTAAACGCATTGTCATGGGTCTCGACAAGTACAAGAAGACGCCCTGTGGCTTCTGTTTTGTCGAGTATTATTCTCGAGTCGATGCGGAGAATTGCATGAGATACGTAAATGGGACACGGCTGGATGATAGGATTGTGAGGTCAGACTGGGATGCCGGATTCATCGAGGGAAGACAATATGGTCGAGGAAAGACCGGAGGACAGGTAATAATTATTAGCGTTTTATGAGAAATCGACTGGTAGGCCTAGGCCTACCGTGAATAATTGATCAAACTTTCGATATTCTGAACATTTTTTGACATATTCATGAGAGATGAATGCGCGAACAACCCGTGCGATAGTGACCAGTGAGATAGAGGAGACGGTCAATTTGAACTTTCGTAATCTGTGCTACAAACAAGTATATAGGCCTAATAGCCGTCATACCAGAATAGATGCCTACCATTTTGGTACGAAATCGGTCCGCCTATTTTCTGTAAATTTTTGGAAAGTTTGTGACCGCTATAATTTAGCATTGAGTGAAATTTGAATTATTAAATTTAATCTGTATCAAAATTACAGTTTAATGTAGGCCTGCCTGTTGATCTTGTTAATGAATTCATATTGGATCTATATTTGACTAGGACCTACTGGTATCTTAATATTCTCCATGCACTAAAAAGGCTAGGTGTCAATTTGTCTCATGTATGTAATAATGGGTAGGGCAGACAAGGGCCTACATCATTCTTTTATAATTCAAATATTTTTGAAGTAAAATTTCTAAAACTAAAATTTCAGAAAATAGAGAATAGGGTAGGGCCTAATTAGGAAAACTGTGTTTTGACGATCACATGGTCGCCACATCGTAGGCCTGTCGTAAACATATATCTCTATAATCACGGTAGGCCTACCGAAGACAAGGCCAACTAGCCAGAGGTGCATTCAATAGTGTACCAGTATTTAATTTGATTCAGGCCTATTTTTCTATTCTTCACTCGTAGTGTTTATGAATACTAAATAATACCATAACCATAAATACTATCTTTTGCATTACCTTGTAGCCTATGATAGTACCCACCAAGCAAGATATTTGGTTTGAAATGAAGAGCAGACCCACAATTCCAACATCTGATAAATTTGAAGAATTCAAGTTCACTTTTTTGAATTTGCAATATTAAATTATTGATTTTTCAATGATCAATTGTAGTGTCGCGCCTATTATAAATTCGTAATATGTACTCTATTGTAGGCCCTATTATGTCGCATGGTATGCAAATTACATGGTCAATTGGAACCTGAGCGTAGGTGTTGTTCATGCAATAATTGTATGGTAGCCAATATTATAAATTTGGTTTATTGAATAGAAGATCCTGGACCGTTCATGAATCAATCATCCCACATAGGCCTGATGTAATATTGTGCTGTAACACTATTATATTTATTTCAAGTAGGCCGAGGCCTAGTCCCGACACTTTTTGTAAATTATATTTTAATGCACAAAATGTGCATTAAAATATAGGCCCAAGTCTTGTAGGCCTATACCCCTTGCATAGGCCTATCAATACAGTCACACTTCTAAAATTGTTCAGTGAAATTCAGGCCTGCTTGATGATTTTCAAGTACAGTGAAACCTCTATCCATCGTTTGACAATTTAAGACCAGAAAAATAAAATCATCCATGCAAGAAAACGATCCATAACATTAACATTGGTTCACATATATATGCGGTTGGGGTGAGAAAAAATTAATGATACAAGCAGGAAAACGACGGATCCGAGAGCGATGCATCTAGACGTTTCACTGTACATAGTGGATTGACTCCTGTGACAATATTATTAACTCGAACTTTTATTAAATTACAGGTGCGAGATGAATACCGGACAGACTTTGACGGTGGCCGAGGCGGCTACGGTAAAATAATCCAACAGAAGGTCGGCCAACCGATTCAAGACGTGAACGTGTTCAACCGGTTGTAGGGACGTGTGTATGCGTAACGTTGGCAAGACTGATACAAGTGACACGCAAACCGTACAAGCTTACGTTTCAAAGTGTTTCAAATGTGACAATTCAGCTGGGAAAACTGTGTGTGTGTATATCTATACTAAACTATCTTATGTGAGCCTAGAATGTAATTTGGGGAAAACAATTAGATTTAAAATTTGTCATAACAGAGAAATGTAGACGTACATACGTAATTCCATTGTCGACAATGTGCTGAAAATCATCCAGTTGAATATCGAAGTGTGTACAGTGGAACCTATATCCATCGCTTTTCAAGGAACCAGGGAAAAAAACATCCATCCAGGAAAATTCAACTTTGATTATAAGGGAGTGAGGCAAGAAAAAATGAATGATACAAGCAGGAAAACGATGCATAGAGGTTTCACTCTAATTTGATTGAAAACTCTCTAGCTCTAGCCTGTCAGATTTCACCCTTGTTCCAAGACACATATTATTATTTAAAGTATGTTCATTAAGATTGTTGTTAAGGCCCATTTTCAATTTTGGTTCTTGTGAAGTAGGCCCTATACGCCATATTACTGTGTTTCTGTTATTAAGAATACCGTAATAAAATGTCGTCATTAGCAATGATTGTTATATGTCACAGTGTATACATTGCTTTTACATATAAACTATGAGAATATTTTGCTACTAATAAAATCCAAGAAAACAAGTGATTACATTGCCTTGTATTATGTATATTAATGGATATGATCAACTTTGTTCATCTTTATTGCATTGAGTGAAGCTGTAGGTTCTACTTATAACCACGAAAGATAAGTGCTTGAGCCACCTGTGGGCTAGTGGTGTGGGATAAGGGGAACGGTTGATCGGTAGGCCTACCTTCTTTCTTGCATAAGTATTCTAGGGCTAGGCTATACAAGTACCATATCAAACACTCCAGACCATTTATCAGTCACATCTATTTTTTTTTTATATATATATATATATATTGGGTTTTAACGACGCACTATACTGATGGCTACAATCTATTTTGGCGTCGGTGGATGCTGAATGAGATGATGGGATGATGAGATGGGAAAAGTTATTTTATTAGGTGTTTTGGATGGTGGGAAGGAGTCGGTCGTGGCCTGTTGTTAAGGAACCATCCCAGTATAAACCTGAACGACAAAGGGAAACCACGAAAAAAACGTGTCAGGAAAGTCGACCATGGCGGGAATCGAAGCCCGGTCTCCCGAATGACGGTTCAGTGTGTTGCCACGCGTCTCGGTCTATTTTTTATTCAAACGTTTCAATATACTGTACGGTATCAAACTTTTATCGACTTCCCGGAAATGCTTGGGACAATTGTGTTCAACAGTAAACATTTTATATTTATTGGTAAACTCTAAAATAGTTTGCAGAAATAAATTTCCGTACTCTTCAGTTTTCTTATTTCAATTCTAAAAATGTAACAATAGTTTTTTTACTCTATGCCTACATACAACAGTGAATATTTCATATTTATATCTAGGCCCAAACTACAAAATTGTTTGCACGAATAAATTTTCGTGGTCTTCAGTTTGCTTTTTTTAATTTAAAAAATGTATCAAAAGAAATGCTGTCATGGAATACTCACCTCGTACGGTAGACGTTTTGATTCTGTGTGAGTCTCGTACGCCAGAGTAATGATTCAAGAACTACTGTATTAGGCGCAAAATGACCTCGATGTCGACGCGCCTTAAAACCCCAACATTCATTCATTCAACTGCTGTATCATGTATATTTATATTAGTGATGACATTGATTAATCGAGAATCGATTCTAATGTAAAAGATTCTCAAATCGAAAAATCGATTCTTTTATTTTTTTTTGACTTCTTCACGTCGCAATACGTGCTCATTCCGTTGTCCATATTATTTTGTATTGATGAGATTTTACTATCTGTTGACAATCAGCATGATTGAAGATATAATGTAGGCCTACACGTGCACATCCACCTGCAACTTGCAAGCTGCATTGCATTTTACGAGAGTAGTATACTGACAGCTATAGATGTCTCAAACGATCGTCTCTATTTTGTATTTACTATTTAACCCCACTAACGCTCAGGAGGTTTTGTCTCGATGTGTCGATATGTTTGTGCGATTGTGGGTGAAGGTGAGGAATGTGATGTGTGTTCAATAGGAGTGGAGTAAGGGGAAAGAGGATAACGACACAATCTATCCCTTCGGTTACGTCTGACAGCCGAACGTTACCGGAAATACCCGAATGGTACATTACAGTTCAAAGAAGTCTCTAGCAGCTATTTTTTACGTAAAACGCTGTGAGAAGGTTGAAAAAAGTTGAAAAATCACTACTTTTTTGAGGAGGAAATTTTTTTAAATCGATTCTTAATCGATTCTGATTCCCGATTTGAGAATCGATTCCTGATTTTGAGAATCTGTGTTATCACTACTACAAATAACCAGGGGTGCCGTTTGATATGAAAATTGAAAACAATATTGAATATCGATCGCAATATATTGAAATTTTCAATTGATATTACACCCCTATACCAAATCAAGAATGTGAATTCGGAAGTCTTGATTCTCGGTAGGCCCTAACACAGTTTCAGTTGGTTCTCACACTTTCTACGGTAATATACAAAATTATAATTTATATTTGACTCTTGGGATGTTGATTTTTTTTTTCCAATGAAGAAAGTCATTGAGGATCTGGTAATCATCTTATGAAAATCCTATACTGATGGTTATATGAATACATTACGAGCACGTCGAGCTCTTCCCCCACAAACACATATTACACTCGGCATGCACCATTACTGACGGTAATAACTAGAAACTATGCGCGAAGGCCCTATTATTCAATACGTTCACTTTCAGTTAGGTATTCACTCTTTTACTTTTCTTCAACACTTGATTATTTATTTGACCTCTTATTACTTATTCGAGCTATTTCCGATTTCTCGATATAAATCAAATCAAATATTCCAAATCGAATCAGAGTTTGAAAATATAAAATCAATCGAAATTGAACCCCACATAATACCTATAAGTAACCAATATTGAATACTGGTATACCTGAAAGGATTTTCCCCTGGCCCCTTGAAAAACAATAAATATAAGTTGAACTGTACTGAGTAACTTAACAGTCAAGTTTTCATCCTATTATCGTTGAACTATAATAATTGAACTATAGTGTCATGATTTCAGTGAGTACATATGGAAATATTCGGGATAGAAGAACGACCATTTGAATCATTGTAAAAACTTTGGTAATTATGTAGGAACTCTCTACATCTCTGAACATTCAACACTTTCGAAAGATGTAGTTGTGTTAATAATGTTGCGTATCATTCAGAAAAACCGTTGACCCTTGAAATACTGCAGCCGTACCGCGAAGTTGGTTCTTGTTATGATGGTAGACGGTCTTTTTTTTGGTACATTATTAGAGTTCTTCTAGGTAAGCTGCTTGTTTTGTGGACATGTTGAATTCACAAGTGTCTGAACGTGTGTTTCCGGTCTGCGAATGTTTGTGAAATTCAAGTTATGAAATCAATTTCTCTTATACTCCATTTCATAATCCAAGCAAGTTTCCATTTCGTATCCTCTCAAATAGTTTTTATTATGTGGCAAATAAACATATTTCTCATACATTTACACAAATTTCAATCATTTCCTAATAATACGATATATTTCGTCCTTGACGATACAAAATAACACATCATGTATTATATTTAACATTCTTTTGAAAGTCTTTGGTAGTAATGTCTTGTGCTGAAAAGTCGAAATCACCTCGATAACTTACTTTCCGAACACTCGTTGAATATTATCCACAATTCGTGCTTTTCTTTCCCGTTCACTTGTTTACAGTGCCTACCCATATCTTACATGAAGCACTGAACTAAAACTTATTGAGAACCAAAAGTGTTTTGACCTGTTAATCAATTGCTAATTACAATATGATGATGGGAGATAAGGCGAGAGATGACACCAGTCTAGCCAAATTGACGCACAAAGCAGCAAGTAAAAGTGGACTCCCCTTTCAAACTGTATATGCTTATCCACAAGATATGTACCAACTGAATAATTGTAGAAATTTTGGTAATTATAGAAAAATAGGCTACAGTTCCGAACATTCAACACTTTTGAAATGTGAAGTCGTGTTTCCATTCACAAATAACTTCCTAGAAAATCATTGCCACTAAAAATACCACAGCTGAACGAATTTAATAATGGTGATATCTGTTAGGAAGTTAACCAACCTGCAACTCTTTATGGATACAAAATACTGGTACAACAAATGAGGATGCATTTATATGATTCACAATATTAATGGTTATTTGATTTTGTTCGCCGCAAAGTACTGCTTGGCACATCAATAATAACAATAATAATGAAAATCACTTATATTATTGGAGACTGAGCAACAGAATACTGCTGCTTAATAAACGGCCATTGTACTCTCTTGCCTTCGCTCCCATTCTCATATTTAAGGCTCGGGCTATTTTGAAGTACTTTCATACAATTACAATACAAAACTAAAGTAATTACATATTTAATTACGGTGCAATGATGTAGATTGCAGCAGTGATACACATCAAGTCATCATATACTAATAGCAAATATTCTTGGCGTTTCGATTATTCCTGTAAGCGTACCGAGCGTTGAATTATTTTGACTCCATGTTCTAGAGCAATGAATAAGGTTGTCAAAAATATGAATGATGAAAAAATCACAATTTAAATTTGTAGTAATCTCGCATTGGTCAATATATTTCGATTGAACGATCACTTATGGTAATTTATAAACAAACTTTATACAATATTTACGCCCATTAGTTTTGCGACCATAGACGAATCTAAAAATTATTGACACATTCAAAGAAACACTTTTGAGTACGTACAAATAAAAAAGCTGGAATATTGTATGGTGATTATTATTAAAATGGTTTCATGAGCAGGCCTACGTCATTTACTTATCTTTGAATTGATCTACTGTATCAATATCATATTCCTTTGTCTGGGTCTACAAGATTCATACCGATAATCGCACAAACTCTCATCGCTTATCATTATCAAATTTGTTATCCATTCATTCTATATTTTCTTGATATAGAATTCAAGAATAATCTAGTTTACTATCAACTAAAATTAAAAATATTATATTTGGCAAAAATGTAGATTACCTTGCGGACTGAGCTATATCACTAGGCTCACTTGATTATAGATTAGCTGGTTTCTAGCAGAATGTATAGCAGGCAAATATATAATTGAAAATAGTTCAAATGAATTTTCATCAGAATAGCATCTTTGATTGTATTTGAACCATCAAAAAAAGGATGAGACTTGAAATTGTCAGATGATATACTGTATACTAGATCTTGGAAGTTATCCCACATTCAGTACTTCTATGGAGTTCAACTACGGCCACACATTACTCTTTCGTGGTTGTTTGGAACTCTCTTCAATCATTGTTCAAACATTTGGCGTCACGTTGCCATGTCCCGTAACTTGTAATCAAATAAAACATGCCGAATTGTCGACACTCAAGTGTAATTTCTGCTTGAGCAAATTCAGAATTGAATCTGGTGTTTTTCTTGTTCTTTCGAAGTGTGTCTTCTTTACACAGTAAAAAGTAAAAACTCCATTTTGTTACTTGTACCAAGAATTTCACAATTTAGTGTAGATCAATTTTTTTAAATTTGAGAATGCAGAACTTCTATTACACCCAAACTAAGAATTTCATGAAACAATTTTTTGTTTGGTACACATGATACTACTGTGATAACCAGAATACCTGTACATTGAATATTTTACCCATATAACTCGTATATATTAGAAAATAGCAAACAAGTTTAGAAATGTATTTATGCCACCTGTGGGCTCACGTCCTATGCATCTGATAGAAACGCATTGTAGATGTATGGTTTATCAAAATAACTAAAATACTTATACATCATTCATTCACAGAATTCAATTTTAAAAAAATCAACGATTCACATTTTACGATCCAACATCCACTCAAACTAATCTCGTATAACTGAACATGAGTCTATAATAAAGTGCAAGAGCGCTTCTTTGATTGCGGCGCCTTGACTGCCGCGCGTACTGCCTCCAAGAACACTTCTTGTAAACCTTCTTCTTTCAACGCAGAACATTCGACGAATCGCGATGCTCGAATCTTACTCTTCATTTTCTTGCCCTCGTTGGTCGTGATACAATCAACTTCGGCTTCTTCTCGGAGATCTGTCTTGGTGGCTGTGGAATGAAAGAAACAGATCAGTAACAAAGAATTGGAATATTAAATTATTATGATTTTTATAATGGTGGTCAAAAACCTCATCATCAGCTAGGTTACCTGGGGGTACAAATGAGTGGGTGGTCATAAAATGTTGACTGGGCCATTTTCAAAACCTTCGTATCTTTGATTAAACCCGTGTCCAACTAGCGTCATATTTCGAAACACCAACTCAACGGACTGAGACAATTCGGAACGCAGTGAGTTGAAACTGTAGCTTGAGCTAGATTGATAGATAGAGTAGATGTGAGAATACTTGGCTGTGTGAATCCATTAAAATAGATTCTTGATATAATTTTGATATAGATTTTTCAAATTTTGTAGCATTCAAAAGTTATCAAATGATCAGTAATAAAAATGATATTTTGCTGAACAAATCAAATCCCATGTCTCTGTAGAGTGACAGAATGAGTGGTAGTAGCCAATTTTTGGAAATATCTGGGTTATATTTTGTTCCTTTATAAATTAGATCACAACATCAAAAAGTAGACTATGATTTAGTCAAGGGTGAGAATGACTAAGTAGAAATGTTCAAGGACATCTATTCTTATCAACAAAATGAGGAAATAATTAATTATAAAATAATGTGTCTTAATTTATTTATTTTGGGTTTAACGACGCACTTTACTGATGTCTAACATCTACTGGCGTCGATGAATGATATATGAGATGGTGGAATGATGAGATGAAATGAGTTCCATAATCATTACGTGTTTTTTGATAGTGGGAAGGAGTCGATCGTAGCCTGTTGTTAAGGAACAATCCCAGTACTGACCTGACCTGAACCATGAAAAACCTCGTCAAGATGGTCGACCATAGCGGGAATCGACCGCTGGTTTCCTGAATGACGATTCAGTGTTCTACCACTTGACCACTTGTCTCAGTGATAATGTTACTCTCCCATCAAATTATACATACGGTAGTGAACTAGTGAGTTCTGGGATAATAACAAATGGCCTGAGGCTGAATATATGAATTGGGTGGAAGGGAACCCATCTGAACAAGCAGCCTTCATCAGTTCATCACTCTCTACTCTACTGTGACCAAGGCATAGCCAAAACGTCAGAATCTCGTGTGTTCCTTTCATCTCTGTGTTCTATCTACGGGCTCTCTACTATGAGTTGGCCTTTCTCTATACTCATAAATCTTGGTAAGCTGCTGTTATTTCTTTCCCTTTCATCCAATTCATAAATTCTATCATTTGTTTTGGAAAACTAAATTTTCATCTTCATATTGATTTTCATCTTCTTTTCCTTCTATTCTTTTCTGTCTACTATCTTCCCAAATTTAGTTTCTTCTTTTATTCATTGGTATTGAGGAGAAAGACTCTTCTCTCCGTTCTTCTCATTATAGTTACTACACTTATGAAATTAGTTTGACCAGACTTACCGACTAATACAATAGGTATGTTAGGACAATGATGCCTCACTTCTGGATACCATTTAGATGCTATATTCTCGAACGAACTCCGGCTGGATACCGCGTAGCACATTAGGAAGCAGTCAGTCTACAACCACAATCATAAATCAAACTAATGCTATTAGTATAATCATCCTATCTATAAACCACAAGCACGTTGCAGTGATACCAACATACTTTATCATAATATAAAGAAGGTGTTCCAACTCGTGTCTTCAAAGTGAAATATTTTCGGGGTCAGTTCCCGAGTCCAGGGTTCTGATTGCCTGTAGCGCAACTATCGCTTTTATATCAAACTACAATGTTATACAATGCCACCGTTACCGTAGCCATTCTTGTCTACATCTAGCTCTCAAGGAAATGGGCCACATCGCGACAGGCAATCGGGACGTTTGGCTCTGAACTGATGGCAAGAAACCACACGTACCGTCCATTTTATTGGTATGGGAGTTGGAACACATTCTTCACATTATAATAAAGTATGTTTGTATCACAACATCGTGCCACAAGGAAATAGTGATGGAATAAAGTATGTACCAGGAAAACAGAAGCTGTATAAAAAAATCTTACATTTGTACAAAAATTGCTATCACGAAGGAGTGAATTGATTTAGGACATATGTCATCATTTTCACCACTGACAGCTGTCACAAAATGATTTCTGTGAAATCTCGATCAAGTGAATGAGATAAGTTCGATGTCCTTCTGCCAACAAACTATTTCCTTACCTCACCTTCACTTACATCCTAACTGTGAAAAATAATCGTTGTTCCAAAGAAAATGATAAACTGACGGAGCGTTCACAGTGGAATTCCAATTGTGATTCATAATTTAAAAAATGCTGTGCAAATCCTTTTTCAGTCTCAAATTTTCTTAAACAATTTAATTGATTTTTTCCTGGTTGGCACTGTTGTCTTGGTAGTTATCATTACCAGTATATTCTGATCATCGACAATCATCTGGAGTGTTTTCTTTGACGATAAAGCCTTCATTCATCTTAGTAGGAAAGATACAGACGAGATAATATTGTTAGGGTAACGTTATTACGACAATGTCTTGCTGAGGGCGAATCGTAAGAAACCGCACTCGACCCTTGGTGTAAGGCACAGCGGTGAAATAGTTGGCGTTGATGTGAAGGTTCTTGTTTTGTACTCCCCCCTCCCCTTTCTACGTTTCATTATTGAAAATATTCATTCTAGAACTTTTAGCAACGGGTTACCCAACAGTATGTTTTTTTATGACGGATGATGGAATTAATCTCATCCCATTATTTTTATTATCCGTTTTTTCTTCGTCGACTTCTTTCGAAATCAATCTGGCTTGCTATGACTACATCCCCTAATCACGACGTTTTATAAATATTCAAAACGTAACTTACGTTGGGATAAGAGAGGGGTCGTAACCTCTCGTAGTCTTCCTGTCCCGCCGTATCCCACAGGGTCATGTTGAAGTCTTGGCCGTCAACGTTGATATTGTCCGCATAGTTGTCGAATCTACGCAAACAAAATATGGTAAGAATGTGCTGGTTTAGGTAATTGGTAGTTAGCCCATTAATGATTATGCGACATTGGATCACCAATCGACTAGCATCAAACACTAATCAGTGATTATAATTGATTGATTGAAAATCATTTCAATCATCATTTATAGATTATTATTATTATTATTTCATTTTATTCCAAATGACATATACATTTGATGATGTAACATACTATATGGAACATCAATCAGTCAATAAAAAACAGTTACACAGGTAAAAAATGAAAACAAATACAATCTTACAATTTCACATACACAATCATTACAATCACTATGTGTATTATGTTTCGAAACTTTGTTCAAAAGTTTGCGTTGCGATTCCTAGACAAAGGGTTGGCGGTTTATATCCATATGACACAGATAAGTGTAAGGTTGCCCATCATGTTCATTTAATTCTTGGAATAATATTGATTGCATATATCCTATGAGTGATAGGCCTATTCAATAGGATATCGTACTTACACTATTTTATCTTTGGATTATCATTTATATGATTAATCCTGTATTGTTCTTACAATATATTCAAATACTTTTGATTTTATACAATGAACATGTATAAAGAGTAATTAAACTGAAAGTGAGTTCATTTCCTGTTAGTCAGATACTTTTTGAATACTATGCAGTATGACAAAGTTGACTACAGTAGTTTAACCTGTAGAAAAGGGGCTTGTACTTGTTTTTTATTTTTATTCTAATGCTGCTTAACAACCCCACCAACAGCTAGGTTATACGGTGCTCCGCTTGAGCTAGTGATAATGAAACGATGTGGTATTGATAGGTGGAAAGATGTTTACATAAACTCATGCCTTGAGCTGGACTCGAACCCACGCCCGACCTGACTTCAGTTCCTAACGCAGTGCGATAGTTCACTTAGCCACAGGGGCGGCTACTTCAACTTGTGGTTCGAGCTGTACGACCAGCGCACGGTTTTGAATGAATCGCGTGACTTACACGGTGGGTACGTAGTCGTTGGGGAATATCTTGGTGGTGTAAGTGATGAGTAAACAGGTCTTGCCGATCATGCCGTCCCCAACGGCGGTTATTTTGATCGGTCGGATCCGGTTGGATTGGAGACCGGATTTATCGTAGTTTGTCTTGGCCGGCGAGCCGTTCTGTGTTCCGTTGCCGTTCATGCTGCAGCCCTGGAACAATATTGAGAACAATATTAATATTTAGTTGTTCAAGTGTGAGTCAAATCTCAGATATGTTGTGAAATATCGAATATATTCAAGAGAGAATGCACGCCCTTTATTGATATGACTGTTACTCCAATGACCAGGTTTAGGTTCTTAGGTTTTATTATTCTTGGTATTATTTGTTATCCATCGATGCCTTTTCCTCTCATTAGCATTTCCAACTGTTTAAGGGTCCTTCTCGAATGAAACATGAGAGATGAAAGAGAGGGAGAGAAGAAGCTAGACAGGTTGAAGAAAGGGTGAGAAAGAGAAGCAGAGAGAGAGAAGAGAGAGATACATTTCGATTTCTAGATTTTAGAGATTCTCGAGAAAAAGATGGAGACATATGGAGGGTGGGAGAGGGACATGCATACATTTTGTAGAGAGGAAGTAAGATGAACAGATACAGATAAGAAAGGAAGAGGGATAGAGAGAGAGAGAGAGAATAAGAGAAAAAAGGAGACTTAGGAATGGAGAACGATTCAGATGGTAATGGGAGAGACAGATAAGAGAGGAAGGGAGAGAGAGAGATATAAAGAGAGAAAGAGGGGATGAGGGGGAGTGAGAGAGAGAGAGAGAGAGAGATAGTCTGATAGAGAGAATAAGAGAAAAATTGAGTGATAGGAATAGAGATCGATTCAGATGGTAATGGGAGACAGATAAGAGAGGAAGGGAGAGAGGGAGAGAGAGAGAGAGAGAGAGAGAGAGAGTTAGAGAGAGAGAGAGAGAGAAATAGAGAGAGAGAATAAGATAAGAAAGAAGAGTTAGGAAAATAGACATCGATTCAAATGGGAATAGGAGAGACAGATAGTGTGAGATGGAGAGATAGAGATAGACCAGACAGAGAGAGAGTGATGATAGACTGAGAGATCAAGAATGCAAGATGCTGTCTATCATCTGACCCCTGTTTTGACCTGTCATTAGCTAATTAAGCAACTGGGCGGTCAACTAAACGGTCGGCTAATGATACGCTTCCTGTGTTATCGTATCGGTCTTATTGCAGGCGTGGGCAGAACTCGCATTGTCCGACCAATTACTAATAGCCACTAGAACTCATTGGTGAATATTCAAAGACTCTTGAATAACTCTTAAATGTACACGAGGTCACATCAACTACTTCAATCGATATCGAAATTTGAATTTGAATAAAATTTTGAGACATAATTAAATTATTTCACGCTTTAACTCAAGCTCTATATATTAATATTATCTTTGGAGAGTGTTTTTTGTTTCAAAAATAGTGTAAGACGATCTATCAGAAAAGGAAGTCTATAAGATTGAAGATTTCTGTGGGAAGGTAGCGAAGTGTGAAATAGCCTGAAGTATACTTTATAAACCTTATCGTTGTTGACGAAACAGTGTATTGTATTTAATGTGTATTGTGAATAAAAATCTGTCAATCTCTCTCTAACTAACTATGGCGTCTCTCTCACTCCCCCACTTTATCTGTCCCTCTTTGTGTATCACTCCTACTTTCGATCCTTGCGACATTTGTCCATAATAATGATGGTTCAAGCCTATCTCTCTCTCTCTCCCTCCCATCTCTCTCTCTTTCTCTCTCTCTCTCTCTCTCTCCCTCTCCCTCACTCTCTCTCTCTGTCTCTCCCTCTCTCTTTCTTTCTCTCACTCTCTCTCCTTCTCTCTCTCTCTCTTTCTCTCTCTCTCTCTCTCTCTCTCTCTCTCTCTCTCTCTCTCTCTCTCTCATTCTTTCTCTCACTCTCTCTCCTTCTCTCTCTCTCTCTTTCTGTCTCTTTCTCTCTCTCCCCCACTCTCCCTCTCCCCCACTCATTCTGTCTCTCTCTCTCTCTCTCTCTCTCTCTCTCTCTCTTTCTCTCTCTCTCTCTCTCTCTCTCTCTCTCTCTCTCTCTTACCAACCACCCCGCACTACACATCATAGTGACGTCATCACATACTGAAAACGGTTGTACAAAAGTTTTTGCACTTTAAAAAAGCGATCATTATTCATCATTTTCTGAATACAATAGCAATTACATTATTTGCACAAGACCAAGCTATTTCCTCTGCGTCTAGTCGAGCCACCATTAGATGGTGAATAGACTGACCTGCCATTAGTGGTCACATTAGAAAGCTCAGTTTTCACCAAACTGAAAAGCAAAAACGATGGTGAGGGGAGGGGGGGTCAAGCTCTTGGAACCTACCATACTATGACTGATATAATATATACACTATCATGTATAGTTTGATATACTAATATCACTTTAATGTCCTTTCAAGTATTTATCGGTAACAAAATGGATAGGTAGGCCTATATAAATAAAAATCTATAATTCTTGAAAAAGGCGTGAAACAAATTAATTGTGTTTTCTAGCACATTCTACTATTATTGAGAAAAATAATCTCATCAGAACATCCAAATTACAAGTAATTCCAGCTACAAAATCTTCTCAAAATTTGCCAAAATAAGCCAATTGAAGCATATTAAATGGGTTCTAATATAATTAAATAAAAATATTTCATTCTTGAAACAGGTGGGAAACAAATTAGTTGTGGTTTCTAGCGCTTCCTACCATTATTGAGGAAAGTAATCTCTTCAGAATATCCAAAGTACAAATCATTCTAGCGACAAAATCTATTTTAAATTTTCAAAAATAGAAGCCAATTGAAGTATATTTAATAGGTTCTGTTGTATCCTTGCGGCTGCGTGAAATGTTTGGTTGGAATAAAATATACACACATTTAACCGCAATTATTTTCACAGACTATGCGTGGAGTGCGTATGCACATTATCTTTAGTTTTGGTGAGTATAATCATGTATATTTTCTTCATGATGCATATTAATGTAGTTCAATCGACGATTTGAAGTGACCAAAATCGTACATTTCATATCTATGTATACCTATACCCAATTGACGACTCGCCTTCTCCGCCCCCTTGACGTCACAAATCATACCGTCCAATCAACAGGGCTGTTAGAACTGAGGTGGAATTCAAATATCCAATCAGGGTATCTTCAAATGACCACAAATTATTTAGATCCAACTGACCTACTGGTGAAGCCACGCCCATTTCGAGTCGTCAATTATATAGGTTCTTTAAGTAGCCGGACATTGAAAGCTATTTTCCAGAATTTTTGATTTTTTTTCCAGATTCATGGTGTAATGTTTCATCAGTTGGATCCTGGAAGAATCGCCAAATTATTGAGAGTGGCTCTAATCATGTAATCCCACTTCTCATATTCCAGTGCGATTAACTTTTCTGCTGATATTTTCAAATGTAATTAATTTAAAAAAATATTTTTTGGAATTCAGTACCTGAATCTCTGAAACTATTCAAGATAAACACTCCAAATTTTTACCGCATGGAGATAAAAGTATGTCATATTTGTGTACAGATTCGTTCGCTCTCACGTGAGATAACATCGAGAGGAAAAAATATTGTATACCTAAAAATGTGATATTTTTTAGACCTTTTTTTTGTAAAGGAATGAAAATACAAGAAATTGTTTTCTTTTTCTTGAAAATTTCCTACACATGTATACAGAGATTCTATGTAACTGCTTTAGAAATATTGTGCATTTCACTTTTATAGTTGGTGATAAACGCGCACATTTAGCATTGTCGGTATATGGACTTTCAATGTCCCCTTCAAATGAGATCCAACTCCCTTGGTGAGAACACGAATAAAAAATTTAAAAAAAATAAATAAATAAATCCACTCCAAGTTATCAGTGTGTCAAACAAATTCTAACTTTTTATATACTCACATTTATCTTCTTAAAAACTTCAATAATTATAGTGAGTGATTACTAATTAAGTTCATTGTTCGTGTTATAAATCCAACTACTTGTATCCATGGATGAAGGCGCGAATCCCCCGAGCGCTAGTGGTATAAAAGAGAGGGAACGGTCATTCGGAACCTTCATCTCTCATAAATGTGAGTGCACTCGGTACAAAGTCTATATGCAAAGTCGATTATACTCATAATTATTCTTTATAATTGATAAATAATCATTGAAAGGATATGACTGTATACAATCAACCCAGTTCTGTAGATTAGTGTGACTAATTTTATTAGACTGTCTTTACGATTAAATCGGTCTGAGACAGAAGCGGAAATAAGGCAATCCATATTTAAATAGGGCGACAGTTAAGTCTCTGTCTCACAAAAGGTTGCCCATTAGACACAGACTAATATAAAAATGAAACTAACAGATTGATAAATAGAACAAAATGACAATACAATAGTGTTTGATGAAAAAATTGATAATAATATTGGGCCATAGTCTAGAAAATTGAATATTGTAATTGATTCCCTATTTAGAAAGAGAAGAGAAAAGAATAAAATATTGAAAAAAAGGAGAAAATATTTGAAAAAGTTATTTAAAAAAGAAAAAGAAAAATGCATATGATATAAAAGCGATACATTCAGGCCTACACACACGATTCATTCAAACCATATAAATGGTTTCTAGAAAATTAAAATTGAACGATATTGGATGGATTTAACGATGCTATAATGATAAGCAGAGCTATTGGCGACGGTGGAATGATCCAAATTGTCGGAAAAGATTAGATTAATAATTGTTATGTGGAAAGTGGGAAGGTCATATACAATATTAGGAGTGTATTGGCAGTCGATTTAGCGAAATATCAGTTCTTGGTAATACATTTTGAACGGTATGAGTTATTAAAATTTCGATAAGGAGAAACACAGTTTTTTTATATATTACCAGGATGGTATGAATAGCAATTATTTAACTTATATCGTACATTTTTCACAGTTAAATACAGTCCAAAAAAAGATACTCTTCAGTCCTCAGCTGTATACCTGTGAATTGCTGGTAGAATTCATGGTCAATAATAATTCCATTTCACATAATTTGTAAGTTGTTAAAAGTTAAAACTATCTATGCTCCTCACGTATCAGAATTTTGATAACATTCCATTAAAAAGCAATCATCAAAAAATGATATTTCGCTGAATCGACTCATATAAACTCTTAAGAGGCCGCAGGCGCTCTACACGGGCTCGTTGTTCGCTCGCTTCAGACTCCAGTTTAACATACATCGTGTGCTAGGCGCAACCCATAGACTAGCCCGCCGAACTCGTATTCACGTAAATGCCGTTGATTCCCTTACTCACTCTTTTGATATATTTCACAGTCTATATTTTGTATCGGTATTCAAAAATATGTATCTAGGTTTTTGTAAACTAGAAATATTTTCATTTTCCATTTGAAGAATTTGAAAAATTACAAAATTTTTGTTCAAAATTCTGTAAATGCGATAACCTCCGTTTTTCAATTATTAACAGAATGCAAAAACAATCATATTGATATCTCAAAAAATACGGCCGTGAGAGTTTGCGGCGTGAAATACGAGCGTCTGCGGCCTCTTGAGGGAGACCAAGAGAAACCACTGGATGGTCCACCATGGTGGGAATCGAACGCAGTATTCCTGAATAACCGTTTAGCGCTCCCATAACGCCTGATCTACCCGTCACTATAATTATCAATTATCGGGTTATAATTGCGACTAATATGTATTGAGGGTTGCGTTACACGCCGACCGACGCAACCCGCAGTACATCTTAGTTGCAACTAAAAATAATTGTTGTAAATTTTGAGATGTCATTGGTGAACGCATTTTGGGGTTTTTGGGGTCCACTTATCACAACAAGAATGAATAGTGGAGCTGTACGGCGAGTCAAAGAAGGGTTAGGCCTATTTTGCGCTGGACTGTTATTATTTTTGGGACTAATTGGATATTTTTTATAAAGAAATCGATAATGATGCATTCACAGAAAAAGTAGGATATAACTTGAAAGAAACATGGAATGAGGAACTTGAATAAGTTGACTCATTCTTTTAGGTCTGCACTTTTTTTTCAAAGTAGTGACATAAAATAGACATTATAAACATATTTTGTCATTTGCATTTTTTTTTATCGCATATTTTATGCTCAACACTGCAGCTGTTCAAAATGACACAGTAGAGTTTAATTATTATTGTTGGAAGTTTGGCTGAATGATGTTATTTTTAATTGTACTTTTTAGTGCTGTGTAGTGTTGATGAAGTTTTTACATCTGGTTCGTCTTGCATTGAATCATAGAATAAAGAATTTCTTTGTTCTATGATCATAGAATAAAGTTCATAAAGTTCTTTATTCTATGATTGAACCTAGATTATATAATTATATCGATTATATATCGATTATATAGATTATATAATATTGGCTGTGTGGTGTTATTTTTAATTGTACTTTTTAGTGCTGTGTAGTGTTAATAAAGTTTTCACATCTGGTTCGTCTTACATTGAACCATAGAATTTCTTTGTTCTATGATCATAGAATAAAGTTCATAAAGTTATCATAAAGTTCTTTATTCTATGATTGAACCTATAATTGGAGATTATATTACCAGTATATCCCTTAAAAGGATGGGCAGGAAGCCCCGCATTGACGATGTTAAATCATCCATTTTTGAGTACACATTTCTCAAAGTTCTTACAAGTTAGAGTAGCGAAACTTTTTGTGTGAGTACAAACGTATACTTAACTAACAATCTGTCCGCAAGAATTTTTTGTCGGCTCAAAATATTATGATTTTTTTTTTTTTTTAGCAACAATCAAATTTTGCTGGTACGATACCAATGTCTTAAAAGCGTTCCATAACGCTTGGTTTTTTTATGACTGTATACTTTTCATAAGAAAAAACTGTTTATTCTAGTCTCTGGAAGGAATACTCACTTCGCTCGTCTAATGAAGACTGATTTTGACTTATTATGTATACTTGTATAGTTGTATCCACGAGAGTGTGCGGTCATCTACCAACATAACGAACACAAATATGACAGTTACATTGCTAGTTTTCTAGAGCGAGATTTACGATCATAAACACAACTAGATCTTTCGAATGTGTTGAATATTCCAAGCAGCAGCAGCGAGATTACAATTCTACAATTATTCACTTGATAGACCACTTAATATCTTTTAGAGACTATTACAACACGTGAGAGAGAGAGAGAGAGAGAGAGAGAGAGAGAGAGAGAGAGAGACAGAGAGAGAAAGAGAGAGAGAGAGAGAGAGACAGAGAGAGAAAGAGAGAGAGAGAGAGAGAGAGAGAGAGGGAGAGAGTGAGAGGGAGAGTGAGAAGAGAGAGAGAGAGAGAGGGAGAGAGAGAGAGAGAGAGAGAGAGAGAGAGAGGGGGAGAGAGAGAGAGAGGGGGGGAGAGTGTGTGAGAGAGAGAGAGAGAGAGAGAGAGAGAGAGAGAGAGAGTGGATGAGAGGGAGAGAGAGAGAGAGTGAATGAGGGAGAGAGAGAGAGAGAGAGAGAGAGAGAGAGAGAGTGAGAGAGAAAGAAAGAGAGAAAGAGAGAGAGAGAAAGACAGAGGGAGAGAGAGAGAGAGAGAGAGAGTGAAAGAGAGAAAGAGAAAGAGAGAGAGAGAGAGAGAGAGAGAGAGAGAGAGAGAGAGAAAGAAAACACGTCTCTGTGACACGTGACCTGTGGTTAAAAATCCACTTCCTTCCTGAGTCTTGAAATGTCTCTGTTTGGACATGTCTTAATATGTAATTGATTTTTGGCGAAAGTATTGGTGTCATATTTTATTAACTACGTATTTCAACCAATTCGTGATTTGTCTCTGTTGATATCAAAAACTTAACGCAATCGAAGTATTTCTAACGTGCATTTTACGATCGTAGGTACACTTGCGGTCACATAAAATCGTTTGATGCGGAAATTGATTTCAATTTCCAACAAAAACTACGCACAACTAACCACACATGTTCTATAGACAATGCGTGAAGAATGTTTTTCTCAAGTTTCAGTGAGTATGATATCACCAACCATCTTCAGGATGTTCTTCAATTAATGAAGATTGATAGATCCCTTCATAGTGCCGTGATCATACGTAACGAATTGGAATATATGAGGATAGAATTTTAAAAATTCCAATTTTGACAATCAAGTATTTCTACCATAATATGAAGATTTGTAGTTGAATTTCTCGAATTTCGGTAGAAAAACACTCAATTCAAGATGTCCCTGAGAAAAATATGACATCCATCGATGTTTATATAGTGGTCAAAAATGTTGTGGTATAAAACTTGAATTTTGGCTCGTCAAAATTTGTCTCATGATTTCTGTGGACTATTTTCTCTTTATCATGCTATATTCATATATATATATATATATATATATATATATATATATATATATATATATATATATATATATATATATATATATATATATATATATATATATATATATATATATATATATATATATATATATATATAAATATATATATAGGCCTATATATATATATATATATATATATAAATATATATATATATATATATTTATATATATATATATATATATAAATATATATATATATATATATGAATATATATATATATATATATATATATATATATATATATATATATATACATATATATATATATATATATATATATATATATATATATATATATATATATATATATATATATATATATATATATATATATATATATATAGACCTACATTAAATAACATCGACATTTTGATTACAATCATTGTTTTCCAATAAGGGTGAAGAATGAATTAATAAACCCGTTTAGAAGCGGCACCTCCTTGTCGTTTCAAAACTTCGATGGGGCCTTGTCACCATATACAGGCCTATGCCTATTTATATGCCAAATATACGATAAAAACTGTTGTATTGAATTATTCCTCAAAGTGCAAACTTTGTTCCTTCATGTAAAATGCATGAAGCTCACTATAAATGCTTCGTCTTGAGCGAACAAGTCGTCGATCTAATGCATGGATATAACGTATTACACACAGGAAATTAAGTATAGTATGGAAATAATGAAGTGCAAGGGAAACGTATAGAAGAGTTACCGACCTTTCCGAGCGAGAAACATTATGAACACTGATATATTTCCTTTAGTGGCGGGCGGTTATACTCTAACTGATAGTTGGGTAGTTAATCATTAGTTGAGGTAAGCAAATAACATAAGAAGCCGTGAGTGATAATAAGGTAATACGCTAGTTTGCTCAATTCAGTTAAACTATCGTTTAGTGGAACCGACTCTCAGTTTCAATGTTTATGTTGGACTAATTGACGCAAAGATAAAAAAATGTGATCAATAACTAACTTCCACAAGATTTCGTGGATTATTTTTACTTCCAATTTGATATAATTCAATTTGTTACAATAAAAAAAATATATATATAATGATGAATAATATTATCCCATTATTATTTATAGTAAAAAAAATCTGACCCTTAGAACTATATTTATATTCGAATAAAACTCACACAATTACGTGGAACCATAGTTTTATTTTATATTAACATCAAAACTCGGTGCAAAATTACTATTTCCCTGGATGAAAGTAGGATGGTTTGAACGGGGCACCACAAGAGTGATTACCACCCCATTTTAATTGAACTCCAATCAATAAAATTAAATATATATACTCACACTTTTGTGCGTTGCAAGTATCAACATTTCTATTTTCTATTTTATTTTCGCCGATTCGAATATTTCCACAATTCAACACTTTGGCTCTTTTTCTAAAAATATATCACCATTATTTCACCAACACTTAATTAACACATCCCTCAACAGTCGTGTAATCCGAGTTTATCAACAAGAATAAAAATGTATTTTAAGACCGACTTAAATTAAACGACCCAAACTATCTTTTAAGACCGCCGTAAATTAGGCAACTGAACTGTCGTTTTAGAGCGTCGTGAATTACGCTTTAAGCACCTTGTACATCTTGGCTTCACACATTTGGTGACACTGAATTAGCTGCTTGCTTGATCAACGTTCTACAGTATACTATTGACATCCACTTCCTCCGCGCTCTGTCTATAGTCTCTGCCAACATAACTGCATGCCGGTGTGATGTGTCCGCATAATATACTGAACTTTGACTACGTAGAACATGTGTTCGTTGAATGGGAAAACGCTATACTTGTATATACAGTTTTGTTACATTGATTATGGGTGGTTAATCATTGGAAATACATTGTAAAGGTTCATTGTAAATTGTTATGTATCTTTGATTTAAGTTTTGTATATTTTTCATTCTCATTTATATATATATAAATATAGAGAATTGGGAACATTTATTGAAATTCATGTCTTTCCAATTTTTGTGAGCCTAATCAAAGTTCCCCCAAAAAAATCATGTTAACCATATATGTTATTTTTTCTATTTCGAACATTTATAACAAAATGTAGTCAATAATAATTTTCAAAAATGAATACGTGTGTAGGCCCTATAGGTTGGATGCGTTATCGGTTTTACCTCACTGAATTCAGGACTGTATACAATATGCGTCCATAATTTGCATTGTATCTATGATACAATGGGTTCAAAAACTTGATATTGAATCACACGGGTATTTTCGAGGAGTTGGAACATAATTATCCTTGTCATTTTCATATTACTCTCTCTCTCTCTCTCTCTTTCTCTCTCTCTCTCTTATCATTACCGCCTATGACTTTTCCTGGTTCTACTGATGATTTGATTGATAATATTTCAAAGTAGTTATTGAATAATATATCATTTTAATCGTACCGGAACTCAATTATCTAGCTCGCTAAGATCTTATAGATCTATTACAATATTAAATTTTCCTTGAATATGTCAATAATAATTAATAAATGTATATATAAATATATATATATATATATATATATATATATATATATATATATATATATATATATATATATATATATATATATATATAAGGGTACGATGCTAGATGTTTCATAACTTGGTATATTTTACATTTCTATACGATCATCAGGTGTCAACTGCATCAAGATACATCAACTGCATTTCTAAGAAAGATTATTAAGTTATTATATGCAATATTTGCTTGAAATTTGCACCGATCGACTAGGTATAACGTATCACGAACAATAGCACACGTC
Organism: Brachyptera risi; assembly: GCA_964007535.1. Classification (NCBI taxonomy): domain Eukaryota; kingdom Metazoa; phylum Arthropoda; class Insecta; order Plecoptera; family Taeniopterygidae; genus Brachyptera; species Brachyptera risi. Next base: position 17,587,704 of record OZ023336.1, read on the forward strand.
AGTCCAAGTTCTTAGTCGAGATGATAAGACAGTTTAGTTCCACGCCAAGGTCATCTCTGTTGAATCAGATCGTAGATATAGGCCTATATTACCTTACCGAGATACGTTACTCCTGCGGCCGATAGAGACATATGCTCGTTCCAATCTCGGCGGCCATATTGGACATTTACAAATAGAATCTAAGCAAGGCATTCTATATTATTACTAATATATGTCGAATATGGCGGAAATTTTGCGGTTTGCAAAGCGGTGTGAAGCTACTGCCGAGACACAAATATATATATATATATATATATATATATATATATATATATATATATATATATATATATATATATTATTTCTTCTTCTTTTTCTTTCAATATAATATCGAAACTTGATACAAAATCATTGTTTCCCACTTAAGGCTATGGATGAAAGGTAGGATCGTTCGGACGGGACACCACAAGGCCAATCTTACCACCACATTTTATTTATTTAAAACCATTAGCTTCAACACTAGAACTATGCTGTCTGCGACCCTAATTTTCCGCCGTAGATTTTAAGTCTCTCACTTTCCAAAAGTCCGGAACACATTATAAGTAAAAACCGTTTCTTTGATATATATCCGGACATTACCAGCATTGGTATCAAGAGTGAACCAAACAAATAATTTTGATATATTCCACTATGAAGAACTAATCAAGTATCTTAGGCAATGATCACTTCTTTCCATCAACAGCAGATGTGAAGTTTGTTATAATACAAAATGGAAAAAAATGAGTGATACGGCTAAAATGTTATAATTAAGCCTATCACTCTACTAATTAATGATCCCGGTCATATAAAACAATATAAATAATACCAAAAGTGACATATTTCATGGAACGGGGTCTTGGTATGAGGTTGAGAGCAACAATACCATAGAAGCACTTGCCAGTGACACTTGTTGAGTGGTGTGTTGTTACCGTGTTGGAGCCACGAGGCAGTGATGTATGAAGGAGGAATTCTAATGAGTAAAACAAGGATAATCGTTGGCTCCGTTTTCTGTCAGGGTGGTATATACCACTCTTCGTGACTAATCAAATGAAACGTATAAAAAACAGAATCTATTCTACTCTAAGGAAACTTTAATTGTTTAAACATCTGGAGGACTCGAGTTTGATTACCAAAGTTCAGTATAGAGAGATTGAAAATCGAATTTTATTGACGACTTTTTATAAATAGTTGGGATTATTTGTAGAGAGCGCTTGGGAGTCGTTTTGGAGAAATATCATTTTTGGGGGGAATATTAGTGAATATTAGTGAATATAAGGATGGAAGAAAGTGAAGAAGAGGAAGAAGACGAGGAAGTAATGTGACACGACTGGCCAGCCGGTATCAATAATTGAGAGTCTCCAGATGAATGGTGTCAACACCCCCCCCCCCCCCCCCCCATCTGACTTGTTGGAAACTGGCATTTGATTTGATATCCATTAAACATTTTTCTGGTTTTTTAACAAAGGTATAATATATGAAAATTGTATTAAGGAGGAAAAACAAATATGATTTTAAAAACTTCAATACGGATCCATGTTCGTATTCCAGATCATATTTCATAATTGTCACGTTTACATCCAGCAGCTGAAGAATGTGTTTTTTCATCTGTAATTCTACGTTTCATAATTATACGATATAAGTTATAAAGTTATAGCTAGCTTATACCATCGTCAAGGTATTCAACATACCTGTACTGTGTTTCTGTACTATCTGTACTTGTTTTCTTCGTATCAGAATTGTGATATATGATATTGTTGAAGAGTAATCAAAATTCTGATATTTCACGAAATCGACTAATATTTACACTCTTTCATCAATTTAAATATATTTATTTGGGGTTTATAACGATGCACTGTACTGATGAGTAAGACCTATCGGCGTCGGTGAATGATGTATGAGATAATGGGATGATGAGATGTTGAGTTATTTCATTATTGTGTTCTTGTATTGTGTGAAGGTGTTGGTCGTGGCCTGTTGTTAAGGAACCATTCCAGTATTGACCTGAACGACAGAAGGAAATCACAAAAAAACCCTGTCAGGATGGTCAACCGTGGCCTGTAATCGAAATCCGGTCTCTTGAATGACGGTTCAGTGTAATAACCACTCGGTCACACGTCTCAATAAGACAATGTTATATAATATATGAAGATACAATAGTTATAATGAATTAATCAAATATTAAATGAAACATTAGATGTAGTGGAAAGAGCATTGCCTGGTTGTTGCTGTCGGGTATAGTACTTTCCTTTTTGACTTATATCAATTGATTGATTGATTGATTGATTGAAAGAGGGCATAGAAGGATGTTCTATGGCCCTACAGTAGCCATCATGCTCCCGAGCATGAAAATCACAACAAATAATGAAAAATAAAGATATGAAATAATGAATAATCTTTCATTGTTTTATATCTAGGTTTATATTTAAAGCATGTCCTATAAAGAGTTGGTAACTCATGGAATTTTCATGCTGAACCCAATAAATAAATAAACAATAAATAAATAAATATTTCAGTTCAGGCCAAAAGATACTATGCGCGTATTTTGTATATCTGGAAGACCAAGATTTGATCTCCAAAATTCACTGTCTTCACTGTGGTTATATACTGATTCTTTTCTCTTTGTCAAATTTCATCCCTCATTTACATTCATTTTATGTAGTTTTCCAGCATTCTCTCTCGAGGAACGTTATTGAGGTTATATAGACGTTCAATTTCTTTTTTATTTCTTCCCCATTTTCATTTCAAATCTTAATTTGAGGCAATAAATATAGGTATCACGTATTTGAAATTGAATGTTGGCTCAACATTTACTCACGCTAGGATCACAACGAAGACATATCATTTGACTTTTGTTGGAAGCCTGCAATTTAGAGTATCGCTTACACAAAATAATTACCCCTCCCCCTTCGACTGTTTATCTCTTATGACCTTGATAATAGCATCAAGCACAGTTCTATTTTTAGACACATTCGGACGAGAAATGTCCGAAAACGGTCTTCTTGATTATAATATGTCATTTGAATTTACATTAAAGGATCTTACAATTCGAAGTGGCTCTGATATTTGACGTCACCATGTGGGTAATTGTGATTAATACTATTAGGAGAAGGCACTAATTAAAGATAACTAAACAATGTCGAAACAAAACCTGGTTAAACTTTGGTCACTAATGAAATCAGTCCTATAATCGTCACTCTTTTACATATGAAGCATTGTTTCTCAGGACTTGATGATGAATTCATAGAAATGGAAGATGATGGGAAGGTGAGAAGAAATGGTATTTTACTGAGTGCTTTGGATTGTGGAAAGTAAACGGTAGTATCTTACTGATCAAGTCCCTATCCGACATTGAAACAAGTATTTCTTTTTATATTGGGTTTCAACGAAGCACTACTACCTATCTATCCTACTATCTATACTGACTACTATCTATTTGCGTCGGTGAATGATGAGCTGATGGGATGATGATAGGTTATTTAATTAGGTGTTTTGGATGGTGGGAAGGAGTCGGTCGTGGCCTGCTGTTAAGGAACCATCCCAGTATTCACCTAAACGGCAGAGAAACCACGAAAAGACCCCGTCAGGATGGTCGACCATGGTGGGAATCGAACCCCGGTCTTCTGAATGACGGTTCAGTGTATTAACCACTCGACCACTCGTCTTATTATGAATACAAATTTTCACCCATAGTCACTGTAAAGTTGTTCTTGACTTTCAAATCTATAGACCTAATCGTATTGAATTTTTTATTCAGGGGATTATATATACAAATTGTTTGCTTTTGGAATACAATGCTAATCAATGGCTATAGGGAGATTATATAGGTCTAGTCTAACAGGTTAATGGGTAATTGATGTGAAAACGTTTAGAGGAAATGATAAGATAACACGACCTTATCGGAATTAATGTCTTCGATCATGGACTTCGTAATTAATTATTCAAAGTATTTTAATTCGCGTGTATAATCAAACAGGACACCAACATACAGTAGATAGAGTATAACAGCTACGATAGCTTTACGTGCTGACGTAATTCTAGTACTAAAGGTCCTTTTCTCCATTATTCTACTGACCTACTGATAAGTACTCCAGTATCATTATTCCATTATTTCACACTCATCAATTATTCCATTATTCAATTATTACATTTCATCATTATTCCATTATTGTATCGTCCATTCATCACCGGTATAAAATATATGTATCACTTCACCATTCCTATACCTTATCATTCACACCATTTTCACACCTTATCATTGTATTGGCCTATTATTCCATTATTTTATTGTTTCATTATTTTATGATTCATTTATTCTTTATTCTATGATTCCCCAAATATATGGTTTTTTAGATGAGCGCAGCGAAGACGTACATTTCACTTACCGAAAATGATTAGATTCGTTTTTATGCTTTTCCAAATTATCATTATTCTTCTATGCAGCATACACAGCTGGTCGAAAAAATAAATCAATCGACTTAAAGTCTTTTCTGCACATTGATGCGATAGGTTGCAATTGTTCATCGGAAAAATCGGTACACCGGTTTTCTTGGAAACAAATCGGAAAGTTTTGAAAATCCCTATATGAAATAAGCCGAGGGAAAATAATTTGTCAAACAAGAATTATTCAAAACCTCTGTAATTATTCAATATAAAAAGAAATAACCATTAACCATACACATTTTCAGTATTTTTTTAATAATCGAATTAGAAATAACGAAGAAAATGCATTAAAAGTGTACATTTTTTTAAATATTAAGATCAAATGGTGTTGCAACCATTATAAACATTCAACAGGTTGCACTATATGAAATCAATATCAACAAGTAGAAGCAGGGTTTTTGAACATTTGAATTTAACCAAGGTCTGTAGATGCAGATTGGACTGACAGAATTTTTGTTTTCATTCTAGATTTTCATACTTCTAATCTCATTTCACAACGCATTTACTGCGTTCTTCTAATTTAATATCACCCGGTATTCAATTTTCCCACGTAAATAGAAAATATATCAATTATTACTCCGTACAACAATAATGAATCTGCATTCACCAAACAATTCATGTTATATACTATAAGTCACTCCGTCAAGTCACCTGCATATAAATCCAATCATGACTAGCGTTATTATTATACATTCTTGTTAAGTTGGCATACACTTGGTTGATAGTAATCGTACAAGAAATTGTAATTGTAATTTTTATTGTGTTTCATGAACTATTTACTAAACAAGTAATTCTAGTTCTAATTGTAACGAATGTTTATGACTTGAGTAGTTGAACGGGGCAGCAAGGTGTATATTGAATAGGAAAACGCAGTAGACGCGTGTGTTATAATGAGGAAAATGTTTATATGAAATGTAACAGAAATCCAGAAACGCTAAACTGAGTCTCACGAAAATTTCAAACATGGCCGATATTGTTTTTGTTGGAACTTATCAAAATTCAAATATGTTAGATAAAAATATTTTTCACTTTTTTCATCGTGTTATATTCTTGGGGATTTTTTTACGATTTCAATCACAAATCTTTCAAAATACTTTTGACCGATTAGTGGGCCTACGATAGTGAAGATGGAATATAGAAAAGCATTCGGGGTATTGTGACGAAAACATGGAAATTTCATCACGTGCTCAAAAAAATCTGCGGATGACGGTATAGATTTCGCAACCGTTTGGGTGTGGCGGGGTTGGCAATTTGGGCTCTTCAATTTGAGATTTCGAGTAGAGCTCTTCGATTACGCGTTCATCACGTGAACAATAAAAACGCTGTAACAGGTTGCTTTCAAGCAAGAGTGAGTTGGACGCCAGTATAAATAATATACACAAGCGAGTTCTTTTTTTTTTCTTTTTTTTAGAATATCTCGCAAGATTTTTTCCTTCAGTTCAATTTGAATCTCTCTTATACAACTATACTTCATTCATAGTTTGTTTACTTGTTTGAGAAGTTAGGGACAAGCCAGATGGTATTCTTGATTGTTCGCTATACTGTGATGATGGCGTATAACCTGCAATTATAATAATTATTTAACAACCCATTAAGTAATTATGAATGAAACATTCATTTGAAAATAATTCATTCACTATACGTCCTACATATTTCTGAGAATACAATCTCTATTTACTGAATGATAAACACACACACACATATATATATATATATATATATATATATATATATATATATATATATATATATATATATATATATATATATGTACTATATATATGTATATATATATATATATATATATATATATATATATATATATATATATATATATATATATATATATGTATATATATATATATATATATATATATATATATATATATGTATATATATATATATATATATATATATATATATATATATATATATATAGGCCTATATATAAATAATTTTGAACGTCAAAAACTTGGAACATAGTCAATTGTTTCCCAATTAAGGTTGAAGATGACATGATAGGATCGTTCGAACGGGGCACCACAAGGGCGATCTTACTACCTCATTTATTATCAGCTGTATGGTCAGACATTGCAGAAGCAGGCCACGTGTTGATCATTCAATCTCATGGACATTTTCACAAATCAAGAAATTGAGAAATTAAATCCATTATAATTCTTTATTTTCATTTATAAGTCTTTCCAATTTCTTTGTCATGCATGGGAAATATATTCAGTATAGACTGCCTCTCCCCTCCAAGGATTATTTTCACCAATTTATAGATAATTCATCGACTTTTCTAACATTCTTTTACATATAGCCAAACATGACTACATATAGTATAATATAGACTGTCAGATGAATAGAATTGATAGCTATAGAGGTAATAAAGTTTTGATAACGCATTGAAATATTATAGATAACCAGACAATTGAATATTACTATGGGAGTGACTGATAGTACATATTGAGACCTCCAATATAGTTGAACTTCGATCAATGAACAAAATAATAAGAAGTTGAAAACTATAAAATGTCCGAAATTGTCGTTCTTAGCCCTAATTAGTTTGTCTCAAGTATTCCACGTGTAACATCATAAATACTGCAATCATGAATAATATTTATACAAACTTGATAGATAAGTACGGCCTATAACAAGTAAGTAAAAATTAATAGTAATCAAAGATACCTTACACTTTGTGAGTATATAGAATGTAACAAATCACTCAATGTTCTTCTTTTCTATCTTTACTTTAACTATTTCATCACTTTTATCATTTGAGAAATACGTCCGAAATTTGAAATTGTACTTATAATTCACTATTTTAACCCACAGTTTTTTTTTTTTTTTTAGGGCTTTGTGGATGTTTTTTCGTTGTGATTGTGTTTTTCTTTCTGTATCAATGTATTTGGTCACAATAAAAAAAATCAATACGTATTACAACAAATAAATAATTCAGGAATGAAGAATGTTTTCCCCTCTTTTTGTTAAGTAGTTTAGAAAGACTGACACATGACTTAAAACTGTTCAAAAAAACATTCTCAATCCATAAAATGCACGTTATAAGCGCTATGATGTAATGCACGAACTCTTTGCGTTTTACTTCGAAAAAAGTTGAGCAACTGTACTAATTGCAGCTAATTGCAACAAGGAGTAGTGATAATTCCTCTGTAAAATAAAACGACCTCGCATTTATTTCCCTCGGCAAGTATCTCCACAAGAATGACGTCACTATCACACTGCTGCGCGCGCCGGTCTGTGCAAGCACGTCATTTTGTTATTTTTATATTGGGTTTAACGACGCACCATAATGATGACTAAGATCTATTGACGTCGAATGAATGGTTTATGGGATGATGAGATGAAGGTTTCTTGGGTATTGGAAAGGATAGTGGACTGGAAAAGAAGTGATCGTGGCCTATATTATAGGAACCATCCCGGCATTAGCCTAGTCCACAGAGGAAAACCACGAAAAAACCTGTAAAGATGGACGGTGGCGGGGATCGAATCGGGTCTGATATGTCCCTTCACCTCCCGGGTCACATGCAGCAAGTGCGCTAACCACTCAGCTACTGTGCCGGTTAGCACAATATCTCTAGATACTACAGTAACTACCGGCACAGTATAGCTGAGTGGTTAGCTCACTTGCTTCGTGTGATCCGGAAGGTGAAGGGACATATCGGACCCGGTTCGATCCCCGCCACCGACCATCTTTACAGGGGTTTTTCGTGGTTTCCCTCTTTAGTCCAGGCTAATGCCGGGATGGTTCCCACAATATAGGCCACGACCGCTTCCTTCCCACTATCCTTCCCACTACCCATAAAAACCTTCATCTCATCATCCCATCATCTCATTAATCATTCATCCGACGCCAATAGATCTTAGTAATCATTACAGTGCGTCGTTAAAACCCAATATATATATATATATATATGCTACAGTAACTTTAATATTGCATATTGTTTTGACGTTACGATCGACCGTCTCCCCTATGCCAAACAAATACCGCTCGGTGGTTTCATACTTCGTTTGCCGTTTCTTACCTTATCTGGAGACTGAATGTTTTGTAAGGGGAACGTATTTGTGTATTAACATGCTGAGACGTGAAATATGAAAGGTGTGAAAATCTTATCAATATGTGATAAGATTAAACTATTGAACATATTGGTATCGTGATAGACATGCTGAATAGGAACACGTAGTATCATAGTCGGCGAGAGGAGAGAGAGAGAGAGAGAGAGAGAGAGAGAGAGAGAGAGAGAGAGAGAGAGGGAGAGAGAGAGAGAGAGAGAGAGAGAGAGAGAGAGATAGAGAGAGAGAGAGAGAGAGAAGAGAGAGGGAGAGAGAGAGAGAAGAAGAGAGAGAGAGAGAGAGAGAAGAAGAGAGAAGGCGAGAGAGAGTGATATATATATATATATATTTATATATATAGAGAGAGAGGAAGAGAGTTGAGACATGGAGAGGAAGAGAGAATAGAAGAAGAGATTTGATCGAAAAACTTGCATTTATTGCAATGGCGAAGGAAAATTTTACTAATACGTGAGAGACGGAAAAATAAAATCCAAACGCAGACTTGTTGTTGTTGTTGTTGTTGTTGTTGTTGTTGTTGTTGTTCTTGTTGTTGTTCTTGTTCTTGCGTGCTTCCTGAAATAACCTAAATAACTCAATATAACTAATTCAATGAACCTAACCTGACCAAACCAACCTACACTAACTATAACCTAATTGAACAGAAATCCTTAACTGATTCAATCTAAACTAAAACCAATCCAAAATCTACTTCTGGTTCAACTGTAACAACCATTTCGCGTCCGGCTGTTACTTTCAGTGTCGAATATCACTCGCACATCGTACAGAGCATGTGCTGCGTTTTCCTTCATTTGATGTAAACATATTCAATATACTAATAATAAACATAGTTAGATGAACCACCCCAAGGCACGCACATGTTGCATGTAGTCAATTACTCAGGGGTCATCGTACTGTGCGAGTTAACTGAAGTATACAGGTTCGAACCCCGGTGCTTACTAGTGCACCTTATTACACGTGGTTACCAGGCCATGACTTACCGGTCTCGATCGACCGTCTCCACTATGTGATAGTACTGACGATTGGCTGTGTCGAGCCGTCCACATGTGTAGGCATTGTTGATTAATAAAGGCACTGGAATCTAACTGATTTTGAGTTCTCGTTTTCTTATACAGGTTTTAACAGTTATTATTTAACTATTTGTTGACGTGATAATATTTTATTGTAGGATGTAAATGATTGATTACATTTTAGATGGATGTGAAGCAAATAATCCTTTCAGGATACTTAAAAAAAATTGTGAATTTCATAATGGTCGTACAAAGTAAACCATCGACTAACAACTCATTCTGACTGGCACAATTAGCTCAGTTGCTAAGGCACTCACTCACATCATCAAAATTCATGACTTACAATCCTGATTTGTACCATTCGATATTTTCGATTCGATATTTTTCATTTCGTTTGATATCATTCGAAATTTGAAAATTTCCATATATTCGGATCGATATATTCGATATTCAAATCTCGTTATCGTTCGAAATTTGAATATCAAAGTAGCCTACAACTTTAATTGTCACGCACTTTCAAATTCAGTTTTATTTTCTTCAAGCTGTATGACATTGTGTTTCATGTTATAATGTTGTCAGCCTGGTTTCTACGTCTGATTAATTCTTATCAATAAAACACATTACAATACCGGAAGTCGTCTCCCGATCTCGACTGCTCGGCCGGCAAACAAGTCCGTCTAGTGACAGGAAGCGTGCGAATCTATATGTATATTGACTGTATTTATCAACCGTCTATCCTATTTAATAACATCATCGCACTGTAGTTTCGATTCATCAAATATATAACTAACTCAACAGTGTTAGGAAAGAGATATTTGACATTTTCGATCGACCGTCTTTATTATATGATAACATTATCGATCACACGTTCCGGTTCGTAGCTTTCATAATCTGTTTCCTATTTTAATTTTTTCATTTGTATAGATTTTGACGGTGCCGATTGTCGTCCTCCTGATATCTTAACAAGAACGGTCAGTAGTTTCGGGTTGGAAAAATAATCCATACACCAACATTTATGACTATCTGGTTCCATTATACTCAGTTACTCAGAAACTGAACTAAATATGTGAAATTCTATTTGATTGTTTTTTTTTCTCTTGGACTTGGGTACGTATTGTATCATAATGATTACCGTAATTTACAATAGTTTTACTTGTTGAGCGTGAATTCAGAATCACAAATGTATATTTATAACAGCTGTGTATGAACTGAACTGAAGTTTAGTCAGTTTAATTGGATGAACTCTTATATTTTATAGTAAAACGGATGTGTGATAGACTCTAATTGTACAATTTAGTTGTTGATAATTAGGGTTCAGCTGTTTGTGAATATAAATTATAAGTCATATGAATTAGTTTAATTTTGTATTGAAGTAATAGTTCTCACAATCTGTCCATTATGAGTGATCGTCTTGACAACACGAAGGGCCTAACTGATAATTAAATGATATATTTCAATATATTATATTATGATATATATAGATATATATAAATATATATATATATATATATAATTTTTTTTTTCTTTTTTTTTTCATTTGAATCATATATTACCTATTTTCTAGTTTTTGGAACCATTTATTGCTATTTTTGGCATCAAAATTAATTCATGCAGATTTTACTACAGAAATGTTATTGCTGTATGCAACATATTTCATCATATATAACACACAATTCTATTTTAGTACTCCGAATTCTTGAGATCAATCAGCATTTAGTCAATTGATTTCCTCCCTATGAAATAACGTTACTGGATGAGCGAAGCGAAGACTCAATTTTAACAAACTCGAAAAAAGATGTGTTTCATTTGTTCGCACTCCACAGGTCGAACAAAAAAAATGATAAAACTTGGCATGCACATATTTTATTATTCGATTTGATACTCATGAATAACAGTGAGGCTCATTGGGTTGAACCACTTGTGAGAAAAATAATTTCTCAATATTGAAATAAAAACGTATAAGAATAACCCAGGAGGGAAAATATGGAATTACATTTTTCGATTCGATTAAAATTTCTACTGAGTTCAGCTGCATGAATTATACAACTAATTCCGGAGTTCCACATGAATCAGATGAACTGTTTCCGGAGTTCCACATGAATCAGATGAACTGTTTCCGGAGTTCCACATGAATCAGATGAACTGTATTGAATAGGAACATTATTTTTTTAAAGTCGAGATTTTGTGCCCCTGTGAAGTGTACTTTGTTACAGAAAGTAGTTGAAAATTATAAAAAACAAATTTATATATATTATTTATATAAATTCATTTATATATAAATATTTATATTCTTCTTTTTTTTATTGGGTTTTAACGACGCACTGTAATGATTACTAGTATCTATTGGCGTCGGATGAATGATTAATGAGATGATGGAATGATGAGATGAAGGTTTTATGGGTAATGGGAAGGACAGTGGGAAGGAAGCGGTCGTGTCCTATATTGTGGGAACCATCCCGGCATTAGCCTAGCCTACAGAGGTAAACCACGAAAAACACCTGTAAAGATAGACGGTAGCGGGGATCGAACGGGGTCCGATTTGCCCACTGCCTCCCGGGTCACATGGAGCAAGTGTGTTAACCACTCAGCTACCTATGCCACTTTATAATATTCATATTGATATATGGATATATATATATATATATATATGATGATAATATTATATTTGCGCAAAGTTTGTAGTGAATCCCATTATAATATCTGTTATAAGAGAATCGTCCCAGCATAATAATTAATATAAGATAATTTGATAAGATGTATTTTTAATTCATTAGATTAATAGTGTTCACCCCGCCTTTCTAAATTACTCTCACCTTCCTCTCCCCTCTCAACCACCCCTGGAACAATATATAGTTATTATTAAACAATCATATTAAGGCTCGTGTAGTGAGTAACACACGCGAGGCCAGGATTTGGGTGTGGCTTGCGGCTGGTTTTACTAACCCTATGGTCTACGCTGGTTTATAACAGCTTGACAATCACAACCTGCGAGACATTTCAGAAATTTGCCATTTCAATACTTGATGCGATAATTTCAATTTTCAATTGTTACATTAATGATTGATAATATTAATTCTGTAATATTCATCCATCATTCTGTACAATCTATATATAGGCCTAATAACGCATCATATATATATATATATATATATATATATATATATATATATATATATATATATATATATATATATATATATATATATATATATATATATATATATATATATATATATATAGAGAGAGAGAGAGAGAGAGAGAGAGAGAGAGACCGGTATATTTATCTCATTTCAACTATTTTTTTCTCCAATCTTGATTAAAAATTATTATTTTCCGATTTTTTTTTTCAACTTGATGCTCGTATTCATATAGTTGTCTTGCATAGTCAGAATATAATCATTTTATATAAGTACTTTCCACATTGTTTTGATGATTAAGCCGGATCCCAGTAGTCATGCAATCACATTCACAACTATTGTGAACAGCTGACCATAATGTCGTTTCTCTCTCAACTTCATTATTCATATAGGCCCTTATGTAGTACACTTGTATCCACGAGAGCGTGAGGGGATCTATACCAACTGAATGATTTTTTTATATATATTTAACATCGAAACTTGATACAAAATCATTGTTTCCCAATTAAGGCTATGGATGAAAGATAGGATCGTTTGGACTGGGCACCACAAGGGCGATCTTACCACCCCAACTGAATAATTGTGAAAAAAAAGTCGGAAATTGTTGAACTCCGCTGCAGTTCATTTTTTTTTTACGATTCCATAAGATGTAGGCCCAATTGTGTTTCAGACCATATTGCTCATCATAAATATCATAATGATATCATAATACATTATATCATAATACAATATAAAATATCACCAACACAAAATACAATATCATATTATATAAAATATCAATATTTGACATAAATTATCATGATACAGTCCTGGTGTTGAAGTTCATTGGCTATAAACATTCAAAATGGGGTGGTAAGATCGCCCTTGTGGTGCCCCGTCCAAACGATCTCATATTTCATCCACAGCCTTAATTGGGGAACAATGATTTTGTATAAAATTTCGATGTTATTAAAAAAAAAAAAGAATGAAGTACATATGAAATACCTTCACGGGTAGGCCTATATACAATTTTTTTTATTAATAACTTCGAAACTTGATACAGAATCATTGTTCCCTCAATTAAGGCTATGGATGAAAGGTAGGATCGTTTGGATGGGGCACCACAAGGGCGATCTTATACCACCCCATTTCAATTATTTAATTAAAAAGTACTGAATATAAATATAACGGTGACATTTGTGTCTATTATGTTGGTAGACGATCTTCATCTCATTTGACGTGAAGTATAGTAGAGGACATTTCCAATAATGCTTATCTATTGAAGTTGCAACATTTTATCTTCAGTGTGCGGTTATCGATAACATTGTGGCATGTGGAGGAAAACGTTTTTAAAAATAAAATTCTAATCATTTTGGGTTTATCAAGGTGCTGTAATATTGACCAAGATCTATTTGTGTTCGTGAATAGAAAATGGGCCCCAGTATTGACTTCTGAACGACTGTGGGAAACCATGAAAAACCCAAGTCAGGATGGTCGACATGATAATCGCTAGTTTGATTCTCTGCGAGAATCTCTGAGAAACGATCCTATCTTACATTCACTGACTCAATTGGGGAACAATGATTTTGTATCAAGTTTCGATGTTATGAAAAAAAAAAAAAAAATCTCTGTATCTTTTGGGTTCGTCATTAACTTTTCGATTGCTATGATCAAGTTCATTTTATTGGTATTATCATAACTTTGTAAAGCATGAATTATGAATAAATATACAAAATTACACGTAAAAAAATTAATGGACAAAAATATGATACAAATAAAATCCAAATAAGAAAGAAGAAAAATTATTATTTTCATTATTTTGTAGATAATTCAAAATAAACCAAATAAATAAGCCTTTTTCAAGTGATGTCATACCATGGAGTTGTATTGTATGGTCATAAATTGTTGTATTAAGTGCATAACAATGTATTCAATGCATTCAATGTTCCCCAATCACATTTCCAGGATTAGTTTGTTTGTCACCAACTTTCCTAGTTGCTATGGTAACCTGACAAACATGCTTCACTATCATAACAATAGTGTGATTGAACAATCTGGCTGAGAGTTTCGTAGTTTTTTAATTTGTATTATTAATTACAATTACAATTAAAACTAAACACGGGGACGTTGCTCTATAATTAGGGATCAGGATGACACGGTAGAATAATTCCCAAGGGGTACCTCAAGGGTGATTGCATCATCCCTAAGGAACCCTGAGGAAGTTACCATAGCAACTAGGAAAGTTGGTGACAAACAAACTCACACTGCAGGAGATGTGATTGGAGAACAGTATTTGTGGGATATTGTTATGCATTTACTACAACAATGTATGACATCATTTGAAAGAAGCGTATAAAGAGATGGTTCATTCTCGATCATCTAGAAAATAATGATAATAATATTTTTTCTTCTTTCTTATTTGTATGTTATTTTTGTCATATTTTTGTCAATTGAATTGAATTTGTTACGTGTAATATTGTATATTTATACATAATTCATGCTGTTTAAGTCTGGTTTAGCAACCAGAAATGTTATTGTCGAGAAAGAACACAATTTCAGAGGGGACATTGTTGTCCATCATGTGTCCACTTGGTCGTTTGTGTTTGTTTATAGCTCGGTGTATTATTCTACTATCACAAGTCTTATTAGACTAGCCTTTTAGAGGCTTTGTAGATCTTTTTGAGAATGTTTAGGTTTTTGTTATTCTTCTCTTGTGACAGAAATTTTTTTTAAAATTTACAACAATGTAAGACACTGACTAATTCAATAAGTCACCTATGGCGTTTCCCTTGTGAAGATATATTTTATCCATATTCCACGCGTATTCTACTGCGCATCTCATACTGCGCTTTTTAACTTTACAACCAGCAGTTATCGAAGAAGAAAACAATACTACTATTTACAAGATAACAATCCGATTATCCGCACGAGTTTACAATCGACCGTCTCGCCTATCAATCAACATTATCGGTCGACCGTTCCGACCCGGCATAACTCGTATGTGTACTCGCGAGGAATGTAACTCGCTGACTTTCACACAACAATAGGTACAGTTATAATTACAGTAGGCTGTGCGTTTTGTTACAATTGCGATGAGAAACAGACAATTGTTGATGAGGGAAATTGTTGTCTTTGATCGCACTGCGCTGTCTGAGACCCGATGTGGTGATACCAACCTATTTTATCATAATACTATAGGCAAACGCGAAATATGCGTTGTAAGATGAGCGAGATGTCTGAATAAGGTATAATAACAGTCCTACATTTGCTACTTTATCGACTCTGGTATTCTACACACTTTGTCCTTCATTTATTTGCTAGTTTATCTTCTCTGGTATTCTACACACCTTGACGAATATGAAGAATATTTAATTCTAGGGCAAATATCGAATCTAGGAAGCAGTGATTCTTGGCTCATTTCCATATATTTGATGTATAAAAACAGTTATTTGAATTTTTTTCTTCGAAACGGCTGGTTCGAATTGCTCACAAAATGGTGGTTATGTGTATCATTTATGTTTGAACACTCAGAGAAAAATTTATTTTTTTCGGAGAGGTTTTATTCTTTCAAATTTTCTCACCCAGCCTAATCTTATGAGGTTTTTGATAACTTTGACATGATATTTTTTAAAATCTAATCAACTGATTCATTCGAAAAACTATACAGTTCTAAGTTGTAAAAGTTGGCCCGTACAAAAAAAGTTCATGTTGATCAGTCAAACCCTGCGACCTGTGTAGTGCCCACAAAAAAAAAAAAAAAAAAAAAAATACAGACAAAGCTCTATAAGAGTGGGATGGAGACTTCGCTACGCTCATCTGATAAAGAAGGTGACCCAACTCGGATCTTGAAAATGAAATATTTCCGGGGTCAGAATCTGAGTCCAGCGTCCTGATTGCCTGTAGCACAACTATCGCTTTTATATCGAACTGAAATTGAATAAAAAAATGGATTTGGCAAAATTGTGCCTTATATAGTAAATTACCATCTTAAAATTAAAAAAATCAAATGTTGAAATTATAGCTATATCTTTTATGACAAGATTAATATGTATTATTCATTATTGAAACAGAAGTGAAGAAGTATTTTATTTGTTTTTGATTATATTAAAGTGACTATAGCTGCTATCCAGACATTTCTTGTGATGTGTATTCATGTATGATAGCATTAATTAGTACACAATTCAATTCAATTCAATTTGATATGTATTTTATTCACACACACACACACATAACGCATAGAAAAACATAATACAGCAATGAAAATACAAAATGGTAATAAATAAAAAGTAATAAATAATAGTAATAAATAGTAATAGTGTGAAGCCCGCGTAAGGATAATACCTTGTGTGCGGGCTAACTAATAGACAAATAATATAGAAAACTAATTTCAGCAGGCAAACATAAACATATATTGATTATGGTTAATGACAATAATAATAATAATAGAAATAGGAGTAATGAATACATTTCTTTTAATAAAATAAAATAAACCAAAACTGAATGAATAATAATAATAATAAGCTGCATGAACATGAGAAAAAATCAAAATAATTTGGAGTCCGTTTGCCTCATCATACTTCACATAAATTTACACAAAAATCTCGACCTGAATGGATAATCCAATCAATGATATATAATTTAAATTCAAATACATTGTTTAATTTACGAATTTCAATAGGAACTTGATTGTACATCTTCAACCCTATGTAATCAACGTGTTGTTGTCCAATTAGTTTATTTTTCCGTGGAATGTCTAAATAATAAGCTATATCGAGAGAGCAACTTCTAGTTTTATGTATTGGAGATGATGTAACTAAATTTTGATTTTTATATGAATTGAAATTTTTGAACACATGAATGAGTGCATTTTTTATATATAATTGTTTAACGTCGAGCACCACACAGACAAGTCTTAAATGTTATGACTTTGTGGGTCTACGATATCTGTGAATAACTTATATTTTGTTTAATACAAAATCTTCTAGAAAAAAAATGTAAAACTTCAATACTCAACAATACTATACACGGCTCAGTAGAATTATAATGTAGGCAGTTGTGCATTTGTTTTGTACGAGAATTATAGATTTTATTGGTTCAACAATGCCACCAGTGCCCTAGCCACTGTTATCTACATCTAGTTCACAAGGGAATCCGCTAAATCGCGACAGACAATCGGGACCTTTGGCTCTGAACTGATCGCAAGAAACCACAAATGCCGTCCATGTTATCAGTATGGGAGTTGGAGCACCTTCTTTATATTATGATAAAATAGGTTGGTGTCACTACATCGTGACAGATTAGGAAGTGGGTAAGTAGAATTAGAGAACAAGATATTAAAATGTTGAGATAATCTAGTTGTAAAAATAATACTTCTTAGATTTTACTCTTGAATATATCAAAACGAACCGATTCATATCGTCTTCTACGTCATCATATAGTTGTTAGATGAGAGTAACAAAGATTCAATTTCATTTACTTTTAAATATCGGTTTTGAAATTTCATGATTTTTTTCTGCTCGGCATATAGGCCTACATTAAATTGTCATGAACATTTCCTGAACATTGGTGCACCAGAATTGATTGGTATTGTTTTCAAGCAAAATACTCTCGGAATGAGACGAGTGGTCGAGTGGTATTACAGTGAACTGTCATTCAGGAGACCGGGGTTCGAATCCAACCATGGTCGATCATCCTGAAAGGGGTTTTTCGTGGTTTCCCTCTGTCGTTCACGTCAATACTATATGACCAACTCCTCTCAACTATCCAGAAACACAAAATAAAACAACTTTGCATCCATTTATCCCATCATCTCATTTATCAATCACCGACGTCAATAGATCTTAGTCATCAGTACACTACGTCATCAAACCCAATATAAATACAAAAAAATGAAATACGCTTTGCAATTTGTTCTGAAAATATTCAATCTTTTTTTGTCACTATCCAAATTGGCCAATATTGAATCAACTTCAGTTTTTGTGAGTCACAATGATTTCATCGAAGGAAGTGTAATGAATCATTTCGAATGCGTTATCAATCAAAAGTCTCACTGAAAACCATGTGAATACTGAGATATTAAATGTTTGCAGACGGTTCTATAATTCGATATCTGATTAGTAATTGCATCAACAGGTAATGTTGAAATAACCACGGAAGTTTTTGTATTTATTCGTAATAGGTGCGCATCATTTGATCAATCATTCATATAGGTTTGTGATTAAATTTTCATTAAATGTTTTTATATTGCTTGTTATTCTGTGTTTTTGGGCAACTCTATTGTGAACAGATACTTGATGAAGTTTATATAATCCAATAAGTGAGGGGCAGATTAGGTACTAATATTGGTCTATGGTTTCTTTCAATTAGCGGTTCAAATCAACAAGCAGCATGCAAGCATCTTAATACATTTCTTTCAAAATGTCACTTCACAATAGTTTTAACGAGAGTTCAAGTCTTGGTTTCAGTTCTATTTTAAAAGAACGATTTCGATTTACAATAGATTCGTGACTGCAGTTTAAAACTTGGACGAAGTGCGCAATTCTTTCTCCTTTCTTAGAGCCAATCCTGTCGTAACTGTTTAAACTGTTCCATGCTTCTGATTGGTTGGTCTAAGCATACACTGTCTTAGTCCTAATGGAAATTATTTAAATTGAATCGTAGGACGCGCTTGAGACAGAAAGTAAAATCAAGAGAGTTGTTAAAACCGTAGATTTAGTTTTCCATATTCGAATTCTAAGACTAAGACCATGATTGAAACTTAAACAGTAATTAAAACTGTTGTGAATCGACCTCTGACCCACATAAAACGAATTATATATCCGAAAAAATCAATAATATCGTTGCCAAAATAATTTCGAAAAATAAACAATGCAAGTGGGCTCAGAATGGAATTGAAAATTTATTAATCATTCAAAAATTGTTGATTCGTTTAGAAACACGTGCTTTTAAGAGGCTCTATATTCATTAAGATGACGACTCTCACCAGGTCGTTTTTGCATGGTGAATATAAATTATTTTGAGAAATTGTTGCGTCTATTATCAAAATATCAAAATTAATTAAGATAAAAATCAATATTGATTTTGAACATTAATATTGAAAAATTAATATGAGAACCAAATTAATCTTATGAAAATTGAAATTAACGAAGGGTGACAATTATTTTGAAGGCTTTTTTTTCAAATAACAAGTTACCAACAATAGTTACCATAGTATACAGCAAACTGAAGAACCATCACACATTGTGATTGGTTAAAATATAACATTATAGTTGGACATTTTCTTCGCTATATTTTCTTTGAGATACTCTTTATTTCAAGTAGAGTAACTAAAAATCAACTTCTTATTACACTATAATGATCTGGGAATCAAAACAAAGTTTCTGATTGGCTAACATCAGTTGATGGACATTGTTGACTGTCTGGATGATTGACATAACCAGAGAGAAACCACGGATACTGTTATTATAATTATCTTGCACTGATTTCTAGTGACATTGCACGATGACAATCATTATTTCGTCATCATTTCATTTTTTTTGCATATATATATATTTATATATATATATATATATATATATATATATATATATATATATATATATATATATGAATATATATATATATATATATATATATATATATATATATATATATTTATATACATATATATATATAATATATATATATATATATATATATATATATATATATATATATTTATATATATATATAAATATATATATATTCTCACATATATAAATATGTATATACATATATATATATATATATATATATATATATATATATATATATATATATATATATATATATATATATATGTATATTTATATATTTATATATATTGAGTTTTTTTAACGACGCACTGTACTGATGACTACGATCTATTGGCGTTAGTGAATGACTTATGAAATGATGGGATGATGATATGAAAGGTAGTTTCATTGGGTGTTCTATTATTTTATCAGTAATTGTGGTAACCGTATTGTAGTAATCAGTATTTTATTTTGTTTAAACATCTCTCATGTTAAACATGAACGCCGGTCGATCGGCCTAATGTTTTATAAACTATATGTGAGCTATGGATCGAACTATAAGTTATAAACTACAGTTCATAAACTAGATGTCATGGAATGTAAAGAGGATGCAGTCGGAAGCTGAGAATAAATATAATACTTATGGGTTCGTTTATGGTTCGTGAGTAATTGACCATTGTAGATGGGCGTGACTTATACGAAGCAGGGGAAATTTTAGATACCTTGATTGGTTATATCCCTATTTTTCCCTGCTTCACTGTCCACTTGATTGGTTTTTATATTTTGTGACATCACGAGGGTGGACGAACGGCACGATCTACAATGGTCAATTGCAGTCGGTAATAGTTGATTTTTTTACTTGTTACAAATTTTTTCATTTCAATTTATCGTTGTTTTCTTTCACGATATCTATAATTGGGGCAACTACCCCATTCATTTTCCCCTCACCCATGTATGACGCTGAATGCAATAGTGCAATTCAAACCCAGAACGTGCGGATAATGATAATTATCATTAATATTATAATTTTTTTTTCTTTTCACACATTTTTAGTACAAATTATAAAATCAGGAACTCTGCTACTAAATATCCTACAAAGCCTCTGATGAGACTTGTCTGTAGACAAGTATTAACATACTACGTAGAGTGAACATGATGTAACTTCATGTGTTATTGGACCACATATTACACAAACTCAAACATATTAAACATATTACCCGTAATTGAAATTGTAACATAACACTAAAATGAAAATAAAAGGTTTATTCTTAACAAATAATTTGAAAATTCTCCTACTTGGTTCAATTTCTAAATAAAAAACATCCATTGATTACTACAAACAAAATATATATAAACACAATAAACTCAATTCGAGAAAATTCTGAGTTTCTGAGGAAAGGAAAAACATAATCACCTATTGATGAGCCAAGTTCGTAGTACTTTCTTCACTTCTTGATAGGTAGATAAACTAAGTAAGATTCGGTGGTAACTGATTAAATATAGATGATATAACCAAACTTAACATTTTTTTACCGTATTTATTGATGAAGGGTGGCACCACGTATGTTGTTCTCTGCTGAAGGCGGGTGTTAGCACTAATAATAATAATAATGATAATAATAATAATAATAACAATAACAATGAAAATAATAATATATATATATTCTTATTTCATATAAACTGTAATCACAATCAAACTCATGTGCACGTTTGAATATGAAAAGGACGAGTGTTGTAATATGTCAAGTTATAAACATAATAATTATAGTCATTATTGGTGAAATAAAAAAAAACAATCTTGTCATAGTCACGTGCTTTTTTATACTCGTCAACAGCATCTAATTATATCACGTGTCCTCTGATTTTAAAACAATAATTACACCTGCGATTGAGAGCATTTGAAAATTCGTCGATACTTTGAAATGAATGTGAAATAAGTATTCTGACAAAGTTTACCTTGGATGTTACTCTTGAAGTGTTTCGCTTTTTTTTTAATTTGACGAATTATTAAAAAGGTGGGTCTCGAACCTTGATTAGATCCCTGTCAGCTGTTTTAGATATTTCGAATCTTATCTAAACCTCACCTAGCATAAATCTTTCACACAGCAAAGAACTACAGGCATGACATTGAAATATCCAGTTTACAATGTCATAAAAGTGATTTAAAAAACATGAACAAAACACTTTAAAAATATGTTTTCTCATTACAATTAACTAATTCTCCTAATTATTCGTACCTTATTCTCTACTTACCGCTTATCTCTGACGTAATACACTGATTAATCCAGGCTGACTAATTCAATTCTAGAACACTTTCTCACACATTTAAAATAATTGTTAAATTAAAATATTACATTATCTCAATCACACCTCTTACACCAAACAAATTGCTAAACAACACTTTGCTCTATTAGTTTGTGTATACGTTCCAGTTCAATAATAACTAATCGTTATTAATTAATTATAATTAAATTATTATTATCGTTTATTTGATAATGACACTTGTCGACACGACCGTAAATGTCAGTGGCTTGTTATCAACTGGGCTAAGGTTGTGATTACAGCGTTAGGGCATTGAGTCTGTAGTGTTCTCAATACTTAGTGATAGCTCTGCAAGATGGTGAAGAGTAGAACGGTTGTTGTGTTCTATTATTCAAATATAACGATATAAAGTTTCGAGCCTTCACTTATTTATAGCATTCTCAATGGTTATAGTACTAGCTCTGCAAGGAATGGTGAAGTGTATAACGGTGGTCTCGTTCCATTATTCAAATATAACGATATAAAGTTTCGAGCCTTCACTTATTTAAACGCGCTTTTTATGGCGATAGTAACGCTATCTAGCAATTTTTATAGAAACTAGAAGTAGTATCTAATGTGGTCGATATAGTAGGTTTCTACTCGTAGATTTTTTAAGAGTACGATTGACTGTCTCGAGTATGTTATATCACTGACGATACGAAGTTTCGACTCGTCATGTCTTATGATTTTTCTCACCGTCAAGTTTGTGTCAGAGACATGTTTTTTGGTAATATTGATTTGTGATAAGTATATTTGTTCAGCACAGTAATAAAACGAAGGTGTTCTGTATTTAAGTAACCTAAATATAAATAGTAATCTTCAAGTTTTAGTGTAATCGAATAGAAAAACATATGTGTGTGTTTTTATGTATCGTTCATGGCTTTTGAAATAAATATAATGAATAGTGAATATGTAATTGGGTTTGTATTGTATTGTATTTATTGTATTATTTGGAATTTCATATAACATGACTGTATTGTACACCTGGCATTGAATTAGCCATTGTACAATGTTATAAATGTAGGAAAAAAATGTATGAATAAAACACTTTATAACTGTTTTCCGCATAACAATGAACTAATTCTCTTGATTATTCGTAATTATCAGGTTTTTAAGTTTTCTCAGTTGCAGTTGACTGCTGTTAATTGAAGCTATATAGTATACGGTTAGTAGCGTGGTGTACGTTTAGTATAACTTAACTTATTTGTTACTTTGAGCTAACTATCAACTTTATTCTGGTAACTTATATTTGATACATTTTAGTGTAACTTTTAGTCTGTGACCTGCTAGGAAAACGCTGCACGTTGATATGGTTTTGGATGAACGATTTATAACATGATATATCGATTTCTGTTCATTGCAATAATTCCGCTTAAAAATATAAAATTTCATTCCAAATCCTACGGAAAACGAAATATATTCACAATTGGCAAACAACCATTTTCAAATTTAGGATTACATTTCAATTCTTAATCCTTTTTTCCAGAATTCAGTTTTTAAAAATGGATATGATTATTTTCATACTCTAATATACCATTATATACCAATATAGACCATGGATATTATTATAATGCTTCATTGTGTAATTAAATATAAAATAAATGATGATATAATTTGAGAAGAAAAATGTTGAGAAACTATGTTTTATCCGGCTAGCTGTGGAATCCCCCAAAAAACCTACCCTTTGATTATTAAACTCATTATTATCATTCACATTTGTAATATTTTTGTAAACCAAATATTCTAAATAAAACTATCTGATAGTATATCATAACCTCAATCTCATTTACCAACTCAACCAACCCTTATAACTATACACACAACAGTATAATGCAAGCCAGCCAAGAGTGACTTTCATTCACATGTCAATTAACTACCCTGATAATAAGGGATGAAAAGCTGAAACTCATCGTTTGATGTTATTGTTGACTTGAGTGAATGCGGGTGACGGGCTCTATATAAGCTTGTGACGTCATTCAATCTCTATTAGGGTATAATTCATTAATCCTTGTTGTGAACTGAAGGGTTGATAAAGTCAGTAAATAGGGTGAAAAGAGGGAAGGAAATGACTCAATAAGAAGTGTATTTGTATTCAGTAATGTGAAAATAATTAGCTCATGTACCGGTATCTATTTAATTACCAAGTCATTTAATTGATCTATTATTTATTTATATGTTTTTAATGGCACACTTTTATAAATGGAATTTATTCAAGCTGGTGAATGATATATGAGATGGTGTAAAGATGAGAGGAGGGGTTATTTTATTAGATGTTCTGGATCAACGTTTAATTGGTCGTGCTCTGTTGTTAGGACCCATATTATATTTTTTGTATTTATTTATATTGGGTTTAACGACGCACTATAATTATAATCAAGATCTATATTGGCGTCGGTGAATGATTAGTGAGATGATGGGATTATGAGATTTTTTTAGGTAATGGGAAGGATAATGAGAAGGAAGCGGTCGTGGCCTATTATTGTAAGAACCATCCCAGTATTAGCCCAGAGTAAGGTGTATTTATTCAGTGTTCTCAAACATTCAACTTTATTTTGTTCTATATATTTCCCCTGCTTCAATTGTTTCCCATTAGGTCAAGTTGATAAAAAGAATACAGTAGTGACAACTGCAATATTTAGCAGCTTGAGTAAATTCGTTCACATCATAAAATGCCAATCATGAAAGTCAATCAATAAAGTCAATCATTAATTAATCATATCAGCCAAAATAAAATAAAAAATAAAAATTTAAAATAAATAACCATTTTATCATTTTACTGTACTTTCATTGTCAATAATTCGTGTTCTCATGTGTGTAAACCAGTCTCATGATATTGCCTAATTAGATGAGTTTTATGGCGGAGACCTCCGTGAGAGACTTGTGGCACTTTCTCTGCTTGTTTGTTTGTGTTTTTTGTACGGTCTGCACTTTTCGGAAGGTTTGTTTCAGCAAGAAGAAAATAATTGTATGAACACCAAGACTTGAGTGATATGGTGTTGTGATTCTATGATTCTGTGAAATGTGGTTATAGACTACTTTGGAAAATTAGAAAATTAGAAAAACCTCATGAGAATATATGCCATGCAGGAAGATTATTTTTTCAACTTGAGAGTGAAAATGTGCATTAATGAATTCGAATTTAAAAATAGTGTTGATACACATTGATGTGGAATTTCACACGAATTAAGCCGTTTTAAAAGAAGAAAATTTTCTAATGACAATATTATTGATAGTAGATAACGAATATGCTATAAATGAATATAAATAAATGAATAGATGAATAGGATAAATTGTATCGTGAATAGACTATTATTGGTAATAATATAGGTCAACATTAAGATTTTGTGGATCTATAAAATGTAAACGTATATGTCCATTGTATGATTGTAAAAAGAAACACAAATAAATAAAATGAAAATATATGTAAGTTTATAAGTAACAAAAGTATGTATGAATCCATTAAAACTAGTACAAATAGAGATGAATAACGAAGGAATATGAGTGACTATAGACTTGACAAAATTGATACCAATCACAGATACCAAGGTGAATAGATTTCAATTACATTCCATATGAAAATACCACGAAAATCGTACTGGACACATTTGACACACTGTGCTGTTTGTCTGGTTTTTTAGAACTTACCTTTATGAGTTTCCATAATTCCAAAATGGTGGTCTTCTTAAAATCTTCCGCTGACATCATTATCAAGTCGTTAACAACACAATTAAAACTTGAAAACGGATTAAAACTGCAGTCAAAATATTTCAAATTATAACTGAATTTAAACACGATATTCACAAGTTAAAAATACGCATTCGAAAATTTTATAATTTTATTCACATTCAATTCGAAGTATTCACTTTTAAAATCGAAATAATCATATCAATATCTATCAATATTACCGTACAATATTTTTAATAGGCCTACATACAAAAATTATATGAAATACTGGCCAATTTGGGTGACCAGTGTGGAAATGGCGAACTTTTCAGTTCCGAAAAAAATCTGATACTTTTTTTTCTCCCGAGATGAATATTTTTTTACTTTGGAATTTCAATATCTATTTCATTCACAATTGAACACACACTTTGTTAAAAACTCAGATGATATATTTCACTTTGAAAAATTATTATTCAATTATTAAATAATTCAAGTAAATTCAGTTGATGAATATTGTAAGTTTATTTCTGTATTTCGTCGGATTATATGTGTGTATAGAAAAGTTTGAACAACCAAATCTTCTAATCGTGTTGCTAGCTTGTTGATGCCAACTGCCTTCCAACTAACTGTTCGACTGCGTGAATATAAAAGTCAAGTTCACGAACTTGTCTGCCGCTAAAACTTTCTTTCTTGACTTAAACCGAAAGTGAGATTGAAGAGCAAGCAACAAAAAAGGTCTGAAATATATCACTTTCTTTTCACCAAGACGCGTGTTAGAGGTGAATATCTTAATGCATCGAAATGTTATAATTTATTATACCTTGAGGTTGAAGAAACTAAATTCTAGCTGCCGCGGTTTGATTAAAGACAAGATAATTGATACACTTTCGAGTAATTATTGATCGATTCAGCTCATCGTGTGTAGAACTGGTCGAGTATGGAGTGGGTTGATTCATCTAGAAAGGTAAGGTTGAATAATTAGGACTAATGGCTGTTTTTTTTATTAATTACGGAAACACGGCACAAAGTTATGCATTGTATCGTGTTTATTTTCCAATTAGATTGTTAAAATTGAATACATAATAGATAGTTGTTTTAGTTCTCAATTTCATACGTACACATTCACAAAAGCCGTTAAAGTAAGGTAAACATGTATAGGCCTAGTTACCATTCAGTATTTAAAAATACGTTTGGTAATAAAGTTTGGTGTAGGTAGGCCTATAAGGTATGGGCTCGTTCGGACGAGGAAACGTTTTAGTAAACCTTTTGAAACCCTTGAATGAACCCTTAGGTAAACCCTTCAAGTAACCCTTTTAAAAAAAATTAAATAAATCCTTCACCCTTAAGTAAACCCTTTTAGATGAATAAATAACTAAATAGTTCATCAATTATTTTATTTCATTCGATACACATTCATTTTACCATTCATCACATTCAATTTTTGATTTCAGTCTCAAATTTGGTTTCATTGAAATATATTCAATGAATTTTGAAATCAATTGAAATATATGCATACATATTAACTGATATAATTTAAATGATTGTAATTGAAATTTGAAAATATAGTGTAGAATATATAGCTTGATACCGGTACGCATGGCAAATTTGGAGAAACATTGATTGTAGACAGTCTTCCCCTTATAGGACAGTTTTTTATTTCCATTCAATCACGGTCAAATGATTGTACTGATAAAATGGTATATATAGGATCTATATTCATCAAAAGTATTATTATATTTGTTTCATACTGAAATTATGTCTATTGCTATGATGAATGCATGTAAAGATTAGGTCTTGAGTCTTGTTCTGATTATACAATTTGTAAATCTCGAACGCTCAGAATTATTCCTTCAATCAAATAACCCATTTATGTAATTTGTCATCTTATTATTTGTATTTGTATTTGTTTATGCATGGTTGATTTTTACAAAGTTATATTGTGTGAGCCAAGTAAGATGATTAGATAGAACAGAACACATCATATCATGTATTATATCATGAACATGATAAATACGAGCCGGAAGTGGACCACAATATTATTGTAGAAAGCTTTTTTAATATATAGGGCATAGGTTTTTTTTATATTGGGTTTTAACGACGCACTGTAATGATTACTGAGATCTATTGGCGTCGGATGAATGATTAATGAGATGATGGGATGATGAGATGAAGGTTTTTATGGGTGATGGGAAGGATAGTGGGAAGGAAGCGGTCGTGGCCTAGATTGTGGGAACCATCCCGGCATTAGCCTATAGACTACAGAGGGAAACCACGAAAAACCCCTGTAAAGATAGACGGTGGCGGGGATCGAACCGGGTCCGATATGTTCCTTCACCTCCCGGATCACACGAAGCATGTGAGCTAACCACTCAGCTACTGTGCCGGTTAGGGCATAGGCCTAACTCATGAAAACACTATACAAGTCCTTCTGAGAGGATGAGTAGCAGAGGGGTAATTAAATGAAAAGATTCGTGAAAAATAACAAATACAATTTTTGTATTCCAAAAATATAACCTATCAGTGGCGTGGATGTCTATACAGCAATGCAACATTGGTAAGCGAGGAAGCCATTACTCATATCCATTCATACATATACCCATTTATTTCGAATCGAGACTCAACAAGTTTCTTGGTGCAACAAAGACACCAAAGTACCCCCATATAATCCAGCTGTTGGTGGGAGCGTTCAACAATCAATTATCTAACAACGCAACGACGTTGGGTTTGGGTTAACTATTTATCGTCTATTTTTCAGCGAAGAGAAGGAAAAGGAATATACACTTGGGGTCATATAGAATGGTTCAATCCAAAACAAAATTTTTTATTTTGATAAAATCTCACATTTAACATCACATCTACTTATTTCATCTCGCACACAAGATTTTTTTTCTTGTTTCTTATGCGGGCTTCTATACATTTTCTTTTATTTCATTTTCATTTTTCATTTATCTTCAGTACTCAATACCAAACACTGTTACATGACTGGAATTGAATTTATCATTCATAATCAAATTGGATCTTACCATAATTCAAGGAAAACAATATCTTTATTTACTTCATTTTTAATTTTTCTCTTCCAAGGTTCAATCTAGCTATACAAAGGTGTGTGTATCAATGTTAACTATGTGAAAAATGAAAACTGCACATATTTTCTCAAAACTGTAATTCCTTATGTATTATGTATAGAATTACTATTATTTTTGTTTTATTGAATTGAATTGAACCTCAATCTTTTTCACATTTCTCACGTGGAGTGCGTATGCACATTGTCTTCTATAGTCTCAGTGCGTATGATATGATGAATGATCAATTTCTTTCTTTCTGTCTGCTGTGTATGTGTTTTTTTCATCTTGTTTTTCTGCTGCCTGTAAAATAGTGCGAGGTGATGCGATGTGAAGCCATACGATACATAAATACATAACTTTAATAGTGCGTATAGTTTCAGTATATTTTTCCAGGTTGCACTCTCATGTAGCTTGATCGATCACATATTGTGACCACAAATATATATAAACAATTTGTTTTCCAAAAAAATAAAGTTTACAAGTAATATTCATATTCGGAGTGGAATGTGTCAACTATAATGAGAGCGGCTTATTTGATGGAATTTTCCGAAATGATATATTTCTTCATCATTTTTCACATTTGAATCGTAACTTGATACAAAATCATTGTTCACCAATTGAAATGAGAATTGAAATAATCGAAATGATTAAATTTAAAATT
This sequence comes from Brachyptera risi, assembly GCA_964007535.1. NCBI lineage: Eukaryota > Metazoa > Arthropoda > Insecta > Plecoptera > Taeniopterygidae > Brachyptera > Brachyptera risi. The sequence continues at coordinate 17,617,620 of OZ023336.1, forward strand.
ACCACCACTCCAAAATTGATTATTATGCTAATTTGGATTTATAGATCGTTTGGCATAAGTTTATTCAATAATTCTCAATAATGCATACATTTTGAATGACTGTTTATTTTGAAAAATATCCATATTTGATTAACAACATTTATATGTATCAGGAAATATTTATAATTATCAGAGAAACAACTTCAGAAAAATTCATGATTTAAAAAATATACCATATGCCAGTCATCTCACTATTTTCAGAAATTTCAAATTAAAATAAAATGAAAACGCATGGAATTGAACAATATTTATCATGAATCAAAATGTATTTTTAATAGTTCCGAAATATTTGTAGATCATAGTCAACACTATACAGTGTGACGTTGAGCCAAGTATGAATAAACGGAACAAATTATTTTCATATTAAAAATCTTTTATAATAATTTGGTCATTAATCATAACCCAATTGACAAATATTAATATATATTTTATCAAAATCATGACTTATAATATATATAATACATGATAATATATATATATATATATATATATATATATATATATATATATATATATATATATATATATCATATTTATATTATATTTATATTACATTATATATATATATATATATATATATATATATATATATATATATATATATATATATATATATATATATATATATATATATATATATATATATATATAATGTATATGTTCATCTATTTAATATTTCATCATTGTTCATTATGAGTTCCAATCAGTCTGAGTTCTATTGAAAGCTGTACGACGAGTCTTTGGCCTTGAACAGCCCCTTGAAGCAAGTACAACAGCCCCTACTCGGCCCCGAATCGGCGTCATCCACATAGCCCGGAGAGCTCTGCACCTGTTGCACGGCCGGCGTGTGGGTCAGTATCGCACGGACCGCCTCGCAGAGCACTGAGTCGACGTCGCTCTCTGTGGAAAACTCGACGTACGCCGACGCGTCGATCTTCTGTTTCAACTTCTGACCTTCGACCCCTGAGACGGCCTTGGCGTCGGCGCCGCCGCTGTTGCCGGATTTGTACGCTAGGAGAGAGAAGATAATTTTTTGAATTTTCTATTGGTCTTTAACTCCTCAAGTTCACAGGTTAACCATCATTTTTTTCCTTTTTATTATCGAAACTAATACAAAATCATTGTTCCTCACAATTGACGACTAGTGATTGACCCGCCCACAAACGTCACAAAACAGAACATCCAATCAAATGGGCTTTGTTATGTCGGAAATTTTTCATTTACCTATCAGAGTATCTCTGAATTCCCACATGAAGTATAGATCAAGGTGGCCCTGGCGGTTATCCACGCCTATCACTAGTGGTTAATTGAGTTTATGGATGAAAAGTAAAGGACCGTTTTCATGGCTCGCGGTGGGCGGTGGGCGGCAGGCGGTTTTTTTTCTGTCCAATCAGAATGGATGAATCTCCTGCCGCCTGTACTTGTTGCTCTCTGCCGCAAGAGATAAAATATTTTCAACTTTTTGAAATAAACGCCGCGGTTAAAATTACGTCACTGATTTCTTAGCCAATCACGTGTGAGTGCACCGACAGCGCTACGGCATCAGAGTTGTCAACTACGACTCAACGTGACTTTGACAGCTCGGAGAAATAAATAGAAGGCGAAAGTGGCAAATGTCATGATGACGGACTATGCTGAGTATATTGAAAGTTTTGAAGGCGAAAATGAGAGGGATCAAGTGGAATTGATGATTGACTTGATTCAAACACATCCATGTATTTGGGATGTTCGTCATCCCAAGTACAAACTAATCCCGGCGAAGAACCTTTTATATACCGAAATTGGTTTGGCTTTGGGTGGGGTTAGTGGTAAGTTATGAGGATTTACTAATTTACAGCCTTGATCCAGCTAGGCATACTAAAAACTTGTTAGTATGACACATAATGACTATTTGGTATGCTAGTTGTTACATTTCTGAGCCGTAATCAATTATAATTACAAAGTAAAAATAGGGCAAACGAGAACTTGAAAAGTTGGGCCTATGGTTAGGCCTAGTTAACTGCATAAAATGCTCAGACTTGAGGCATTGAGTTTATATAGGGCATATGCCTACTTTAAGCTCAGGTACAAGTTGGAAACAAGCTGCATATTCACATAGGTCAATGCTAGCTGCTATGGCCAAAGTCTGTTTGTTATGTTGTAGGATGACTAGCAGGGCATGTACTTTTACGCTGTAGCTTGATCAACAGCTTGATTCAAAAGCGTTAAAGCTTGACATGAGCCTAGTAATTGATTTTGTAAGAAGTTCAATGGCCTAGTATAACGATTGGTCCTCGCTGTCTCTCTGACGGGTCATAGACCTCTGAATTAGGACTAGACATATTCCTAATTATATTATTAGATTTCAATTACATATCAATTTCATGTAAGCCTGGGAGAGATCTAAGTACCGTAATGAAGAATATTTCAATTATATTCGCAGTGTTACTTGGCCCATTCTATTATTCTCTCTACTACTTTTACTAGGGTCTGACATAAAGAAGAAGTGGAAGAATTTACGGGATAGGTACATGAAAGAAGTGAAGGGGAAAAAAGAGTTGAGTGGTTCTGGCACCAAAATTAAAAAGCCGTGGTGCCATTTTGAGCGTCTCGGCTTTTTAAGGGACTCCACCGAGTTTTTGACGTGAGTTCTTGAGGCAAATGAAATGTATCACTTCATTATATTTATATATTCACATAGGCCTAGTATTTATAAAAACACTTTCTTAGAACATCTTCAAACTTGGCGCGTGTACCGGTATCAATGCCGGTATGCCCAAGTAGGCCTACTCATCTCGGGTCAGTGTCGGAGGGTGATGACGAGGGGTCCGTGGATGACCCGTTGTCCCTGGTTCCGAAGAAAGCTGACCATGCTATCTCATGGGATCCGAGTGAGGCAAAAAGTAAGTTATCATACTTTTATCCACAACGGCTATAGGTTATCTACTCGGTGGCATAACTACTGGGTAGGTAGCAACATTCACTTGCAACAGTGCTCTAGCAAATGGAATTTTCTTGGTGATCACAGCACTCCTAGCAGGATTAGGCCTACTAGTTTTAACACGTAATAGCACCACCAAGATCTGTAGTCTGTGTAATCAGGACTCTGTCACTCTATCCCGTGAGGATATTTATATTCATTCAATGGTTATGCCACTGATGATCAACCAATATAACTAGCTCAAATAGTAGGCCTATCATTATATTTGTGTAGATTTTATATTTTCATGATGGAACGATTGTTTTAGTTGATGGTAATTGATTGTAATTGTATGTGGTTATAGGAAAGCGATCAAAACGGGATTTGATCGAGAGTGCGTTGCTGAAAGAGCTGGCAGGACCTTCAGTACCGGTACCCAGTTCAATAACTAAAGATGCAGATGCAGATTACTTCTCTTCGTTGGTACCAGCTTACAAGAGGCTGGACACTCGGGCACAAGCGAAATTGAAAATGGACATTTCAAAATTATTCTTTGATGCCGAGTTCCCACCAACATGACTTATTTTCCATCTCCTTCATTAGGCCTACATTATATCAACCTATATAATCAACCTCATACCTTCTATCCTATTCTTTTTTCAGTCCTGTATTTAAATAAAACATCATCCATTTGATCCATATATTTTTGGTCTTTCAAATTAAATAACATCATGAGATTATGTGCAGATACGTACCGCAAAATGTACCGAATACACAACAAAATATCAAATAGGGAGGATGCCATAACTCATACTGTTATTATTTTCAAAAGACTGTCAGTCTTCCTTCTACTTTTACTAATTATATAATAATACTAATCATAATCAATAATAATATTCAGGATATATGGTACATAGACCTACGTTATTGTAATTTTAAATTTCGAATTTTGAATTTTGTAATTTTTAAAGCTTTGTAAGTATTCCAATCTTTCTGACAAAAAACACAAATAACAGAACAGATGTATCTTAATAGTTGATACCAATCTCATCACTAGGCATTACTCTTGTCGATGTGGTATTTTTCCCCACTGCCATGGCACTTGTCCAACAGTCATGAAATATGATTTGAATTCATCCCTCTGCTCTTTTGCCGACAGGGGGTGGCTGTTGGCTCCAAACCGGCCAATATGACGCAGAGCTCCACGGTTGTCAACTTCTCCTCGCCATTCACCGTCTGGTGCATCACCCGAATCAATTGCACCTGGTGACATATAACGGCGCTTCGATGGCCGGCTTGTGTAGTCCTGTTTCACGAGGAAGTTATGTAGGCAGCAAATGGCTTTGGTAGCAGCTGTCACTAGGGAGATTGACCCAATGATGGGTCGGCGAAAAATCCTCCACTTGGTGGCCACTAGGCCAAACGTATTTTCAATCTTTGATCTTGGTCGACTTAGACGATAATTAAATATAACTTTATCATCATCCAGCCATTGGCCAGGGAAAGGTCGCAATATGTTTTCCTGGAGGGGAAATGCCCCATCGCCCACAAACACATAATTTAGCTCTGTTTGTGAGCGTGGCAATGACTTCTTCGCTGGTATCGCCAGTTCTCCTTTTGCGAGCATCTTGCCAAATGTGCTCTGGGCAAAGATTCCGCCGTCACTGTTTCTTCCCGCCGAGCCAACATCCACGATGGTGAAACAATACCGAGCATCACAGACGGCCATGAGAACAATGCTGTGGCTACCTTTGTAATTGAAAAATGATGAACCACTTTTGTTGGGGGCCTGAAATAGTGAAATTACTATATAAACAACCTTTATTGGCCCCTGGCTCATAAAAAGTTTACAGGATAATAATCAGTATAAAATACAATTTTTGATATCAATATAATTATATAGATACTATTATGTATTACTGATACATGTACTGGCTCAGTCAGCCAACGCTTATTGTGTTAAAAACTGAAGTCTTGTTGGACTTGGGTTCAAGTCCCGCAAAAGGCATAAGTTTTTGTAAACGTCCTTTCACCTATCACCACTTCATCGTTTCATTATCACCCACTCATTAGTAAACCTGTATAAGTCCCGTATAATGTATGAACCCGTATAAATGCGTGTAGGCACTACATAAACTAATTATTATAATACTTCATTATTTAGGAAACATCAAGAGAACAGTGTGTTTATTTTCACCATGTTGTCATTATTACTTGAAGATTTTTTCGATTTAATTTGATTAGTTATTTTAGATCAAATGGATTTCCTTCATGAATCTTGATCCTGTGTATGTATATGTATGTATGTTATGTACCTTATGTATTTTCAGCAGACAAGTCAACTTTTCAGCAGACTGCGGTTCTACAAATATGTACTCACAGGTCTACCTGTGTTGGTATATATTTTATAGAACTTCTTGAGAAAAATGGGTTTGTAAGTACTTGCGTGGTACCCTATAGACCTAATCTATGAATATTAATTAATAACAGAGCTCAAGCAAGATCTTCTAGTCCACAAAATTATGATTTTTCAAGAGTGTAGAAATATGTGTAAACTCAATTAGCACGCTATAGTGAAAAATACCGATCCACTAACATAAACGTCACCATTATCGCTTCCATTACAATTAAGTTTGTTTCATTCTGCGTATATTTATAAAGTAAATATTGCAATAAATAAAGATGATTTAATAATATATTCAGTGGAATAATCTTATTCATTCCAGTACCATACCTGCATCACAACATGCTTGCCATCTATGGCACCAATGCAATTAGGGAAATTCCACAATGTCTGAAAATCTTCGGCAATTGCCATCCAATTTTCAGGCGTTGGTTCTAGAAATACTGTAGTGCTCAGTGTGTCCCATATCGCATTACATGTCTCGCGAATAACGACACTCGCCGTACTCTTCCCAATTCTGAAGGCGAACGATATACTGCCCATGCTATCGCCAGTAGCTAGATATCTGTACAATGATTGAAATATAGTCAGAATTATATAACTATAATAATACTTGTGCGTTCAATGTCGATTCATATTACCGTGAATTTGTGATTCAGTGTGTATAATGAGTACCTTGCTCAATAAAGAGTTATTTATTATCAGTATATAGAAACCTTTAAAGCTCAGTTAAGTCTAGGGACTACAGTTTCTTTCTATTGAGTCAATCATTATTGAAGGCTACAGTAATTGATATTATTCACTAATAGCATATGAATATGAATCATTGCTGGCTACATATGGTCATCAACCTTCCATATAACATTATTTTTTCTCAATTAATGCTATCAAATATAATTATGGCTACTGCTTAGGCCTACCTTAGCGTTACCGAAAGTCGTTCTCCGGGACAAAGGCTGCGAACACCCGACTTTTGCAGTTTTGGCCCAACCATGGTCAGTAACATATCGAAAACATCAGGCATCATGCGATAAAAATTATAAAACATCTCATGATCATTTAGTCTCATTTCTTGAAGCAAATTATTATAGTCGCCCTGTTCTCGCCTCCGAGAAAAAATTGGGCGGACCCACCATCGCTTAGTCGTATACGAATTCATTCTCCAGAGTAAATAGAGTAAAAAAATCCTTCTCCTCCTTCCTACTGCAATACGCCTAAACTCATTCTCATCTGCATCCACCATGGTTTCTTCAATGTCGTCTGTATATCTATATATCGTAAATCTTTCAAAGCTAATCTGATAATTCAAACTGTTTGAATCATCATTTAAAATGGCGCCGGATCTACGCCGCCCACCGCCTGCTCACGAAACGCGACAGTGTGAACAGCAGCATTTGATCTCGAGCGGCGCGTTTTTTAAAACCGCCTGCCGCCCACCGCCCACCGCGAGCCATGAAAACGGTCCTTAAGACAGTTTGGACGGAGCACCACAAGAGCGATTTTACCACCCCATTTCAATCATTTTATACCAATGAACTTCTGGGCTGTCTGTGGCCATAATTTTCCGCAGCACAATCAATATGAGATAAATAATAAAAATATAATAAATTATTATTGTTTGCTTAACGATCCCACCAACAGCTAGGTTACGAATGAGCAAGTGATTATGGAACCATGAAATAATGATAAGTGAAAGGACCTTAACAGAAACCCATGCCTTATGTAAGACTTGAACACACGCCCAACGGTGACGTCAGTTTCTGAAGTGGTGCCTCAGCTGACCGCATGAGCTACCGAGGGCGACAAATGTAATAAACCATTATAAATGAGTGTAGGCCTATCATGCAAATAAATTGGAACGTAATTGAAATAATTAACGATAACATACAGAAATTAAGACACTAATGGCGATTGGAAAAATAAAATTAATGTCAACGTTGATGGAAGATAGTTGGTTGGATGGTCTCTGAATATTCGTTCGAAATTCATCAGTATAATAATACTCTATAAGCTAGACTGTCCTTTTGCTTACACCATTTTAAAAATATCGATTAGATATCAATTTTCTGTTGTATTAGATTATTGAAATGCCTCACTTTTCTTTACCCTCGGTAGCTCGGTCAGCTGAGGCACCGCTTCAGAAACTGAAGTCAGAGTCCCGCATAAGGCATGAGTTTTTGTGAAAGTCCTTTCACTTATCATCACTCCATAGTCTCATAATCATCTGCTCATTCGTAACCCCGTATAACCCAGCTGTTGGTGGGGTCGTTAAGCAGCCAATAATCATCCATACCAAAATACTACTGAATATTCAGTTGAAACGACTCATATTGCATTGTTATTGATCTAATTAGACCCAAGTCCATTTAGCCTATCTAAGAGTTGGTGAAAATAAACACCACATGTAATCATGGTGATAACAACTTTAATCTGCCAGTTAGAGCTACTCCCACGTTAGGGGACGTCCATAAATTACGTCACAGCTTGGGGGTGGGGGGGGGTTGTCAAGATTTGTGACAAGGTGTCACAAGGGGGGGAGGGGGGAAGCAACTGTGTGGTGTACCATATTTTTGTTCCATGTATTTGGCACCATTCTTATAGATTCTTATATTTATACCCACACTAGAAACCAAAAATATGAAAAAAGCAGAAATGAAGAAATTAATATTTTAATTCTATTATAGTATTTTATTGTACCTTTGCCGCCTGTTGATTCCAATTTTTTATTAGAGGAGGGGGGGTATGAGAATTTGTGTCATATTGAAGGGGGGGGGGGGGGTGAATAGGTTTTGTGACCAACTGTGACATGGGAGGGAGGGGGGGTTCAAAGTGGCCTACGTGTGACATAATTTATGGACGTCCCCTTAGTAATTCAGACACTCAACTGCATAAAGTAAGTCGTATATATATATATATATATGTGACGTCATAAACGTCTTAAGATTTGATATATGCATTCAAATCTGAAGAATAAGCTGTTGCAAATAATGTCTAGATTTGTGGACAGAATAAATCACCTATATTAATGACGTCATTCATGTTAATTCGTTACGTTATTATTTCCAGTGATAACTTGTCAATCCAGTATTTATAGTTTGATAAGAAGTGTATTTTATGGAAATTGAATGTTTCGAGCGACTGTCCCATATTATCCCACAACACTAACGCGCGGGTGGTTCGCGCCTTCATCTTTCGTGTACCGGTAGATATATACATGTGCAAGTTTCCGTTCTTTATGATGTTTAATCGTAAAGAAGTTAATCTATGTTTAAATGACGTATTCAAAATCACTCAAGATTAATTTATAGGTTCATGAGAAACTGTATTCGATATGAATTATAATTCTAAACCGTATCATGGTTAAAGATTTCGTGGGATTAATTCAAGTATCAAAGTAAATAATTTTTTTTTTTATATAGGCCTATATTGAGTTTTAACGTCGCACTATAAATAATATAATTGCAATTGATTAAACTTGTCTTCTTGAATAACTTGGTCGTGTGATAAGAATAGTGGGACCTTGACAAATACCATGAAGAGTGGATATAGGTCTACACAGGAATTTTCGTGGCAAGTTTGGGTTGATGTGATTATCAGCTTGCGCTAACAACCGCACGTCTCAGCTGTTTCCCCATTGATATCTTACTTTACTCATTGCATATTTTTCTAAAAGTCGCTAGTATGATTCATCCAGTATCCAGAGCAATTGAAGGGACATGGGATATATGCGCACAGGACTCGGGAACACGGAAGTTGATTCATGGTGTTGGAATTTCAATCCTTATCACAATTATATATGATGCTCTGAGAATTTCTAGATTATTATAGGCCTATACATATAAACATAGGAGCAAAGTTAAGATAGTACAAGGCAGTATAAAAAGTGACACACAATATAGCGTACTTGAAAATAACAAAAGTGTCTTAATTTTGCGTTTCCTGCCCCCCGGTGACGTCACGCGGATTCGGCAACGTTCGGAAACGATCAGACTTACGAAATGTTACGAATAGAAAAGCATCTGATCGTCACCGTGTATCAAGGCCTACTATATCAAGTCATATTCCGGGGTCAAGTTTCTGGGGGAATATTCGAGCTACAGATTTCCAAGGCTCACAAGATCAAGGCCTCCGTAGCAAGACCAAGATATATCGAGCTTACATCGTGGTTTCACTCAGCTGTCAATCTTGTTCTATTTTATTAGTACCATCCTTCAACCTATTCGGATCACTGCTCTACCTATGGTGTACAATATGAAACTATGCGTCATGCCATTCTATATATCTCAAATATCGCATTCCAGGTGACTGTTGCTACAGCTGAGCCGTCGTGAACGTGATTTTGTTCCTTGTAGCACAGCTAGATTACTCGCGATCAGTAGGTTCAGAGATTTAAGAAGGAGAATAGACCATTTCCGAAAAGAATGAGCCACCTAGCGGCGATCGTTTGAACTGGAATGGGATGTTATTACCAGAGTTCGAAAGTCCTATGCTGCCAATGCTATTTAGCACGTTTGATTTATATTATTGTGCGTTACAGTGAACGTATTGAGTTATAATATGATGGTAGTTTCAACATTTATATGTTTACTATTTACTGATAGACTCACACACTGTCAGATTGAAAATAATGAGAGATAATGCAAGTTATATATCCCAATATTTTGCCTTTTACTCTGTGTATAAGAGGGTCGACTTTTTGAACAGTACTAAAACTCCCAGAATGCAATACCAGCGATATCGGTCGCTAGGAGGCGAGATGCGCCTGCGCATTGAATAATAAAAATGGTCTATTGGTACACATTTCCAACGTTGGTGGGATAGGAAGTCAAGTCACCATGAGAGACCGGTGATTCAACGCAACCCTCAATGCATCTTGGTCTATACCCTGTGTATTGTAACGCTTACCGACAAGTATGAATGGCACGTTGGGACATATCCTAGTGATTTCTTGACACCATTTGGACTCGACCGCGTCAAACGACTCTCGCACATTCTCAGAGTAACAGAGCAGAAAACAATCCGTCTGCAACATAACAAATGACAAATAACAAATACACTTGTGTAGTGAGTTGATGCATGAACCAAGAATGTTGCGAGCGACCGTCCCCCCTGAGCCAGATCACTATAGCGCTCGGGTGTTTTCTTCTTCATCTTACATATAGTATAGTCGATTTAGCAAAATATCAGCTTTTGATAATTTTTTTTATCTTTTTTTTTTAAGGTATGAGATATCAAAATTCTGAAAACGAACAAACCAATTGTATGTGTGATACCTTAGAGATGGTGTAAGTAGAGGCTATCCGAATTTGCACAATTTTCACATGTAGGCCTATAGGCCTACAGATAAGAAAAAAAATCAGGTGTATACCTGTAAAAAATGTATCTTTCGTGGCAGCGAGCAATATAGGTTCAAGCGGCAAAATATACGGCTTTCTGATTGTCCGGGAAAAAAAATGTCAGCGGCTTTCCGCCTACCGCGAGCCATGAAACGGGCCTACAGGCTACTGTCAAGTGACGTCACCCATTGTTGAAGTAAACAAACAACAATGTCCACCAGTTGGAATTGACCAATCAGAATATTTGGTAGTCCACCAGTTCGCTGTATTGCTATGGTAACGATTGTTTGTCATTTGTTACTTGACAGAAGCCTACATAGACCCGCTGGGGAATAAAGAAGGCAGTGGTTCTGGACTCACGTCTCTGTACACGGCGGGTTGGAGTCTGTCGAGCTCTTCCATACTTCCCGTGTCTCTCAAGGACACGTGGAACGACTTTCCATCCACCAGCACCGGCCACACCTTCGACGCGTTCCTGCAAGACGTCAATAGATCCTGGTTATCATTGTAGTGTGGCGTTACAAACAATACGCAAGAGAACCAATTTACATCTTATAGTTACCATTGCAGTGCATCGTAAGCCCAAAATGTCTGGTTCTATTTGCTAGAGAACCAATTTACATTCCAGTTTTTATTACACCGCGTCGTGAACATAAAATGTGAGATGAGACGCCAATAAATCTTATTTATCATTACATTGCATTGCCCAATATTAAAAAGAGGGCGCCAATAGATTGCAGTGTGTTACTAGGGCGTGCTAGAGTGCTACAGTGTGTGCTAGAGAAAATCTCAATAAATCTTGATAATTATTACAGTGCGTCGTAAACCCAATATAGCAGAAAAACGCCAATAAATCTTAGAGGTATCGTCGCAGAGCGTCGTTAAGCCCAAACAGGCGAGAGAAGACGCCAATGAATATAAGTTATACCATATTACTTGTGCGTATATTAGGGGCCTACAGTGCGTACCACGCAAAGGTGTATTTGTGAAAAAGAGTCAAACAGCTTGACAAATCAAGGAGTCAATGCAAAGAATTGATGGAAGGTAGATATCTGAAGTATCGTGTATCCAACTATCCGGTTAAGTTTGTCAAGGTTCAAACACTGTTCTTAAAAGTATTGGTAGAAGTGCCGTACTCCAGGCTTGGCACTTCCACTAAAAATGTTCAATAATGGTAATCAAAATTCAGACAATCGCGTTGCTATGATACAGCTGTTTTTAAACATCCAGGAGATGAATCTAGTGGATTTTTATTTTCAATATCGCTTTTAATTAGATGAGCGTAGCGAAGTCTCCATCTCACTCTTATGGAGCTTTGTCTGTTTTTTTTTTTTTTTTTTTGTTAGCACTGCACAGTTGCATGGTTTGACTGATCAACATGAAACTTTTTTGTACGGGCACACTTTTACAACTTGGAACTGTAAAGTTTTTGGAATCAATCGGTTCAACCGATTAAAAGAAAGATCATGTCAACATTTTTGAAAACCCCATAAGATTAGGCTGGGCAAGAAAATGTGAAAAATAAAATCTTTTCGAATGGAATGAAATTTTCTATACATGTGTATACCTGTACATGAATGACACGCATTGTCACCGTTTTGTAAGCAATTCGAATCAGCCGTTTCGAAGAAAAAATTAAATTAGCTGTTTTTATTCATCAAATGTATTATTATAGAAGTGGAAGCAGAATTAAGTTTCAAGAGTTGACCAACAATAAAGTATTTTTTATATGCGTCAAGGTGTGAAGAATACCAGAGTCAATGAAGTGGCAAGGGTAGAACTACTTTAACGACTTTCATAGCTCATTCAGATATCGAGGTGTGTAGAATACCAGAGTCGATAAAGTAGCAAGGGTAGAACTACTTCAACGACTTTTATACCTTATTCGGATATCACGCTCATCTTACAACGCATATTTCACGTTTGACTAGTATTTATACGACGAACTAAAAGCCATAGGGTGTGGAGGGGGCAATTAATAGACCTTTTTTGAAAAGAATGAGCCATCTAGCGGCGATCGTTTGAACTAGAACGGAATGTTATTACCCGAGTTCGAAAGTCCCATGCTGCCACTGCTATTTAGCACGTTTGATTTATATTATTGTGCGTTACAGTGAACGTATTAAGTTATAATATGATAGTAGTTTCAACATTCGTATGTTTACTATATACTGAGAGATTTGCACACTGTCAGAATTAGTAAGATGAGAGATAATGCAAGTTATATATTCTTAATATGTTTTGCCTTTTACCCTGTGGATAAGTGGGCCGACTTTTTGAACAGTACTGAAACTCCCCAGAATGCAATACCAGAGATCTGGGCTGCTAGGAGCGGGATGCGCCTGCGCATTGAATAATGAAAATTGACTATTTACAAATTCGTATACAATGTGTTCTAAAGACTTTGTAGAAACTTTGAATAATTACAAAATTTAATTAAGCACTGGTGACATTTTTCCTTGCAATACTAATTGTATGAACAATTCAAAATAAATGCTTTTGGCAGGGTCGTTTAGCCAACTATATAATCATCAAATTTTACATTTAAGGAAACGGTCTATTCTTATATCTGTTTGGATTCAGTCGGCTATATGTCAGCTGTATATAGATATCAGTAGGTCTATAGGGTGTCTGTCAGGCGTCCTGACAGCTCTATACCAGCTGCATCGGCTGTCAGCTGTCAGCTGTCAGCTGTCATACCGCACCGTCTGTCAGACGGCGGTGACAAATGTTCCTGATTATATTGAAATGAAATAGAAATATTTGAGGAACTTAGTTGAAAATGAAACAGTTTATCAGACGAGCTTTAGCGAGGATTCAATTTGACATACTGAAAAAAATTGGTGTTCGTTTTAATGTTTTTTTTTTTATAGGTCTTTTTTGTCGGTTCTCCACAGGTCAAACGGCTACAGCTATCAACTTCAAACTTGTTTTCATTATGGTTCCTCATTTAACTCAGATCTTTATAGCTTTGTGGCATTATCGTATGATAATTTTTTTTTTTTATGAATTTTAGAAATTTCAAAAATACTCGCAGAATAACACGTCGGAAAAAAAATATATTATTTTCAAAAAAAAAAAAATTTTGCGTGAAGTTGAGTTACATTATGATACACATTTCTGAAAACTTTAAGCTTGATCGGGTGAGTCATTTTGAAGAAAAATCATAAAATGTGCTAAATTGGTACCACTCGAAGCAGTTTTTACCCATTTACAACTTGAATGACACCCAATTGGAGAATGTAGGCAAAAGTTTGACAAAAAAGTCGACATACTATTAGGCCTACTTTCCGCTCGTCTAAAAACGCGTATATAGCGTTTTCCTAGTTATATTGGGATACCAGAACAATTCTTGAACAGAAGAGATTACTGGTGTAACTTTCCAGGGCGCGCACAGTGGATATAGGGGTTGATTTCATTCACTCACGTTTGTATATGCAGAAGATCTGTCCTTCCTTCTACTTTGTCCCCAACTGCAGTGATTTTCACCCTCTTATGTTGGCCTGACTGTGGATCTGCCATCTTACAGATCTGCAAAATAAGAACAAATCAAATAGTTATAGCTCAGTTACAACATACAAGTTGGCTCATGGTAGTCAATTACTTGTTGTAAGTGCAGCCAACTGCCAACTTGTCATCTATACCTTCATTAACTATAAGTTATTTTAGAGGTCGAACCTATTCGCACGAATATTCGTGCGGATCGTGCCTCCAGCAATCAAAACTACTATTTTCCCACGAACCGTTAGTGATGGCAGGACTAACATTCGATATTCACACTCGGACTCTTGGCACTGGTGTGTGATTCAGGCTATCTTCTTTTGTCCGAAAGCTTTCTTCGGACCGATAAGACTACAGTAATCTCTATTCCCACGAACCATCGTTTGGGTCGTGGCAATAGCCTATTTGCGCGGTCAACTCTAATCCCACGGACGGACTCAAGAAATCACAAATCCCGGTCGCACGTATAGTTCATTTGATCGCATACAGAGGACTCTGGCAGTGTGATGTCGCCATCAACCAACTTGAGTCACACATCATATAAACATATAAAACAAAAACGCTAACTGAATAATATATATATATATATATATATATATATATATATATATATATATATATATATATATATATGAATACATTCATTTATTTATAATTGGGTTTAACGACGCGCTGTACTGATAACTAAGATCTATTGGCGTCGACGAATGATATATGAAATGATGAATGATGAGATGAAAGGTTATTTTATTACGTGTTTTTGGATAGTGGGGAGGAGTCGGTCGTGGATTGTTGTTAAGGAACCATCCCAGTATTGACTTGAACAACAGTGGGGAACCACAAAAAAACCCTGCTGTCCTATTCGCACACTGATCATGTGGTCGACTACGGCGGGAATCGAACCCCGGTCTTCTGAATGACGGTTCAGTGTATTACGACTCGGCCACACGCCTCAGTCAATACATTCATCATTTTATAATCCCACAGGATTATTCGTTACGCTCGATAGTATCTAGGCTTCTTTCCAGTGACGTCACACATGGTTCTAATAACTAGACCACAATGTCACACAGACTGTGTTCTGCTCCCAAATTCTCTCTAGTTGCTATATTATGATGATTATTAATTATTGTTTGCTTAACGACCCCACCAACAGCCAAGTTATACGGGGCTACGAATGAGCATGTGATTATGAATGTATATGGAGTGATGATTAGTGAGATGACGTGTACAAAAACCCTTACTTTATGCGGGCTCGAACCCATGCTCAACAGTGACTTCAGTTTCTAAAGCGGTGCCTCAGCTGACTGAGCTACCGAGGTTGGCTTGCTACAAGATACCACAATAATCGTGTTATACTTGTATCCACGAAAGACAATCGTCTACATTCTAAATAACTGTCAATACTTCGGTAATTATATAATCTCGTTGCTAACTTGATTGATTTCACGCTTCTGAAATATGTAGTTGCGTTTCGTATCTTAAAACTCGTTCTGAAAAGTCACTCTCTAAAAAACAGAATAACGATAATATTTATGTTTGTTGCCAACCTCGGTAGCTCGGTCAGTTGAGACACCGTTTTAGAAAGTGAAATCACAGTTGGGCGTGAGTTCGAGTCTGCATAAGGCATGAGTCTTTGGAAACGTCCTATCACTTATCATCATCACATCATAGTTTCATAATCACCTGCTCATTCGTACCCCCGTATAACCTGGCTATTGGTGGGGTCGTTAAGCAAACAATTTTATATATATATATATATATATATATATATATATATTTATATATATATATATATATATATATATATATATATATAATATAATATGTTATCAATATATAGATACTACAATATGTTATATAAAGGAAATATATCACATAATATTTTATATATTCTATAAGACTTGATAATAATATTTTTTCTATTGGATTCAAATAATACGTGTACATACAAGATTAATTGATATGCTCTTCCACAAAGCCAAAAAGGCTTATCTGTGGGATGAAAAATGAAATTAATAACTTTAACGAAAATGAACCAAGACTAATAATAATAATAACAACAAAATATGTTTGTTAGTTTAGTAGTCGACCTTCATCTCTCGTGAAAAGAAGTATAATCCCTTATTTCTCGAAACACCACATTCCATAATGTCAAGAAACATCTTATAAACCAATCAATCAAATCCCAGTTCACCTACCTGTCAGATCTTTCCACGAGTACACCTTACTGTCGACCAACTCGATAACATGCATCCGTCATACCTGCACCTTGTAATCTCTTATCACTGTTATCACAGTCGATATAGCAGTTGCAGACTGCTTTATCGACGTGTGTCATTCGTTGTGTCCGCGAGAGGTGGAGGCGCGAAACACCAGTGCGTTAGTGGTGTAGGATAGGGGAGACGGTCAGTCGGAGCCTTGGTTTTTAAGATGAAAGGTGTATTGATGTGATATGAAGGAACGAAACACCAGTGTGTTATTGATGTAGAATAGGGGAGACAGTCAATCGGAGCCTTGGTTTTTAAGATGAAAGGTGTATTGATTTGATATGAAGGCGTGAAACACCAGTGCGTTAGTGGTGTAGATTAGGGGAGACGGTCGGTCGGAACCTTCGTTTTTCAAGATGAACGTGAGATGGAGAAGCGAAACACCAGTGCGTTAGTGGTGTAGAATAGGGGAAACGGTCCATCGGAACCTTGCTTTTAAGATGAAAGGTGTGTTGACGTGAGATGAAGGAATGAAACACCAGTGCGTTAGTGGTGTAGGATAGGGGAGACGGTCGATCGGAATCTTAACTCGTGGATACAAGAAACTACCAAAAAACCCAGTGGCAACACACTGAACCGTCATTCGGGAGACCGGGGTTCGATTCCCGTCATGGTCGACCATCCTGGCAGGGTTTTCCCTCTGTCGTTCAGGTTGATACTATAGGGTGGAACAGGCCACGACCGACTCCTTCCCACCATCCAAAGCACCCAATAAAATAACCTCTCATCTCATCATTCCATCATCTCATTCATCATCCACTGACGCCAATAGATCGTAGCCATCAGTATAGCGGTCAGTATAGTGCGTCGTTGAAACACAATAAAAACAAAAATTACACACATGAATAGCGTCGTGGCTCATTCATACTTTAGTTCTGATGACGCGACAATCGGGTATCTTTTACAAATACTTTTATACTTTTACAATACGTTTACAATACGTTTACAATACGTTTACAATACGTTTACAATACGTTTACAATACGTTTACAATACGTTTACAATACGTTTACAATACGTTTACAATACGTTTACAAATGGTCGAATGAATATTTTCTCACTCAATATTTGTTGATATCATTTCTATGGAAAAATATGAGTCATCGATAGTATAGGATGGAAGTCAGATTGCAATCTATCTATCTGTTCGTCTCTACGAAGTATAATTTACTACTATGTCTATGCTTGGTCTCCGGATTCGATCTGGTCTCTCAAAAATAGGCATCGTAGGAAAATATTACTTATTTCCCCAACACCAGCTGTAGACGGCCTTAATATACTCCGACTATGTTTTTTTTTTTTAATAACATCGAAACTTGATACAAAATCATTGTTCCTCAATTAAGGCTATGGATAGAATAAAGGATCGTTTGGACGGGGCACCACAAGGGCGATCTTACCAACCCATTTCAATTATTTAAAACCAATGAACTTCAACACCAGGACTGTGCTGTTGGTGACCATGAATTTCTGCCGCAGATAAAAGTCTTGCAGTTTCCGAAAGTCCGGAACACATTATAAGTAAAAACCGTTTCTGTGATATATATCCGGACATTATCAACATCGGTTGATCGGGCAATGATTATTTCTTTTCAAACTATGGTCAACATTCTACGGCATTGTAATTCAAAATTATTTGAAATTCAAATTTGTTGTCTAAAGCAAATCCTATTCCTGAGTCATTGTATAAAAATATGCAGGAGGGTTTTGTTCTTTCATGAATACGTATTCACCCCCCCCCCCTCTCTCTCTCTCTCTCTCTCTCTCTCTCTCTCTCTCTCTCTCTTTCTCTCTTTCTCTTTCTCTCTCGCTCTCTCTCTCTCTCTCACTCTCTCTCTCTCTCTCTCTCTCTCTCTCTCTCTCTCTCTCTCTCTCTCTCTCGTGGATATGAAAATTGAAAAAAAAAATTGATATAAATCGTAGGACTATAATCACAAGATTTGTGGGTCATTGATACATATTTAGATTTTTTTTTAATAACATCGAAACTTGATACGAAATCATTGTTTCCCAATTAAGGCTATGGATGAAAAATAAATGCCATAGATTTAGATACCATAAATATTATTTTCCGTTAGTGTCTCATGAAGATGAGAATAATTTCGAATGGATTCTTTCAAATACGTTTTAATTAAGGACAAATGAATTAATCAGTGGCATTGTTTTCATGAAATTTTTGTAGTAGTTGGGGGAGATAGTTCACTTTGAGGTATGTTTCGTTTCTTTTTTCCTTACACATTATAGGCCCTATATAGATATACATCAGACATAGATAGGAAAACTATAATTATGGTTATTTGATATTTGATATTTTTATTCATCCATGGGAATTGGCATTACATATGCAATTATATGGCAAGTCAATAATAAATATATAAACAATACATACAAACATACCAAGCTTTTCCGACCTACGACAAATAATGATGTAATACAAAACTAGACAAACAACATTCTGCACCTTTTGTTATTGTATATACTCATCGACCCCACCAACAGCCAAGTTATGTGGGGATACGAATATGCGAGTGAACTATACAAAGTGACGGAAGGTGAAAAGACATTCTCCAAAAATCTCACTCGGAATTTGAACCCACATATAATTATATATATGTTTTTTTTTTATTTTGAAACTATTTCATTCACACTCAACGTTTACATATCAAGTACTACAACAATTGCATACAGGTGGTAGACAGAAAAGTACAAATGAACAAATAGACAGATAATAAAATCAGAAGTTAACAATTATAAACATATTAAAGCAATAGTGATAAATAATTTGATATAAAGTTTGTATATAAAATTTAGAAATTTAGGAATGATATTTTGTAAGTTAAATCTTGTGCGCGGGCTGTCTTGCTTGAAAAAAAATGTAATCAGTGTAAATCCGACTCTCAAACTCATTAATTAAGTATCATATTAAGTATTGAATAATATTAGTATCACAATTCATTTATTTTCTAAGGCAACGTGCTTTTATATAGATGACTGAGTCACGGGGGGCGAAGTTTCTTCTTATTACATGCATTACATGAAAAATAACTCTTTAATCATCTAATCAACTGAATAAATAATACAAATCTCGGCCTAATCGTTGGTTAAACAGCTTTCAACGGGATCACTTTATGTCGTAAAATGTTTGTTATGGAGGTGGTGTCATGGTGTCCCATGTACGATGACTCAAGCATTACGCAAGCGCGATGACAGGGTACGAGGGGGGGGGGGGGGGGTGTATTATATTCATTCATTTATAATTTATATTGGGTTTAATGACGCATTGTACTGATGACAGATCTATTGGCGTCGGTGAATGATATATGAGATGATGAGATGATGGGTTATTTTATTAGGTGTTTGTGGATAGTGAGAAGGAGTCGGTCGTGAGCTGTTGTTGAAGAACCATCCCAGTATTTCCCTGATTGACAGAGGGAAACTATGAAAAGATCTTATCAGGATGGTCGACCATGGCGGGAATTGAACCCCGGTCTCCTGAATGACAGTTCAGGATGTGATAAGCACTCGACCACTTGTCACGGAAGGGTAAAATACTCATTTTAATTGTATGCCAAATAACATAATTATGGTTAATGATAAAGGTTCATCGATCATTGGATACCCTCCTACTATTTTTACATGAAAATATAGGTACTTTTGCAGGTACTTTTACAGGTACATTTACAGGTACTTTTTTCACACCTTCAAAAGTATCAGTTGATATATGAATCTATTGAATATAGACTATGTCATAATATATATGGTTACCTTAGACATATAATAATTATCAAATTCAAA
Organism: Brachyptera risi; assembly: GCA_964007535.1. Lineage (NCBI taxonomy): Eukaryota > Metazoa > Arthropoda > Insecta > Plecoptera > Taeniopterygidae > Brachyptera > Brachyptera risi. The sequence continues at coordinate 17,637,864 of OZ023336.1, forward strand.
TTAATTGAGAAGAAAATACACACCATAATCAATGATAATAGATTGAATAAAAAATAAGCCAATAATAGGCCTAATAATAATTTCAACATGATTGACTCTACCATGAACATGAATGTGTTGAGTTACAATGTAGTTAGGTCAACTTCAGGTCAAGTAAAGGTTTCGGGTCAACATGTTATTCAGGCCTTTTCAGATTAAATATTACCTAAAATTAAGGTGATATCATGCGTTAATTGAGATTGGTTAAGGCAGAGACAAGTTCAGTGGCACAAAGCTTGATGGTATTGGTGGTAATATTATCAATGCCTGAAGAGTGACTGTTAGGTAAGAGCTTAATGATATCTAGAACTTCTCGTTCTGTAGTAGAATGGAGGTGGAAAGAGGAGATAGGGTCAGCTTCTAAGCTTTTAAATAGTTTACTTCGAGTAAACTATAACGTAGTAAACTATAGTTCACTTCGAGTCCTTCTTAAGGTATGGGTTTTTGTTAACATCCTTTCACCTATCATCATTAATCTATCGTTTCATTATCACCAACTCATTCGTACCCCCGTAAAACCTAGCTGTTGGTGGGGTCGATAAGAAGCAATAAGCAATACAAATTAGGCGTGTCAAATGTCACCCAGCACTCCATTTCATTGGCAACTACCACGTTTGCTGGTGGATGGGGGTTGATATATGACATTCCATGTAAAGCTAAGAACACGTTTGGTGGATGGGGGTTGATATATGACATTCCATGTAAAGCTAGAACGCGATTGGTGGATGGAGGTTGATATATGACATGCCATGTGAAGCTAGAACACGTTGGTGGATGGGGGTTGATATATGACATTCCATATAAAGTTAGAACATGTATGGTGGATGGGGTTGATATATGACATTCCATGTGAAGCTAGAACACGTATGGTGGATGGGGGTTGATATATGACATTCCATGTAAAGCTAGGTAATTCTAATCTACACTTTCATCCAACATACTAAAGACTTTATTCAACACCTGTGAGAATAAAAATAGAATAATTTACTTGACTGAATCTCTATAAATACGTCAATATAACGTAACAACAAGAATGGTACATTATTCATTGCAAGGTCAACTCGACCCTCTCTCTCTATTCTAGTGTTATAGCATATATAGGCCCTACGTGTATTCACTTTTCCATATTGGGTTTAACAACGCTCTCTACTGATGACAGATCTATAAGCGTCGGTGTGTGAAGGATATATGAGATGGTGGCATGATGAGATGAAAGGTTATTTTATTATGTGTTTTTTGGATAGTGCGAAGGAGTCGGTCGTGGCCTGCTTCCCAGTATTGGCCTGACCGACAGAGGGAAACTACAAAAAAAAACACTGTCAGGATGGTCGACCATGGTGGAAATCGAATCGACTTCTTCCCTTCATCCAAGAACACATAATAAAATAACCTTTCATCTCACCATCTCATATATCATTCACCGACGCCAATAGATCGTAGTCATCAGTACAGTGCGTCGGTAGACCCAATATAGATGAAAAATAATGATGTAGAAAAATCATGAGTTGAAAATCAGAATTAATTACAAATTATTACTAATTGATTACTTAGAATTAGGCCGAATGAATAAATAAATGAAATAAAATTAATTCATAAATGAGTTCGGAATGATGTGATATAATCTGCACGGAAATAGACGTAATATATATATATATATATATATATATATATATATATATATATATATATATATATATATATATATTATTGTTGCACTTATATTCAGTGAGATACTAATTTTCTCAGATTTATTCCAAAGATATCATCATCAAGGTTTCTCCAAACCATTTTCCTCGAAGAAAATCCTACTGATTTCGTCGACACAGCTACACAAACAGTATAATAGTGAAGCTTATCTAACAGAGTCCTTATATCGGTCATTAGTCTACTGGAGATGGAAAAAAGCCGAGATTACGCCACTAAACATGACGAAACAAGTTATAATTACTATAAATAAGACAGTTTACATTGTTTAGAAAATCTGACACTTCCTCAATAATAAAATGTTAACGCCTCGGGTATACAAAGAAAATGGAATGTGAGATATTCACATAATTTTCAAAGAAGTTAGTCATACAGAAAAAAATAATCAGATTCCGAATTACTAACGTGGAAGTATCTCTAACTGGCAGTTTCAACTTGTTATCACCATGGTTTTACCCACGCCAATTGTTTCCACTAACTCTCAGATAAATGCTGACTGGACTTGGTAATACCGGGCCTAATCGATTATAAAGCTTAGATTTCAGATATTATCTTTATTGTTATTGTTATATTAATACCCGCGAAACACATGAAGGGCGTATGTAAACCATCAAAACTGGCTACGTCCCAACCACGAAATTCAAGGTCATATTAGTACCCATTATAAATAAATAAATAAAATGAACCACTCACTTTACATATATAGAGAAAGCATGGTTTATTTTATTCATCCAAATTAGGTATAACTACTCACTGTACCGATGACCACGATCTATTGACTTCGGTGAATGATATATGAGATGATGGGATGATGAGATGAAAGGTTATTTTATCAGGTGTTTTTGGATAGTGGAAAGGAGTCGGTCGTGGCCTGTCGTTAAGGAACCATCCCAGTATTGACATGAACGACAGAGAGAAACCACGAATCCTGTCAGGATGGTCGAACCATGGCGGGAATCGGAACACCGGTCTCCTGAATGACGGTTCAGTGTACTGACCACTCGATCACCTCTCTCCCACCACTATCTCGACCACTCATCTCAGTAAAGCTGTGGTAATTTCAAAACATGAATTTTTACGGCGAGGTTACGATAAAAACGAATAAAAATTGATACTGCGATAAAATCTTGATACTGCGAATCATTAGTTCTATATTGGATTTATTGATATTAATTATTATTATTATTATTTTTATATTGGGTTTAACGACGCACTGTAATGATTATTAAGATCTATTGGCTTCGGATGAATGATCAATGAGATGATGGGATGATGAGATGAAGGTTTTATTGGCAATAGGAAAGATAGTAGGAAGGAAGCAGTCGTGGCCTATATTATGGGAACCATCCCGGCATTAGCCTAGACTACAGAGGGAAACCACGAAAAACCCCTATAAAGATGGACGGTAGCGGGGATCGAACCGGGTCCGATATGCCCACTACCTCCCGGGTCACATGGAGCAAGTGCGTTAACCACTCAGCTGCATGTGCCGGTTATTAATTATTATCATGATATGATTGTGATATTGATTATCTAACTGTTCTATCACAATTCGGTTGGATATAACATAAACAAGAGAAATCATTAAAGTAGAAATGAGTCTCGCGGTATCGAATCTAGAAGAAGTTAATGTTCTGTTCTAATAGCCAAAAATATCCCCAAGAAATAAATAACCAGATATACACAAAATGACCGAACCAAATACGAATTAATTAATTAATTAATAAAGTACAACGCATATGCTGCGTTTATATTCTTCTTCATTTCAGTAAGAGGCCATTTTACCAACTAATGATTGAGTATGGATTATTTGAATATTGATCAAGGTACTAAAATAAAGTACTTGGCCAAGGGTGATAACAAATTTAATTCGCTAATTACTATTTAATCCGCCAATCATCACTTGATAAACCCAATTCTAAGTGGAGCTTAAGATAAGGTCTGCATGTGAAGCTGCACTTACTAGAATAACGACGACTATACAGTCCTGACGGTGCAACATTACATGTCACACGAATGGCCGGGTGATGTGTACAGTAAAGGTGATAATGAATACAAAATGAAACATTTCACACTTGCACAGGAATTAAAATGTGGCTTATATTTGTAGGTTAATGAACAACAGAGATAAGATTAAATAACGCTTTGTCTTCTCAGTAAACTCGAGGTATGTTATATATAGGTATGCCACAATGTCCGCAGTTTATACGTCACTAAATGCAAACAATTAGACAGTTTAGACTGTTTTTATTCGTTTCAATTTATATTGGGTTCAATGACGTATACTGTAATGATAGCTCAGATCTAATGGCGTCGGATATGTGGTTAATTAGATGGTGGGATGATGGGATGATGGGATGATGAGATGAAGGTAAAGTAGAAATTGGGAAGAAGGCGGTCGTAGCCTATATTGTAGTAACCATCCCATTATTAGCCCAGACTACAAAAGAAAACCACGATAAACCCCTGTAAAGACGGATGGTGGAGGGGATCGAACCAAAGCTCGATCGATCGAACCAAAGCTCGATCGATCGAACCAAAGCTCGATCGATCGAATCGAGGCAAGGATCGAATCACTCTTAACTCTTTGCAGCACGAATCACACTGAAAACTTAAAATGTGTTAAAAAGGATACAAGTACTATGGAAATAGACTCAGACAATCATTTAAATAATATAGTTTCATTTTTTTTTCAATCCAACCACTTTGAAATTAGAATTAAAATCAAAATTATTTTAAACCTAAAAAATCATCAAAATTTGTAAATTTTATATCTATTAAAGTATTTAAAATTACAACTTACGATGATTTCTTAGTCTCACCTGTATCTTTGATACATTTTACTAATCATAAATAAGGAAAACAATCGAAATAGATTTGAACGGGATGAGTTTGAAGTCAGACATTTGCATGAATCAACATGGCCTAGGAATTCTGGTTTTGAAAACACAGCTGTGACTCCCCAATGAACCAAAACGCCAGCGCCATCGGTTGAGTGTGAGCAGTACTACCTAGAGTCTAGACTCTAGACCACGTCTACGAAGTGGTACCAAAACCATACCACTACGCATTTAAATCGAAAAAATGTTCTTAAAAAGTGGTATATTTTGAATACCACTGTGCTTCAAAGAGTCCATGTATGTGCGTCGATTTAGTGAAATATCACTTTTTTCGTGATAAATTTTGAGCGGTGGGAAATATCAAAATTCTAGTAAGGCCTACGGAGGAAACGCAGATATTAATAATTCAAAATGGTATAAGTTATTAGACGAGCTTTAGTGTACACTGTGCAGTGTAAGGCTCTGTCATACGGCGTTGCCTATCTATAGACTACTTTATCAATGGTATTAGGTAGTATGTATTAAGAAGGCTAATTATTATGTTTTATGTTTTATGTTCATGTATTCATGTGCATTATGTATGATGATTGAAATTTCTACAATTACCAAGTAGGTAAACGACCTTCTCCGTTCGTGAATACGCACAACTTCTTAGTTTTTCCCCCAATACAATTCTAATGAATTGATCTTTATCCCACTTTACTTATCACTTTAATTTTCAAATATTAATATCTATAACTATATCTTTGCGGTGGTGCATCGCACTTGTGGTGCCCAATTCAAACGATTCTACATTTTCTTTCTCCACCTGAGAAGTGGGAAACAATGACTTCATGTCCAGTTTTCAACGTTGGTAAATAAAAATCAAATTATATATAGTATCATATAATTTTGGTCTGTTTTTCATTTTGTCGTTATCTATTTTTTATGACCCTTAAATATCATGATATCAAACTCATTTTCCATGACTCTCATTCATCCTTTCATCACCAATAGAACTGATTAATTTATTAAAATATCTATTCATTAGTTTGATTATTGTTTGTTTTATCATTGTGATAATTATAATAATGCACGGTTTGTATTGTTATACAGTGTCTAAAAATGGCTCCCTTTGGTGGAAGTGTCGAACATTTTCTTTCTCTCTACGGTACATCTAGCTTCTTCTCATCATTGATAAAAGCAGTAAAATAAAGTCAATTTAAATTTCGAATGTAGTATACCTATAACTTTGAAATTGTAAACAAAATTCAACAGTATTAAAGTCTTACATTTCTTTGGATTGGTTCAACACAATGTAATCAGTTATAATCTATTGTTGATACACGATATCACGTATTCGACGGCGTATTCTTGTTACAAGTTTGACGGGTCGACACTACCGACCGTTCAATACTGTTTCATAAGGGAGACAGCCGATCGTGACAACAGACTGGCTATAAAGTAGGTTACTATTTTACTAAACCAAGCTCAAAGTTATCTCAGTTTAGAGTACATTTTATCTGTATAACGCAAATCGACGCATGTTAGACATCAGGGGTGAGTGTGTTGGGGAATTTGGTCCGGGTCATTCTTACGAAATCAAAAATGAGAGATCATCAGCGAATTGACGACTCGAAATAGGCGTGGCATCACCAGTAGGCCAGGTGGATCTATATCATTTGTGGTCATTTGAAGATACCCCGATTAGATATTCGAATTTTTACTTCAGTTCTAACAGCTCTGTTGATTGGACGGTATGATTTGTGACGTCAAGGGGGCGGAGACTGCGAGTCGTCAATCACTTGTTATCACCAATTTGTTAACGTGCCATTTTGGTACCTTGATTATTATTTTTCGTGAAACGCTGTGTAAACTGGATAAATTATTAACTGCAATCAAATATGGGCCTATATTAGGCTATTTGATATATATATATATATATATATATATATATATATATATATATATATATATATATATATATATATTTATATATATACATATATATATATATATATATATATATATATATATATATATATATATATATATATATATATATATATATATATATATATATATATATATATATATATACATATATATATATATATATATATATATATATATATATATATATATATATATACATATATATATATATATATATATATATATATATATATATATATATATATATATAACTTATATATGTATATATATATATATATATATATATATATATATATATATATATATATATATATATATATAACTTATATATGTGTGTGTGTGTAGACTTTCATGCACAAGGTATTAAATTATCATAATTATTATATTCGGAAACACTTGTGTTATTTTCAAAAATGTATATATATATATATATATATATATATAAATATATATATATATATATATATATATATATATATATATATACACATATATATATATATATATATATATATATATATATATATATATATATATATATATATATATATATATATATATAGATATATATAGATATATATATATATAGATATATATTCAGGCGCTAAATGACCTCGCTGTCGATGAACCCTAATATTCATTCATTCATAGATATATAGATATATAATCATGTCATAAAAGATACGCCTCGCCTCGACCTCCCAGTCAAGCCATATCTTTTATGGCATGACTATAACATCCTAAATATCTCGATATTGGATCGTTTCTAAGAAGTATTAATAATTATTATGAGAAATATATATTTTAAGTTAGACACAACTATTACATGAATAATATTGTACTGACCTCACCTGTCGTGTGCGATAAGTTGTTCGAGATTCGACTCGTTCCTATTATCCACTGCGGCTAATGATTACAACCATTCCATTTGTCAACTGATAAACCCGCCTGCGTATCTTGTGAAACGTTGATCGTGGTCCGTACGTGTGTGTGTGTGTGTGTGCATGTGCTCGTGTGTGTGCGCTCGTGTGTGTGTGTGTGGTGTGTGTGTGCGTGGTGGTACGCGAGTTATCGGCTAGGTGGAGCGGCGGTGTCAACTACCAGGTTCAGACAAGAGGACCAAAACTATAGTAGGCCTATAAACTTATTCATACGATTTTAGATTTTTTTTTCCATCAAATTTTCATATGATTTTGATGAGCGTAGCGAAGCTTTCCATTTCACACCCTGAAAAAAATGGGCTTCGTTTTTATGTTTTTTTTTTGTAATTATGTACGCGGCATACAGGTCAGAGAAATGAATCAATCAACTTGAAACTCTTTCTGAACGTTGGTGTCATACCAGAATAGGTTGGGATTGTTATTCAGAGGAATCGGTCGGAAGGTTTTTCCGGACAATAATCGGAAAGTTCGGAAAATCCTCATAACAATAACAAAAGCTCTCAAATTCTCACAGAATGTGAAAAATACTATTATACACCTTTTCAGAGATTTTTACAACAATCGAAAGAGAAATAATGAAGAAAACGCAATAAACGTGTACATTTTATTGAATATTTGGATCAATTGGTTTTGCAAAGTGTTTATGCGACAGGTTGCAGGTTACTATATAAATATCAACAAGTTGCAGGTGAGGTTTTTGAACGTTTGAAGTAAGTCTAGGTTTGTAGATGTAAATTGAGCTGACAAGTCATTTTTCATTCTAGATTGCCATACTTCTAAGCTCATCTCACAACGCGCATCCCGCGTTTTCCTAGTATATACAAACAGTGTGGTTATTTCATTACTTTTTTCAATTCCAATAATATACTAATTTTAAATTGTTCATCCAATATTAACAAATGGATGAATAATATTGGAAGAAACTTGGACGATATGCCCACATTCATGGAGTCTTCTGCCAATATCTCATTCAAGGAGTTATGATATAGTCGTATCCACTATCGACCTATAAGAACAATGTCATCTATTTACCTACCAACACAACAAACCCAAATATATCCGTTTTATTTGTTGTGCTGTGTTCATGGGTAGGTCTATTACATTCTCTCATGGCCGAGATTTACGATAAGAAACACTACTGCATTTTTCAAAATGGATCCTTGAATTTGCAACGAGATTTTAAAATCACCGGAAATGGTATAATTGTGTTTGTTAGACGATTGTTGACCATCTTGTTTCGTGGGTAAAATTGTGTACACTTACCAGAGTATTGGATTGATACAACCTCAGAATCTGTATCAAACATTAACAATGTTCATACAAGTATCACATCGAGGCTTATTCTACCTCGTTTCACGAGAAATTTAAATCTGCCAATAAATCATTCATTAGTGCGAAAAAATAGCATTCGTATCCAAGGGTGATATAAGAAGTTAATCATCTAATAATCACTTGATATATACACTAATGACTAATTATTATTTTTTTAAACTGGTCCTTGAAAAATACGTCGATACTGAAAGTGACTATTGTTTGTTCTCTGATGGTTACCATGGTCACCGAGCTTATAAAATGTGATCACCTAAACTCTCTGATTCACCGCCATCTAGATATTGGTTGCGCCTTCCAATGTGTGCTAGCATTGACCCTATACCTATGCACGCAAGAGGCCGTGGAATACTAGAGCATCTGATTGATTGACCCTATTTAACATTAATCAACGAAATTAGGCTTAAGTATATATATATATATATATATATATATATATATATATAGGGCCTATATATATATATATATAGGCTTCTGTCAAGTAATAAATGACAAATAATAGTTACCATAGCAATACAGTGAACTGGTGAACTTCCAAATTTCTGATTGGTCAATTCCATCTGATGGACATTGTTGTCTGTCAATTTCAATAATACGTGACGTCACTTGACAGAATAAGCCTATAGTCGTTCAACTAGGAAAATGACATGATTGTAGTTTTAAGCTGAGAGATGGGGTTTGAAACTTCGTTTTTATTTCTAAAAAAATGCCTGCCTTGAGGCTATATCATCCATTAGAAATGAGGAAAAATACTTCTTACAAATAACTTCATTTCGAATCAACTAATGCTGAACCATTGAAGTGAATTTGATAAAAAAAAAATAACTATAATTTGACCCGTTTTTTTCATGTACCGACATCGAGGGGTTAACAACTCCTGAAATCTGGTGTATAGGCCTACACTTGTCATGAAATCTTCCTGAAATCCATTGAAATCTCCCTGAAATACCTCGAAATCTCCCTGAAATACCTCGAAATCTCCCTGAAATACCTCGAAATCCTCTTGAAATCCCGTGAAATCTCCCTGAAATCCCTTGAAATCTGAAATCAGGTGTAGGCCTACATCAAATCTACTAGTTTACCCCGCGACCGACATAATACACATATGAAAATGCTCGTTTGATATGGGAGGGGCCACAATCCACTGCAATGATAATTAAATTGTAAGCACTTGAAACTTACCAAAGTTGAAAACTAATGAGCACGTCATCAGATAGGCCTATTTGTAATTTCCATGAGTCTTGCGGTTTGATTATTATAAACACTCTAGTTGTCAAGAAATTTTTATAAAATTTTATGGGAGTCTAAATAAATCTGTATCAATAGAACGGCAAGACATGAAAATTCTGATTACCTGATGACATGCTTAATAGTATGAACTATAACTTTGACAAGTTTCAAAACTTTACAATTATTTTTGTGGAATTCCTGCATCAAACGATCGTTTTTGATTATTTCGCCGGTATACGGGGAAAAACGAGACAAAATATTTGGAATAATTCTGTATCAGTATGATATCAATTTACTTTATTTGTTCTGCTTTGATTAACTCGAAATGTTCCATTTTTAAGAGATGCTATGTATCGTCAATGTATTGACACCGTACACAATTATTAAATAATATAGGATTATTTTGTCATAATGTTGTCCTAACAACAATTGAATATGTAAGAATGTTGGTATAATAATATCTTACATACAAAAAAGTAGGCCTATTCATCGTGTTATTTTTACGCATATTCTCGAAATCTCACAATTTTCAAAATTTATCTGTCCAAATGTTATCCAAAACTCGACATGCTAGTCACCTAACGAAAAATGACACAAAAAACACTACTTTTGACAAATATTTGTATTATCAATGTACTATGAAAGTGAAATGATATTGAACTGGAAAGAATAAAAAATGAGAATGTTTTGTCCCGTTTTTTCTGAGTACCGGCAAATTGATTCCACGAAAATAATTTAGAACACTTTAAACTTGCCACAAATAATGTCCATTCTTATTCTAATCATGCTAGAAAATTAGTGAATTAGGCCCCTCCCCCGATTATTGAAATATTCACGTGGATCGGTTTTGTTTGGCGAACGCAAAATAAAAATAGCCAACGAACAAACAAACAAATAATTTCAAGAAACTAGAAAGAAAGAGAGAGAAATTATACGTGATTTGGTCATTTTGAACCTAATTGATGTCTTCGCTATCGTATCGCTGGTGATTTCGAAATATTGATGATCATTTTGTTTCAGTCCAAGCAAGGACTGTAGACCCATTATAATAGTAGATCGTATGATTCGCCATATTTTCAAACAGGTGTTCCCGAATTATCCAATCGTATCAGTCTACAATCTGCGCGAAATAATCTCATTTTCGTATGATCGAACGCACATCAAGATCACGCGGGATCGGAATCAGGATCAGAGCTTGCGCAAGCGCAACGTAGATTTTGCAAACACCTCGTGTCCACCACTCTCTTTGCCTCGTGTTCTCGACCTCGTGAAGTTGTGAATAAAGAAGGTATGGTATGATTTATATGAAGCATTTTCATTTTTTCGGTAGCAAGTCAATCGTCAAAAGTTGCATCCGTAACTAAATTTCAATGTTAACATTGCTACTCTTAAGATAACTGCCTGTAGTTACTTTTATTACAGTTTCATAGCCATTCCTAGCTGGGCCTATACCGGTAGCTAGTCTAGTGCTATAGGGCCTATCCACATCAAAAATATTAGTAGGCCTGGGCCTACCTAATTCGTGATCCACATGTAGGCTAGTTATAAGTTAATCGCTCTACCTAGTCCCATTTGATTATACCCTAGAAGGTAGACCTACATATCGGGGTCATGTAGATGTAGGGGTCATTGAGTATAGACCCATGTACTGGTATGCATGTGACTTTATTTCTTGGATTCACAGAAATGTTCCTCCATTTAATTGAACTAGGCCTAGGCTAGGCCACAGAACCAATTTCGAGTTTTTAGGAGCTGCTCCTTTTCATTAACATGCACTTCCAGCATTTTTTGCAACAATAATTAAGGCCTTATAGCAGAAAAAATGTCTCGTCATTAATTAATTTCACAAATATTTTTGCGTACATAGGCTCCCTAGCCTGTACTCAGGGCCCGCTTTGTAACCTAGGAAATGAATGGGCTCACTGTCACCAGCAAATATATTCAATGGTGAGAAGCTTGCCCCCTGAGAAGATTGAAGAAATTTTTTATCTGGGATATAGAGGCATTTTAGTCTGTAATATGGAATTACAGGATGTGAAAATGTATTTCAGAAACTTCCGTGATGGGTTAGGAATTTGGTTACGTTGGTCTATAGCAGTGGCGTGCAGGCTATATATAAGGTGGAGCACGCCACTCCACGCCACTCCACAAGTGGGTGGGTAGGCCTACACCCACCCCTTGCTGGAAGCAAGGCGTGGGTGTACAAATTCAAAAGCTTCGGAAGAAAAGGCCTGATAATTATACGTAGATTCATGATACACAATCATCTATGTGATTGTGTACGAATGAATCAATGTAGACAGTTATGTGGAAGAGTATGGGGTACCAGGGAGGTAGGCCTATCATTTTACGAATGTGGAAGATAAAATGAGTCAGTACCGGTACCCAAACCTACCTCAGGTGGAGTGCTTGTTTCATATGAGGAAACATCGAGAATAAAGGCTTGCCATTCAATTCCAATTATTATATCTAAGGTCTGGCATTACCAAGATCAATAAAAGCCATCATATGAGAATCAGTTGAAATCAAAATATATAATTGATCAATTGGTAACCATCGGTGGTAGCTGGTTGAGCACCCAGTTCAACTTACTCATTAGTAATTTCTGCACCAAGTTATGTAATGAGTCCAGGTGAGCGAATTGACTTTCAGACCATTAGGAAAAAACTCCAAATCATGTCTCTCTGTTTGATGGTTAGTCTAGTTTTTAGGACACTCCACAGGTTGAGAGGGAACACAGATCGCATTCTCAATTTTGCGCGCAGCAAGTGCTCGCATTCAATTTCCCCAGCTTATCTTACCCCACCTCTTTTCCTTTCCCGCTCAAGGGACAGCTAGTTGTACAATGTACACGTTTCGTCGTTTTTATTCTCTTCCAGTAGGCCTAATTCCAGTTCCAATGCAATCAAAATTATAAAACACCTAGAAAAAACATGAAAAAAAAATCCCTGCGGAGCTGTTGGGGGGCCTTCCCCCCCAAACCCCCGCGGGTCACCGGCTTCGCACCCGCTTACTTCTCTACCGTACGTCTTTCTCTATGACCCAGATTTTGATTTTATATATATGGCTTGTTTGAGTTGTCACACTATTCAATTTGCCACTTCGAGGGCGACGCACCACGGAGATGGGGTGTACCACCCCCTGTCCGGGGGTGTCTACTCCTCTCTAATTCGATCCTCTGCACGCCACTGGTCTATAGTTTTCAATTTTGGCCAAGGTTCAATCAATTTCAGCACCGTGTATCAAAAGTGTTGCATTGTTAATGTGTAGGCCTAGCATGGAATATTATTTTGTGAAAATAATTAGAATGTGTTCTCAAATTACTAATCTGTGCCACTAGACAATACGTTGAAGCTTTCTCAAAACATTCATTCTTCAAAATTTAAATAACTGTAGCGTCTACCCTAGATCCGTATTAAGAATGTTCTAGGCGTATGACTTATTTTGGAGTAGGGTCACAGGTCTCGTGAAAAAGATGAACTTGTGAACTTCATAAATACCGTACTAACGACAATTCGAAGTATAGGCCCTAGGGTACCCCTACTTATAGTTTTAATATATTTCTTTCTTCAACAGAAGACATTGCACTAGTGCTTGACTGATCTTGCTCTGAGGTTACGTAGACCGGTATCTGAAATGGACAACCACGAGATTCTGAATAACAAGTATGCGTCGGCCAGCTCGATCGGAGGAATTCAGTCGGCCACAATGAAAAAGGTACGAGAGAACGAGGGGCACTCTTCAAACAATATTTTGCCTGAAAAATTATACATGGGCCTCTTACCACTATTGTAAGCCTAGATTGTGATCATGCAAATGAATTATTCAAAACAGGAATTGACATTGTTATGAGGTATTAAAACTAGGAAAACGCGTTATGTGTTGCTGCGTTGATGGATGAGCTAGAACATATCAACATATCTTTGGATTGGTTATCTAGGGCTATATATCCACCTTGAAATCCAAACAATTACGGTTTGCACTGCTCTCCCACCTCCTAATTATTTTCTTTAATTTAATGGAGAAGGCCTTGTTTTAATCAGTTCCAATTAATTGGTGAGACCTGTTGCTTGGATTCAATTGGTATCTCAATAGCTTTGAGTGATTTAAAAAAATTACATTATATATTTTTTTACATCAATACATCAAAACGGCTGATCCGATTTGAGTGAAAGTTCGGAATAATGTGTAACATATCATTTTCATATTGAAATTCCATGAGAATTTGAATTCTCTCGAAGAAAATATTTTCAACGAATTTTTTCCTCCGGGTTATTATGGGATTTTTGAAAACTTTGAAATGAGTTTTCTCAGTTGTAATCTAACCGATTGCGCCTCAAAACTTTACAGTGTCAAATTGGTTGAGGACACTTAAGTACCACGTATGCCAAGTTTCAACTGAATTTTCATTTCCGTTTGACTGTGGAGCGCGGAAAAAAAGTTCTTCTTTTTCGAGTAGGCCTACATGGTGAAATTGAGTCTTCGCTTCGCTCATCCAATGAGGACTAGTATTTATAACCAACTCCCACACCCGACACTTGAGATGATTCAAAGCTGTTGTTTTTGAATAAAATGAACAAATACATGTATTTCAAGTTCTCGTTTGTTTGTGACAGCATGTTGCTATAGCAACGATCCGCCAGGAACGCGAGTCCCTGGAGACGACACTCAAGGTCAAGAACGAGAGTCTGAAGCGCGACACTGAACGCAAGCGTATGATGGATGGTAAGCAACACTCGAGTTTGAGTTGTACTGTACAGCGAAATCTTCATCTATCGATTTCACTCAACCTGGTAACAAATCATCCGTGCAGGAAAATGTAAGATACAAATTTAATTGAAAACATTAAAATTTAACAATGAACGATAAAAGCAGGAAAACAGTGCATCGAGGCTTCACAGTACTGTATCCACGAGAGATGAAGGAGCTAACCACCTGTGTGCTAGTGGTTGCGAGACAAGGGAGGCATTTGCTCGGAACCTTCATCTTACGTGAATATAGGTGATGGTTGCTTGGAACCTACTTGCGTGAATAGAATTTATTGTATTCTTGTATCCGATTTAAGAAGGTTGTCCACTGACAAAATGAAAACGAATATTATATATCGTATGTGTTAGTATTAGACGTTACAAGTAAATTGCAAATTGTAGGCCTGAGTGTAAGTACCAGTAGCAGTGGCGTAACTAGGATTTTTGGGCCCTGAAGCAAAGGACACACATGCCCCCCCCCCCACAAAAAAAAAAATATAGGCCTAAGCCTATATCAATTCAAATGATGAAATTGCGATATCATTCAATATACAACCTCCATATTTCATGTTTTTTCAATTCACTTTTGAAGACGATTAAAAATTTAAAGTACCGGTATACTCAAAATTATGATCAAAATAGATTCACAATTAGACCTATATCATTTTGTAAAACAAAATGGTTTTCTTGAAGATAAAGATTGAATGACACTTACACTTGAGAGGAAAAATAGTTGACACTACTGAAAATAAACTATTTTTCAGTCTTTTTTTCAAATTTAAAACAAGATTTATGATTAGAACCCTAACTAGCCTACATCTTTCAAAAAAATATTCAAAACTGCAGTGAGTGTCTAAAATACTTGAAGCTATAAATGTACCGTCTGTATTATATAGCTATTGATTAATACTTATAGTTACGTATATATAGAGAGAGAACAAATAAATTGGGCATGTTTTGTGTCATTTACACAATTCAGTAAATTTCGCAAGTAATTTCGCAGTAAAATTCAGTAAATTCAGCAATTCAGTACCAGTAGGCCCTGTACACCAATAATCCAATCAAAACTTTGACATATAGGCCTATAGTTTCAGACTTTTACCAGATGTCTGTGTCTACGATACTGTTTTTTCAGGTCTTTCGAGGTCATGTTTTACATGACTGGTCCCACTAGTTCCCTATATTTTTACTATGTGCAAATCTCTGGACTGATAAATGAAAAATGAACATTGTTGATTGATTCCCGCTTCCAGGTCACCTGGCCGGGCTGCAGTTCCGGATGCAGGACCTGGAGAACCGCAAGCAGCTGACTCAGGCCGAGCTGTCGACTGCTCGGGACGAGGCCGAGCAGTTGCGCGCAGATCTGAGGAAAGAGAAGGACGAGCAATACAAGCTACTGTGAGTCGTGCTTACGTTACAGAGACGCATTGATCAGTTGTTGGAGCTGCCCTCACTGAGACGAGCGGTCGAGTGGCTAGCACACTAAAGCGTTGTTCAAGAGATCGGGGTTCGATTCCCGTCATGGTCTACCATTCTGATAGGGATTGTTCGTGGTACTGGGATCTACTCAGCAACAGGCTACGACCGACTCCTTTCCACTATCCAAAAACACCTGATGTCATGACCTTTCATCAGGTCACATATTATTCACCGACGTCCGGTGGGGAAACCAACGTGGGTTTTCGTAAACGTCTTTTCATTTATCATCACTTCATCGTTTCAATATCACCCGCTCATTCGTACCCCCGTATAACCCATCTGTTGGGGGGGGAGTTGTTGAGCAACTATTTTCTGATATGACATGCCATTCTGAGCATTATTATTATATTTACATTTATTAATACATAATTGTGAATGGTTATATGGAAGTTCAATGGGACAGTAACCCAGAACTGCCAAATAAATAGCCTACCGTTATTGAATATTGCCATTTTTGTACTATCTATATACATAGGCCCATAGGCCTATATATCATTTTATCTTATTTCCTGAGTATGGTAGGCCTATAATGTATTTTACAAAATGGAGAAAATTGAATTGAATTGAAATTGGAAAAATTAAAAAAATCACTCGCTCATTCCTAGGCCTACTCTTGTACTGTATAACCAAGATGTTGGTCAGGTCTTTAGCAACATTGATAAAGATCAGTGGCTAGCTCGGTGAACCACCAATAAGAAGACCGGGCTTCGATTCCCGCCATGGTCGATCATCTCAACTAGAGCTGTCCGTTGTTGAGTAGCCAGTGTAATCTTGAAGTTTGTTTTTGTTTTGTTGGCAGGCATGATTACGAGGCGGAAATGTTGGTTCTGTCGAGCAAGTTTCAGGCGGGCTCTGTGCAGTACAACGTAAGTTGTCAACTTCAGACTTTTTGAGTTCCGTGTGGGGAAATGTTGTACATTAATTTAATACCTATCATTGATTATTGGAATATTTCAAGTTGATTGATTGGTTATAGGCCTACATTACGGTAGTTTATTATAGTTCAGTTTTACAGTAGTTTGGATGATACAATTAACGTTCTTTGTATTAATACCGTGATACTTATTAGTAGGGTTGTGTGCGAGCAGAGCTTTTTTAATTCAAGTTTTGAGCGAGATGGACTTATTTTCGAGAGAGACTCGAGCAAGTTCACAATTTTAGTTTGAGCGAGCAAGCCTATTTCCATCGAGCATATTCAATTCGATTTAAAATTGAATAGAAAAATGAAGAAACAAAACTTCTTCACAAGTTTCAGGACACTGTATTTTTAATACCAATCTGTGGTATAACGAATAGATGATAACTTGATCCTTCCACTCTCGCTCGTGCGAAATATTTCAAGTCCTGAAAGTATCTCGAGACTTGAAATTTCAATCTGGGAAAAAAATATTTTTGATCGAGCTTTCGAGTCTTGTGCCCGACTCGATCGAGAATTTTGAGCCTCGCAAAGCCCTACTGATTAGCGAGTTGAGATGAAGTTGATATTTTTACCTTGCATTTCCAGTTTGTATTTCTATAAAGTAGATTAACTGATCAACAACCAAAGTCCTCAATTGAGCTTTAATGATACGTTTCCAAGCGTTCGTAAAACTGCTCCTAAACGAGAAACATAAATTATGGCCACACTCGGTAGCCTTGTCAGCTGAGGCACCGCTTCAGAAACTGAAGTCACCCTTAGGCGTGGGTTTGAGTCCCGCATAACTATAAGGCATGAGCTTTTGTAAACATCCTTTCACTTATATCATCACTTCATAATTCATAATCACCTGCTCATTAGTCATTCGTATCCCCGTATAACCTAGCTGTTGGTGGGATCGTTGAGCAAACAATAATCAAAACAAATAATTTTCATCCTAAATTATGGATTTATTGATGAGCATGGTATATATAGGTCCTACCACTATTGTATTGTTTGATACTGTATGTGATAGTTTTGCCAATATTTAGTTGATGATTATCAATCATATAGAATATTATACCGGCACAGTAAACTCTCGTTAATCCGAAATTCAAGGGACCCCCAAAAAGTGATTTTAATTTATAAAAATTTGGACTAACCAAAAAACTCTTTTTCCATGAAAATCATCACATTTCCCGTTTAGAATTGAAGGAATTTTGTATTGTGCGCGAGAGAAAGCTATGACACATGTGCGAGGAACCGTGTCACTGATAGTGTGCATTCGGATATTCGACAACCAACAAATGTTAGATGGTCAGCTTTCATTGGCGCTCGGCCGTTCTGAGTGTTTTTGAGTGTTCCGAGATTACCGCTCGTCAAGGACAGACAGAGCGGCGAGCGCACTCGGAGTTGGATGACACACTTAGCGAACAGCTGAGCTGGCTTCGGCCATTCGGCCTGTTGTTACGCGTCAAATAAAAATGACGGAATTCGGGAAAATGATGATCAATTCAAGGAATTCACTCGAACTATTTTGGATTATCCAATCCGAAAACAGTGCTAAAGCAATTGAGGGGTCGAAATATTAGTTCGAATTACGGATTAGCCGGAATTCGGATTAACCATATTCATTAACATTGAAATGTCTAGACCAAGATGCATTGAGGGTCGCGTTGGTTTGCCGCCGGGAGATGGTGCCTGCACTTATCTTGAATTGAGGACACCATCTCAACCGGCAAACCAACGCAACCCTCAATGCATCTTGGTCTATACCTTCAGCCGGGGACTGACTTCAAGCTGGAAATATGTCAAATTTCGGATTAACCGAGTTTGGATTAACGAGGGTTTACTGTAATAATATTACAAACTTGTCGTTTATCGGCCTATGTATACAGATTAGCTACAGTTAATTATTCCCATCATCGATTGACTACAGTGAAACGTCTATGCATCATTCCCAGGTCCATCGTTTTCCTGCTTGTATCGTTCATTTTTTCCCACCCCACTCTCGTATAATCAATGCTAATTTTTCCTGGATGGATAGTTTTTCTGCATGGATGGTTTTATTTTCCTGGTCCCTTAAAAAACGATGGATATAGATTTCACTGTAGAGAATTGGCATACTATCAGTTCGCTAGATGTTCTGTAATTGGTGAGCCAGTTAATCTGGACAGCCGTCCGTTGGCTCGTAAAGTAGAGACACTGCTTTGAAATCTGAATCCAGACAGGTGCAGGTTTGAGACCTGCTGTAGGTATGAGTTTTTCCTTGGATTATAGTATTTATAGATGATATTACTAGGGGTGTGCGAATCCATGATTTTTATTTCGAACCGAATCCGAACCTTCATAAAAAATACCGAATCCGAACCCAAATCTTTTTGACATGCATTGTGAAGCGTGATAATTGGACAAACGACACTGCTGATCAAGTTACACTTGATCCAGGAAGTGCAAATCCTATCTCAGCATTCTCATAATGACTAGAAACTGCGAGGTATTCCACTGAAAACACGTTTAATCAATGTTTTATCATGAAGAAGCATCATTTTCTCAATTTCCATAATTTTTATCTAACGCGCAGTTATAAACATTGTAGCTGTTTGCTGCATGGCATCTGTCATCCCACTACTGCGTGGTCGTGACGTGTGTGGACGTGTAACCTTGACAAGGACGAGACCAAAGACTTCAGTATCTAACTTCGTTAACGAAGTTAGATACTAAGGTCTTTGACGAGACTTTCATTCGTCCGACTCAAGACGGCCGAGCGCCAATCGAAGCCGGCCGTACATGTCTACCCCACCCACTCGTAGGCTAGTGCGCATCGCACTTGCTCACGCGATCTAGAAAGTTGACAATGCAATGTAGCCACGTTTTTGGCGCCAAGATTCGAAATTTTCGAATCTCTTATGTTGGACCGAATCCGAATCTGAAAGTGGATTCGGATTTGGATTCGATTCGAAAAACATGGATTCGCACACTCCTAGATCTTACCAATGATTAGGTAACGGTGTTCAACGTTGTTTCTGGTTTTGTTTGTGTGACTAGCGATATAAGTTGAAAAAAGTGCCAACCGCGTTATGAAAATTGCCTTGGTCTCTCACGTATAAGAGTGCAACGTTTATTCTTAATTACGTCACGTCAACTTGATAACTTTATAGGGGTGTGCGAAGAAATTCAAATTTAACTTTGGTGTCAAATTCAAATTTAACTGAACTCGAAAATTACGAGCTTGATTTTTTTCAATTGTGGTGTGGCACCAATATGTAGAAAAAGTTTCAAGTTGATTTTTTTTTCCGACCTGTAGGGCCTATACAGCATACATAATTCAAAAAAAAAAAATTCGGTATATGAAACGGAAATCTTCGCCACGCTCATCAAATAAAAATGATCTGCTCGATCCCATATGGTCCCGCTTGTTCCTGCAGGAAGATGCCAAGCTCAATGCCGAGATGAGGGAGCTGACCCAGTCGAGCTTCCAAATCCGGGACCAGCTCAGCCGCGCTCGACTCGAGCTGGCCGAGATGAAACACCAGCTCGATGTCGAGCGCAGGCAGCAGCCAATCATGAAGAAGACGCTGATCGACGAAGTCAACATGGTGGAGGTGCTGCAGCTGGTCTGGTGAGTTGACCGACGCATCGACACGTATCAAACACGTGTTGGAAATTATTATTGCCAAGTTGGTATATAGTAGTGATGACATCGATTCTCAAAGTCGGGAATCGATTCTCTAAACTCTAGAATCAATTAAAAATCGATTTTGTAAAAAAAAAAAGTTCACCCTTGAAAAAGTTGTGATTTTAAACTTTTTTTTTTCAACCTTCCCGCGGCGTTTTACATGGAAAATAGCTGCTAGAGACTTCTTTGAATTGTACTGTACCATTTGGGTATTTCCGTCAACGTTCGGCTGTCGGACGTAACCAAAGAGATGGCTTGTGTCCAGATAGTAAAATCTCAACAATAGAAAATAATATAGACAACGAAATGAGCATATATTGCAACGTAGAGAAGTACAGCACTGACCCAAATTTTTTTTTTTCAATTGATTTTTTGATTTAAGAATCGTTTCACATTAGAATCGATTCTTGATCGATTCTCGATTAATCGATGTTATCACTAGTAGGCCTATAGTCATGTCAGCCATGACTAACAAGAAGTGGATGATTTGTTTCATCAGTTTATCTCCAACCCTGGACCTGTGTGATCATGAAGGGTTGTCTAGACTTAATAGTTAGTTCCAGGCGCACCAGTTGACCTACCAATTATAGTGATGCATTAGCCCAAGTTTAAGTATTGGATTCTTACTACCGTATGTGTTGACATATAGTAACCGCATCAAACTACCATATGTGTCGACATTGGTATGAATTCATACTACCGAAAGTACCGATTAACGAAAGTAGGCGTACTCTTTTACTTAACCTAGGCCTACAGTAAAGAACAGTTGAGCTTACCTCGCGTGTTTTGTGTTCACCAATTTAATCCTTAATGTCTTCGTTCACCATCGTCATTTAGACTTACCATTATATACCGAAATACCAAAATATGTCTGGAATTGATAATATACAGGATGGATGTTAGGAATTAGGCTGAGCCCCTAAGTAGTAGACAGGGGAAATACCAAAATATGTCTGGAAATAATAATACAGGAGGCCCATTATGAATTAGGCCGAGTCAAAAGTGTGCGAGACGAAAATTTCCATATGCTAGCTATCATACAAATAGGCATCCTTTTGCACATTGCAGTTGATCTTCTGCACAATACAGTTGCGTATGAATTCTTTAAGAAAAATCTGTTCAAAAGGAACTTGAAAAATGACGTAAATTTCGTGAAGTAATGCGATTCCATTAAAATATACTGCTTAATAATAGAAACTTCGTTCCCATCAAAGTTTTCGAAAAAGGAACGCGTTCCTTCCGTTTTGAGTTCCTACCCCAAATCTGCTTGTTTGCCCCATGCTTCAATACTGACAACCAGTTTGTTGTTGACAATTGAAGTGGGAGCGAAATCCTCACTGTACAGCTAAATAATTACAGAAGACTCAATTAAACATGGGTGCCCATGTGTGTGACAAGTGATGACAAACTTGGGCCTACCTGTTGATTAACGAGTATTACCACAATTACATTCTTATTATTTGTAATTATTTGTTATTTTTAATTAATTGTGTAGGCCTACTTACATTATAATTATTACCGGCACATGTAGCCGAGTGGTTAACGCACTTACTTCATGTGACCCAGGGGCCGTGGGTATATCGGACCCGGTTTGATCTTCGCTATCGTCCATCTTTACAGGGGTTTTTCGTGGTTTCCCTCTGTAGTTTAGGCTAATGCTGAGATGGTTCCCACAATATAGACCACGGCCGCTTCCTTCCCACTATCCTTCCCGTATCATCTCATTAATCATTCATCCGAAGCCAATAGATCTAGTCATCATTACAGTGCGTCGTTGAAACCTACGGTAATATATATAAAAAATTACTATGCGCAAGAAATCCTTTCTTCAATAATATTGATCTGAATGTTTAGGGTGTCGGCTTGCTTATATTTGAGACAATACGGTAGCTTGAATAATGTTCATTTCACTTATTTATGTTCGGTTTACCAACACATTGTACTGATGATTGAAATCTATTGGCATCATCTATTGAGATGATGGGATGTTTAGATGAAAGGTCATTTAATGAGGTGTTTTGGTAATAGAGGGAAGGAGTTGGTCGTGGGCTGTTTTTACTGAATCCCAGTACCTATTGACCTGAACGACAGAGGGAAATAATTAAAAAAAAAACTGTCAGGGTGGTCGCCATGGCGGAAATCGAATCCCAGTCTTGAGAATATACTTGAGAAGGTAGCTTTCTGCACCGTGCACAAGATACTAAAGAAAGAATAACCATTAGCTATTTTATGATTCAAATGTAGGTATTCATTGAATAATTATTCTCTTCAATAAGACAGTCCGACCTGGATGAAGATTCGTTATAATGTGTACCGGTATATGTGTTTACGTTGATGTGAAATTTGAATTTTTCGAAAGATAATTTTTTCTCAACTTCTTCCACGCAGCCTTGACTTATGGGGTTTTCCCTAATTTTGTGATGAATTTTCTCAAAAGTGGAGCAACCAACTTGGCCTAAATACTAAATGCCAACAGTTCCGAGTTGAATAAGTCTGCGTGTTTGGGAAACATTTCTTGTTGATCATTCGAATTGCTCGGCCTGTGCAGTGCGCACAAACAATCATACAAAATAAATAGAACACAGACAAAGCTCCGTAAGAGTGGAATAGACCTCTTTGCTATCGCTCATCTAATTATACTATGTATTGATTTAATACCTAGTACGATTGAATTCACATCGGTCACTCATAATATAACACGCTTGAATCTCTAATTCTGTGCCCTCTGTACACAATTTACTCACCACTTCCGTGCCCCCCTGTATACACTTGACTCACTATGTAGGCGCCCCCTTGTACCTACTTCTCTCACTACTTACGTGCCCCTCTTCACCCTCGACTCCCTACTTCCACGCCCCCTTCTACATGCTTGACTCACTACTTCCGTGCCCCCTCTACACGCTTGACTCACTACTTCCGCACCCCATCTACACGCTTGACTCGATAAGTCCGCGCCCCCATCTACATGCTTGACTTACTACTTCCACGCCCCTCAACACCCTCGATTCCCTACTTCCATGCCCCCTTCTACATGCTTGACTCACTACTTCCGTGCCCCCTCTACACGCTTGACTCACTACTGCCACTGCCCTCTACACGCTTGTTGTTCCGCACAGCTCGGAGATGGCCCAGAAGTCCAAGGCCGATACTAAGAAGGTGCAGAAGATGGCGAAGAGGTTGGCAGGCCTGATGGAGACGGACGCGAGCATGCGCGACGAGCTCCATCGTATCGAGGTCGTGTTCAAGGCCGGTAAGCAGTGATAACGGACAACCAAAAGAAGATCAGTCTCTCTCGGACCGGCGTTTATTAATAATAATCAGTTTTAATTTTCAGTGTTACTGTACCAATTTCTAGGGGTGTGAATCCGTGGTTTTTATTTTGAACCGAATTTTGATTGGAGTCGAAAATACTTTTTTATGTGCAGAGTGATGCGTAATAATGGGACGCTCAGATTCAAATTTATGAATTCAAACTTTATGATTGCTCATGAACACGAAGTAAAACTGTTCAAGCGGTAGAATGCAATGTTTTTCATTGTTGGCACATTGTTGATTGTAACTACAGCAAATTTGAAAAAGTGGTGAATATTTTGAAATTGCAAATCTTCCATTTTAGTACAAATCCGAATCTAAAAGTGTTTTCGAATTCAATTCTTATCGATTGGATTTCCACACCCCTACTTATTTCCTATTTACAAATCAGTCAATTATGTATGAGACATCCGTCCAGTTTCTCTTGATCAAATTTAGAGTTGGTCGAGATTATTCCAGCAATATTTACGAATAATTTAAAGTTGTCGATTACCAACGAGTGTTATGGAATAGATTTAGTGAAACGTCAAGTTTTTGGTGATCACGTTTCAATGATTAGAAATATAAAAATTCTATTCCAAAAGAGGCCTTCATTATTTTCAATACCTTCAGAATGGAATTATCGTAGCTTAAGACTTTGAATCATTAAACTTTTAATGTTAGTTGGCATAACTGGTCAAAAGTTTAAAGTATATTCTTCACCTCTACTGTATAGATAGGCCTGCCTACCAACGCAAAGCTAATGATGGACATACAGTTCCTATCCGTAATATTTGTGAAAAGTATCTTACCAAAGACAACATGTTTGGTAACAGCTTACCAAAGACGGTACGTAGTACAAATACTGTGATCATATTTCGAAAAGACTTGGAAATGCAATAATATTTAGGCTACAACATTGTGATGATATTTCATCATTTCTGTGTATACTGTACTTGTAAACTGATTTTTGTACTCTTTGCAACTATGTACCGTATTGTTCCGAATATTAGCCAAGGATTTTTCTCGAAATTTAAAGCCCAAAAGTCACCCTCAGCTTATATGCGAATCTCGGCCTATAATCGGTCAAAATACGTTTTTGCTCATTTTAATTGGGCGTACTACATCCGCACACTCATAACAACAGAATCAACTAGAAACTGCGTGATATTCCACTTAAAACACGTGTAATAATGTTTTATCATGTAGCATCATTTTATCAATTTCCATCATTTTTATTTGAAGCGCAGTAATAAACTTGAGCATTTCAAGCTGTTTGCTGCATGGTGTGTCTTCCTACTACTTGCTACTGCGTGTGGTCTGACTTTGACGACCATGAGACTGTTTAGCATGAAAAAACACTCGTTCGTCTGACTCGAGACGGCCGAGCGCCAATAGAAACTGACCGTATGACAATCACTTCAGGCACTTCTCACCGGTTTAGCTTTCTCTTTCTCTTTCGGCATAGCTTTCTCTTGCACGCATTTTTACGAAATTGACTAAATTCTACCCAGGAAGACTGATGATTCACCTGGAAAAGAAGAGAAACTCTTTTTTCAATTACTGATCAGAAAATTTGAGGGGTCGGCTTATATTTGGGACAATACGGTATATACTTGGTTGTAGTTTGTGTTAAATTGCCAGTTATGATATTATTAGTTTGTTTTAATTCATGTAATATGTAAGCCTACTGTCCAGAGGGTACATTCCTATACAAGATGAATCCTGGTTTAAGTCAAGACTGGGTTATACTTTATATTGTATAGGAAAGTAGGCCTACCCCCAGGAGTGAAATAAAGGATCATTACGAAATGCAAATATACTTTTGATTTTGCCTATATGTTGATTGTGTGCTGCTTAATATCAAAAAGTAAAATTGATCAATCTATTAATTGAAGAAATAATGAATTTAACAACAAAAATATCATTAAATAAGTATTCATAATATGAGTCGAAACAATTTCGTAAAAATAAAAAAATGAGGTACGCCCACATTAATTTGATACCATTCGCCAACTTTTTGTCTACCAAGACAAACTTGTGAATGGAGTTCTAATTTATTTATATTGAGTCTAACAACGCACTGTAGTGATGACTTGGCGTACGTGAATGACGATTTAAATGATCAGTGTTGTAAATGAAATATTATTCATTTCATCACGTATTTTGGGCAGTGAGAAAGAAACAGTCGGCGCATTATCAAGAAGCCATCTCAGTATTCACTTGCTGACATTGACATGAATAAACCATGGAAAACCTCTGGAAATATGGTGGACCTTTCTGGAAATCGAATCCCAGTTACCTGAATGATGGCTCGGCTTGTTAGCTATTGGTACATTCGTCTCGGTACCGGAGTTTCGAAACGTTGATGAATATTTAAACAAATAATAATAGATTACTGGGTGATGCAGATGGATCATTGATATAATGTCTGATGATCAGCACTATTCCCAGCATTTGTGTTCGCTTTATTTCATTATTTTATCATTTTTGTGCCTTCTTTATTCCTATCAAGGTAAGCTGTTGGTTTCTCTACCATAGAAATTTCAATTTATTCAACTACAGCTTGCATTTGTAAAATTAATCGTATTATTATTAGAAGTACAACTTACAACCACCATTGGTTACCTGTGCTATATCTTGAATCAATGTGACAAGGAAATGGTTAATTGACGACTCGCAGTCTCCGCCCCCTTGACGTCACAAATCATACCGTCCAATCAACAGGCCTGTTAGAACTGTAGTGAAATTCAAATATCCAATTGGGGTATCTTCAAATGATCACAAAAGATATAGATCCAACTGGCGTACTGTTGAAGCCACGCCTATTTCGAGTTGTCAATAGACCATTTTCATTATTCAATGCGCAGGCGCGGGTCGCCTCCCAGCGACCGATATCGCTGGTATTGCATTCTGGAGTTTTAGTACTGTTCAAAAAGTCGGCCCTCTTATACACAGGGTTAAAGGCAAAACATCAAGGTATATAACTTGCATTATCTCTCATCTTACTCACTCTGACAGTGTGTAAATCTCTCAGTATATAGTAAACATATAAATGTTGAAACTACTATCATATTATAACTTGATACGTTCACTGTAACGCACAATAATATAAATCAAACATGCTAATTAGCATTGGCAGCATAAGACTTTCGAACTCGGGTAATAACATCCTGATCTAGTTCAAACGATCGCCGCTAGATGGCTCATTCTTTTCGGAAATGGTCTATTGATAAAATAACTGACCTGATTTTGTTTTGCCTACTCACGTTATATTTTAGTTCTGTACCCTTATGACAACAATTTGGGTAACCACTTTAAAAATGTCTCAAGCTGTAGGGAACTAGTATTTTGATTGGTTAATGTTTATTAAAAGATTCGGTTATTGTGGCAACAAGTCGAGGTTATTTCTGTAAGATCATCCATTTCCACTGTTGCATGCAAAAAATCTTGACACTGCTTCCGAGTTGGGCAACGGATAATGTCCAATCATTACCGTTAAAAGGATCGTAAACTTGTTAACTTGTTTAGTAAACATTAGCTAATCAAAATGGTGATTCCTTGGCACTATTTGACGTCAGACTACCGGTATACTAAATTGTAGCACGGTGGCCCGGTCGAGCTCACTTGGAAACCCTCAAACTGTAGCAATGGGGAGATGATAGATAGATTAAAAAAACTAAATTATTAAACTATTGCATTTGCAAATATATATCACACATTATCTCCCATTCAATATTAGTTATTAAAATATTAATACCGAACACAGATTACGTCTCAATGATCTTATTTTTAAATCTTATTCGTTTGCTGAACCATACAATTTATACAAAAAACGTTTGTTGTCTTACTTTTTTCTCACTGAGCCCTTATTATTAATCACTGCCTGGACCCCTATTCCTGAGATAAATGAGATGTGAGAAAAATAAAAGTGAGTGAGAAAACGATTATCTCACTCACTTTTATTTTTCTCACATCTCATTCATCTCAGGAATAGGGGTCCTGGGCCGTTTGTACTCGGGTCTTTGCCTGGTTATGCGTGGAGGACATTATTTTCAAGTGGTATATGGGCCTACTATATATGGTGAGGCTATTCCAGAATCACAATTGCCTACCGTATCATTGTCTGACTCGGTCAGCCAACGTTCTGCAGTGGAAATTGAAACAAAGCCGGCCTTGGGGTTGCATCCAGTGTAAGGTACGTATTGGTTTTTGTAAACATCATTCATGTTGGCCTTCCACCCGTTTGTTCGTACTCTCAAATAACCTAGTCATAGAGCAAACAAAACCATCATCGTCTTAACTGAATAGCTGTCTTGCCAGATTGTTGTGAAATAAAAATGATATTTAAATTAATTTAATAAAGTTGCTTCTTGCTAGGTACATTTTTTAAAGTATTTCAAATATAATTCCTCATAATTAAATAGATATCTATTACTTCCACAATGAGGTATTTTATGTTTACCCTCATGAATAAAAATAATCTTCCATTTATTGTGAAGGTGTAAAATTTGAGTGAAATATTTCTGTAGTATCTGAAAATGATGAGTTATCTAAATTCACAGAAATAACTGTTTTGTTGTGTACATTACACAGCCTTCTTTAAGGCTGTTTCATCGTTAAATGGGACGCATCGCAGGGTCTCAAGAAAATATTTTTACTGGCCGTATTTAATCATTAGAAAAAAATCGAAAAGAACCACCCCATTGGAAATTGAATGATGTTTTCAATGAAAATAATCTTAAATTTATAAAATTATTTCCAAAGTGTGATTAACGCTTCGAAAATATATAAAAGAGCAGTATTTGAGAATCCGATGATCAAAAATTCTGATTTTTTTTTTGTAGATCCATACGTTTATTCACTTTACCGAGGTGCAGTGCAATGTGGCTGGTTAGATTAGAAGTATCCTAAATTCAATTAAATGTAAACCGTATTTCGATCAAGTCAGTACCGGCCTCAGCGGATGCCGGGTGAAACTATCAAGTGGAAAGAGAGAGAGAGAACGATCACTTCATCTTTTGAGTGAAGGACTCCAGGTAGAAAACACTCACTCGTTTGGTGATTGACATCTAGATGGGTTTATTTCTTAGTAACACATTACTGTAGTCTGGTTCAGGAACCATACTGAATGAAGTAGAATAACATAAAAGTTGTTTCTCACTCTTCAACGTAATCAATTGTTATATCATTCATTTCAATTAGAAGTACGGCAACTATTGTTTACATTATTTTCTATTCAGCAATATATAGCTAATCACGTGAGCATATGGGAGACGTTCATTTCATTTGCCGTGAAAATCGGGCTTTGTTTGTACTTTTTCTCTAATATATCGATTGTGATTATATTATGAATATATTTTATTGAAAATTCAAATAATGAATTATTATTATTATTACCATTATTATATTTCATTCTTTTTGTATCTCAAAACTCAAATTACATGTCAGGAAGTTTCGGTTCCAATCAATCACCTAGTATTATACTGAATTATTTTGTAGTTATAAGTATCAATCGTATGTCTAATAAGTCCCATATTTTTCCCAATAAGAAATTTTGTTATTGTTTCATAAAAAAATCATCATATATATATATATATATATATATATATATATATATATATATATTCTCTCAATTTTTAATGTCGGATGGAAATTTGTATATATTTTGAAATTATAATAATGAGGAGAATGGAAAAAAAACTCATATATGTATTGTTATATTGGCACATTATAATATCATTGAAACTCGTATAATTCACAAAACTAAACACGCCATCACTATACTTGTAATTATTTTGTATCAGTTATGTTTTTCATGTGTTATAATTATTATGCAAACCACAGATAAGCCTGTTTACAGGCTTTGTGGAATATTGTGAACATTTCTATATAATCTTGAATTGACAAATGAATAAATCAATACAAAAAAAAATTATTATCATTATTATTATTATTATCATTAAATTATTTCATAATTATTCTATTTTTATTATTCTATAATTATTCTATTTTACTTTATTATTTTACTTTATTATTTTTTAATTATTTTACTATATACTGAGACGTGTGGTCGAGTGGTTAATACACTGGACCTTCATTCAGGAGACTGGGGTTCGATTCCTGCCATGGTCGACCATTCTGACATGGGTATTTCGTGGTTTCTCTCTGTCGTTCAGGTCAATATTGGGATAGTTCCTCAACTATGGCCTCGACTGTCTCCTTCCCACTATCCAAAAACACCTGTTAAAATAACCTCTCATCTCATCATCTCATCATCTCATACATCATTCACCGACGCCGTAGTCATCAGTAGTTCGTTAAACATCGTTTAACCCAATATATAAATATATATATATATATATATATATATATATATATATATATATATATATATATATATATATATATATATATATATATATATACATACAGATATATATATATATATATATATATATATATATATATATAAATATATATATATATATATATATATATATATATATATATATATCAATATATATATATATATATATATATATTACATATATATATATCAGTATATATAAATATATATATATATATATATTACATATATATATATATATATATATATATATATATATATATATATATATATATATATATATATATATATATATATATATATTACATATATATCAATATATATATATATATATATATATATATATATATATATATATATATATCTGTATGTATACATATATATATATATATATATATATATATATATATATATATATATATATATATATATATATTTATATACATATATATATATATATATATATATATATCCGTATGTATATATATATATATATATATATATATATATAAATAAATACACACTCTCATATATATATATATATATATATATATATATATATATATATATATATATATATATATATACATATAAAAACATATGTGTTCATTTTCAAGTTTTCGCGGACATGAGTGATGTTTTCGTTACTTTCCGGATAATGCCGCTTATAATTAGATAAACGCCGTGGGGACCGCACTCCTCACGTTGTCCAACTCCCTTGACCTTTCGGGTGGATCACACCACCCATCTTCAGAAAATAAAAACTGATTCGGTCTGAAACACAGGACCGAACCTGACAAAATCTTGATGTAGAATTATTGATGTTGAATAACTTATATAATTATTCATAGCGATAATCATTTCCATACCTCCCAAATCTCTGCTGACTTTTTTGCTGTTCTGTATTGAGTTTTTTTTATCGATGTCTTTGAGAATAAAATAAACCTCAGTGAAATATTCATTGGCACAATAATTCTGTCGAAATTGATGTTGACTTTGTGTTATAGTTCTATCCGCCCATGATATATTCTATTCGTTTTTGATACTGATGTGGATTCCAGTGTGACGAATATAATAATTAGGCCTACTTGTAAAATGTCTCCCAGTCGATATTTTTAGATCATCTAGCTGTGGCAAAGTTTCTTTCACTCATTAGATTGCCTTCATTTTCAGATTAGTGAGTATTTTTTGCCGTCCACTGAAAATGATCCTGTTTACTCATTGACAACATCTAAGAATTCCATGCATTTCCTTAGGATATCATTTTCTTAATTTCTTTCATTTTAGGACTAAAATAAAAAATGAAAAAGGAACGGATATGGTTCGGTAAATATAGTGACAATTCAATATTCATTTAATGATATCATATGATTCTTCATTATTATTACGTTTGCAATGACATTTTATTTTGATACTGATTCATGAATACGTGATGACAAGGTATTTCTTTCATAACAAAGAAACTTGTCGGACCCTCGTCGTCACTGCTTGGACTTGAGACCCTGAATTGTGGTAAGTAAGTACTGTCTGGCGTTGACTGACAGCTCATGTCTCCCCATACCCTTCTTAGTCTACAACAGTGATAGAAATGTGTACGAAGTATTTCAAGGAAGCCAGAGCTCAAATGAACGTGACTACTCTCCAAGAGAGCCAAAGCTCGACTAAAGTGACGGTGCTCGAGTTCCAATATGGCCGCGCTGAAACAGCCTTAATCAGATCATTCTTTAAAGAATGAATAAAGAAGGCTGTGGTATATTATAAGTCAAGTAAATGACTAAATTCAACTCACTCTAAATATCATTCAAGGCTTTTTTTAAAGAATGGTTTGGTAAAAGGAAAAATTGGTCTCTAGCATGTGAATAAATGATTGGATGAACCGAATAACAACTCCAATTTTCACTGTTTTCAACAAGACTTGATGAATGTTCCGATCGACTGTCTCCCCTATCCCACTTCACGAACGCACGAGTGGTTCGCAACTTCGCTCCCACGGTAATAAATAGGTTATGTTCGCGCCTTTTTTTCTCGTCGAAACCGCAGTTTTGAAAGTTGACCAAATTACCAATAGATGGCGAAACAAGTGTCATTAAACAATGTTTGCTTTGTACCAAGATGCAATAAGGGTTGCGTCGGCAAACCAACGCAACCCTCAATGCATCTTGCTTTGTACCCATGTTAGTTTGTACCCACAACATTGTTGCAATTTTGTTTACGTTTTTATATTGTTATTGAATCATTAATAGAGTATTTTAGCAATTGATTTGTAGAGGATTTCCAGACTTGTATATTATGGCTTGTTGTGGAGGAGGGTGACACCGAGTAGGCCTATTATCTTTTGAAGTACTGATTTTTTTTTAGCAATGCCAATATTTCTAATGATTTTCTTATGTTATTATTCAAGTATAATTTGTGTGTTCATTCTTCTTCAATGAAATCACATCCTGATAATTATATTTCATTTCTATATGACCATGCTATGACATGAATACACCTCTAGCTGTTTAAAAATTGACCGAATTTATTATTTTACTTTGATTGGCCCGTTCATCACTACGATTTTTCCTTCTGCGTAACTTTGTTCTGTTGCTTTTTCACAGAGAAGCTAAGCCAGAATATATCAATATTATTTTTGAAAATTTAAGAAATTTCTTGTGTAAGTTGTTATTTTGTCGTATGACAATGATTTGTTTATAAATATTATTCGATATATTGTGAAATAGAATAATACAAAATTGATTTGAATGTACAGCAACAAATTTGGCCGATTATTTCTCTCCAGTTTCTTATTACTGTTTGTACACAATGACGCAACAACATAGTTGTATTTATCTTTTTATCAATTAGACAAAATATCAGCATTTTGTAAACTAATTAGAACTAATGTATTTTTAAATGGTCTGCTGTATATATACCGGTATTCTATATCTTTATATCTACTAGTCAATAGGTTTTTAACAGCCAACGTCTGACATCTCTAATTGATGATGAAAAATATCATCATTTTATGTGTTTTGTTTAGCGACTGTCACGTAATGTCGACTAGGTTTATTGGCGTCAGTTTTTCAATATAATTGATAAGATAAATAAAATATAAAAGTATAGAAAATGTATTTCATTTTGGCATTTAATCAGAAAAAATCTTAGTTACAAAAGTATAAATAATACCTGAATGATCATAATTACATTAATGAACTAAATGAAATATTGATTATATTTTAAACGGATTTGATAATATAATTAAAGTAGACTTGTGGCAAAAAAAAATCATAACTTCTTTTGATTCTTTCAGTACATTGAGCACCTAAGCATTAATGTACACATTTATAAACATTAAGTATGATTTACACAATTTGTAGTGATATCAAGAATATAAAGAAAGTGATCCAAATTGGGTCTCAAAAATGAAATTTGTCCAGGGTCTTGATTGCCTGTAGCGCAACTATCGCTTCAGAACTATATAAAACAACAATACTCAACAATGCTACACACGGCTCAGTAGAATTATAATGTTGGTAGTTGCATTTGTTTTTGATGAGCGTAGCGAAGTCTCCATCCCACTCTTATAGGGCTTTGTCTGTGTGTATTTTTTTTTTTTTTTTGTAAGCACTTCACAGGTCGCAAGGGTTGACTGATGAACATGGAACTTTTTTGTACACGCAAACTCATCCAACTTAGAACTGTATAGTTTTTGGAATGAATCGGTCGGACCGATTTTGAGAAAAATCATCTCAAATTTTCTAAAAACCCCATAAGATTTGGCTGGGCGGAAAATGTTGAAAAATAAAATCTCTCCAAATGGGATGAAATTCTCTCTAAATGTGTATACATAGATTTTACACATTTTCACGATTTTTCAAGCAATTCCAATCAGCCCTTTTGAAGAAAAAAAATAAAATAACTGACAATATTCAACAAATATCATAAAAATTGTGACAGAATCAAGTTGTCAAGATTCACTGCTTTCTAGATTCAAGAGTTGACCAACAATGAAGTATTTTTTATATACATCAAGGTGTGTAGAATACCAGAGTCAATGAAGTGGCAAGAGTAGAACTACTTTAACGACTTTTATAGCTTATTCAGATATCAAGGTTTGTAGAATACCAGAATCGATTATGTAGCAAGTGTAGGACTACTTCAAGGACTTTTATACCTAATTCAGATATCTCGCTCATCTTACAACGCATATTTCGCGTTTGACTAGTTTTACAAAAATTATAGATTTTGTTAGTTCAACAATGCCGCCGGTACCGTATAGCCACTCTTATCTAAATCTAGTTCACAAGGAAATCCGCTAAATCGTGACAGGCAATCGAGACATTTGGCTCTGAACTGACCGCAAGAAACCACAAATACCGTCCATGGTATTAGTATGCAAGTCGGTACACCAATTCTTTATATTAAAATAAAATGGGTAATTGGTGTCACTACATCGTATTAAAACAGAGGCTGTCACTGCCCATTAGATACAAGGGAAATGCACATGAATAGTGACGTATCGTGAGATAGTATATATACGATTTTATGCAAAACTGGGCCACGCAAATGTTGTAATGGATTTTCTTGATTGAAGGGGGTACTTTTTTACACCCCTAAGATGTTTGTGAATCTATGAAAAAATGATGTGTGTTCGTGGATATTTGAATTTTACATCCTTTATAACATGGAACAATTTATCATTTGTGTTCCCTATATTGAATTTCTGAATAATTGTGGTGCAAGTTTGAAAAATTCAATTTAATCCATAGATAATGAGAATACCTCGTTTTTTTCTGTCTGAATTGGATTGGTAACTTTTAATTCGAGTTAGCATTCATTACAATTTCATGCTATGGAAAACTCAGCACATGCGTTGTAAGAAAAGCAAGATATTTGTGTCGTTATGAGGTCCAAGAGGGGGCGCGTGCCCCTCCAATCGACATTTGCGCCCCCCCCCCTCCATTAACTTATCCTCCTTTAAAAATATATAATGTTGACCTACGAATAAACACACAATAAAATATGATTACTATTACTATGAATTGTTTATCAGTAAAAACTCCACTAATTTACACTTCCCTTTTCATTTTCGATAATAATTCAATTATTAGATTCCAAAACTGCTCGTGAATCGCAAAAATCACATGAAAAATGACTATATTTCCAAAAAGAAATCACTGCTGGAAATTTTTCTGGTCGAAGTCGCGAAAATAACTGCCTGAATGTCCATAATGATTATACTATTGAAAATAACTTTGATAATGTCCATAGTGAGCCCCCAAAACTGCTTGTAAATATCAAAAATGACTTAAAAAATGACATAGGTCTATTTCAAAAAAATCCCTGTGGGCTTTGCTGGGAAAAATCGTAAAAGTATAGCTTCGAAAATGTCCATGATGATGCAATTATAAGACTCCAAAAGAACTTGTAAATCGCAAAAATCACTTGAAAAATGTTCATATTTTCAAAATGTCCCTACCAGGCTCTGCTGGGGCCCGGGGGGCTTCCAACCCCAGACCCCCTTTTCGCGCGTGGCAGGTATCCAGCTGGGCGGTCATTTTATTTATGTAACCTGTGCGCCCCCCTAATACACAAATCCTAACGACGTACCTGCACTTGACATTTTTAGACAAGCTTTAGCAGGATTCAATTTGACAACTGAAAAAAATTGGTGTTCGTTTTTTTATGTTTTTTTTTTTTTGGTTTTTATGTTTTTTTGTCGGTTCTCACAGGTAAAACGGCTACAGCTATCAACTTCAAACTTTATTTCGTTATGGTTCCTCATCTAACTTGGATCTGTATTGTTTTGTGGCATTATCGGGTGGTAACTTTTATTTTTATGATTTTTAGAAATTTCAAAAATACCCGTTACAATAACACAGCGGAAAAAAAAGAAAATATTTTTATTTTCCAAAGAAATGAAATTTTGGTTGAATTACATTCTGATACACATTTCGGGAAATTCTCAGCTTGATCGGGTCAGCCATTTTGAAGAAAAAACAAAATCTGCTAAATTGGTACCACTCGAAGCAGTTTTTATCCATGTCACCCAATTGGCGAATGTAGGCAAAAGGTTGGCAAAAAAGTCGACATACTAATACTATCCGCTCGTCTAACAACGCATATATGGCGTTTTACTAGTTATATATACATACAAATTGAATTTCCAATTTCTAGGCCTTTCTTTATCATCCATCCGTTCGTTAATTTCACATCATTCTATTCTCAAAATTCATAGTCTAGCAGCCTGTAGATTTTCACTGTCAAACTTCAATCGGAATATTTTCCATCTCAAAAAGGAAAGGAGTGATTAAAAAGAAACTAAAAGTGATGTTTGTTGGGGTGGTAAGATCGCCCTTGTGGTACCCCGTCCAAACGATCCTATCTTTCATCCATAGCCTTAATTGGGGAACAATGATTTTGTATCAAGTTTCGATGTTATTAAAAAAATATATATATATATATTTGTTGAGCTTTTAATATGGTATTAATGGAAATGATGTGGAATTAATGATATGGAAATTATAATTCATAATCTTATATAGGCTTACATTCTATTGGAGAGATAGTATTCTACAGCAACCCGTCTATGGGCATTCAATTCGTACCCCTACATAAATTTTACTCAACTTTTGGTAGGATCATAGAGTATTATGAAAAAAAATCCATAATTATACATATCTCAGGAAACACTTCCGTCTATCGCGTTTTCTCTTAGAACACATCTGAGTGTCGGTCATATCTTCTTTAGGGGTTGTTGTGCAGCGACCAGAGGGGGAGGGAGGGGGGGGGTGATCTTATCTCGGGGTCAATGAATCCTCTCTCCAAAGATAACACCAAACTTTGTCCGATAATCTCTTTTATTTCATATATTATTTATCTCACAAATGTGTTGTTTTTACAATGACAGTCATTGTTTTAGAGCTGACGAGATTCCGACTAAAGTCTTGACAGAACGCAAACAGAACCCTTGGCACGGAGGAGAGTGTGGGTAGGTCAGGAAGCGAGGGAAGGGGGGGGGGGGGGAGGAAGTGAGCGATAAGACGGGAGGGGAGGGGAGTGGTGATAGCGCAAT
This sequence comes from Brachyptera risi, assembly GCA_964007535.1. Taxonomy (NCBI): domain Eukaryota; kingdom Metazoa; phylum Arthropoda; class Insecta; order Plecoptera; family Taeniopterygidae; genus Brachyptera; species Brachyptera risi. The sequence continues at coordinate 17,675,398 of OZ023336.1, forward strand.
GGAGGGGAGGTTGAGGCAGGTCAGGATGCGGCTGATATTTCACGTAGGTTGAAGATAATTGGATTTGTTTGATTATTTATTTATATTGGGTGTAACGACGTACTGTATTGATGATTACGATCTATTGGCGTCTGCGAATGATATTTGAGATGATGAGTTGAAAGGTGATTTTATTAGGTGTTTTTTAGATAGTGGGACAAAGTCGGTCGTGGCCTGTTGTTAAAGGAGTCATCCCAGTATTGACCTGAACGACAGAGGGAAACTATATGGGAAACTCCTGTCAGGATGGTCGACCATGGCGGGATCGAACCCCGGTTTCCTGGATGACGGTTTAGTGTGTTGGCCACCCGACCACTCATCTCAGTTTGTTAGAGATTGATTAAATTTTCATTGAATAGTTGTGTTCACGAAAGATGAAGGTTTCGAGCGAACGTGCCCATGACCCAAACCTCTATTACGACGCTTTCGTCTCTTCCGTCTATTGAATCTAATGTCAGTTGACTGTAAGTAACCCTAAACCCAAGTCAACGTCGATCGAGTTCGTTTTGCTAAAACTAGACATTGTCAAGAAACGGATGCGGGTTTGAGTCCCGCTGCAGACGTTTCTGTCAACATCCTCTCATCTCATAATTACTTCACCGTTTCATATTTATACCCGCTTATTCGTACCCCCATATAACTTGACTAGGAAAAAATAGGGTACTGTGAGACTAGTTGAGATTTGTAAAGAAAACAGAGGCAAATCAAAGGAAAAGAATATGGACGTCGGAAAAAAGAAAGGAAGTTGATTTTTTCCCACACAAGTGATTTTTTCTTGCAGAAGAAGCAGAAGATGAAGAAAATGGTTGTCTTTCTCAATATATAAAATATATAACTCAATAATTATTTTTGTGATTTTTGTGATTATTCTAATGAGTGTCTGTGATAACTTTTATTCATTATGACTGAGTGATCCATTTAAAAACCGTATCCACAAACCTAGTAACGTATTGAAAGAGATTGCTGGAAGAAAAAGATAGAGAAAAATGAAAATGGAGATTCTAGTAATACAAATTGAAATCAACAATTGTGGATCGGTTGTTACCACTGGTTACCAATGTTACTTTCAATTGTTGTGATGTAGCCGAAACAGAACCTCGTTTTATGCGTGCAGTTTCAAACAAGTCCATGGTATATAGTATTTATTAGAATAGAATAGAATAGTATAGAATAGAATAGAATAGAACAGAATAGAATAGAATATGCTTTATTGGTTCAAATTGATCTTTTGAAGATATTAGCCTTGTCAATATAACTACGTTTATATATATATATATATATATATATATATATATATATATATATATATATATATATATATATATATATATATATATATATATATATATATATATAGGCCTATATATATACGTGTATATATATATATATATATATATATATATATATATATATATATATATATATATATATATATATATATATATATATATATATACGAATATATGTGATAAATGAAATACTAAGAATAAGAATAATACCTATGACTCGTTATTGATAGTCATAGATAATACTGATACGTATAAAACAAATTTGAAACATCTTCTCACAAAAGAATATGAATACAACATTCTATTGAAATAACTATTGAATATTGAAAAATAAATATGTCATGTAAGTTTTCGTATCCATTGTTTTCTTCAATTTTCCAGTTTCATTATTGATGACACCATTCTACGATGCAGATGGATGTATAAGATTAATATAATATATTCCCTCAATGATTATTTGTTTTTCAATGCCGAAGTAATTGATAAAATGAATGTCTTGGTTATTCCAAATATTTCCATAATTTATAATATGATTCATATTTTTGAAATACAACATTTTGTTTTGTTGCCTGATTTTGAACTGTGATTGGTGTTTTGAACTTTGTCTGGACGAATATTGTTTGTTGACGAAAACGTGAAAGAAGCAAATGTGTGTGTAAGCCTACTCATCGAACAGTCAACAAGTAATTAGTGTTGATTGAAGATTGTTGAGGTTGGTCATGTGTTTTGTTGCGAGAGAGAGAGAGAGAGAGAGAGAGAGAGAGAGCGAGAGAGAGAGAGAGAGAGAGAGAGAGAGAGAGAGAGAGAGAGAGACAGAGACTGAGAGATAGAGAGAAAGATAAAGATAGTGAGAGAGAGCACAGAGAAAAAGAGAGAGAGAAAGAAAGGGAGGTATGGATATATATATATAGGCCCATATATATATATATATATATATATATATATATATATATATATATATATATATATATATATATATATATATATATATATATACATATATACATATACATAGAGAGAGAGAAAGAGAGAGAGAGAGAGAAAGAGAGAGAGAGAGAGAGAGACAGAATAGAAGAGAGAGAAAGATATAGATAGACAGATAGATAGTGAGAGAGAGAGAGAAAGAGAGATATATATAAAGACAGAATAGAGAGAGGGAGAGAGAGAGAAATTGTTGGTTGGGATAGGTCATGGCATGGCGCTACAATGTTCAGGGTCTATAGAGAGACTTGATGATGTAACACCCACCTTATTTTATCCATTTGATCTGTCATCAGTGAGACTTTATTACCTGACTATAAGTAGGATTTCTAAATCATCATGAAGTGTCTTGATTCTCCTTCATTCTTTAATGGTACTGAACGACCCCACCAACTGCTAGGTTACTTGGGAATGGGATTATGCTGATAATGATGACAGATAATAATGAAACTATAGAATGATAGTAATTGAAAGGACTTTAACAAAATCCGATGCCTCATGCGGGACTCGAACCCGCGCCCAACGTGGCTTCAGTATCTAAAGCGGTGCCTCAGTTGACCGAGCTACCGAGGGCGGCGCTGGGATTGTTCCCTCTTATCAGAATGCGTATTTGATGACATTTCCGAAGAATTGAAGGGGAACACGAAGTATAAAGTGATTATGTTAACTGAAAATATATGCGTATATATTGAAGTTATAGAATTGTGTCAAGTGACAAATGACAAACAATCGTTACCATAGCAACACAGCGAACTGGTGGACTACCAAATATTCTGATTGGTCAATTCCAACTGGTGGACATTGTTGTCTGTCTCTTTCAACAATGGGTGACGTCACTTGACAGAAGCTTATACATCATTTTTGCTGTAGCGGGCATCGACATTGTTTATATACGTTTGTACCAATTTCGCGAACTTTGCACTATTTTAGACTCATATTATATTCCACGAAGTATTAAAATAGATTATCAATTGTGTAATTTAGGAAAGCGAAATGATTTCTATTCTACAATTCGTACAATCAGTAATCGCATGATTAATAACAAGATATCTTTGATATATTTTTGGGTAGTTAACAAATAGTGTTTATTGGCCAATTCCTCTTAAACTAAATAAACTGAATAGAAATACTAAAATAAATTGATACTGAGAAAATACTGCGATTTTAGAGAGAGTTCTATTCGAAATTGATAATATTTGTGAGGTTGTTTTTATTTCTTGTAGCTGACAACGCGTACAAAATATTCTTTGCTAATATATTTTATTCAGCATTATTGAAAATAGGAGGTTTCAGACTGGGAATTCTAAGAACATTGATCTAACTGATGGTTTAAATTATGATTAGGTAATTATTGAATATAAAGAACTCGCCTATTTGAAGCGAAACATTTATGATGTTGCTATCTCTTAACTATGGTATCACTATGTTATCCAGAAGTGGTGGTATTCTAATTTTAATGTCGTTTTCATGGATTTTTCGTAATATGAAAATCCGGTTTTATCAACATTTCTTAATTTAAATTAGATATTTAATATTTTTATTCATCCATGGGAATTGGCATTACATATGCAATTATATGGCAAGTCAATAATATGTATATATATATATATATAAACAATACATACGACCATACCAAGCTTTTCCGACCTACGACAAACAATGATGTAATACAAAACTAGACAAACAACATTCTGAACCTGTATAACAAACACATTAAAATATTGTTCAATGAATAAAAAAAACGAATGACTTGGAAGTTGGGATAGAAGTTATTGCATAGTGATTATTGTTGAGATGTGAAGCTAGATAAAAATTCGTCAATTGAGTAGAAAGGATCATTTAGAATGTACTGATTTAATTTGGTCTTAAAAGCCTCTTCACTCTCAAGTGATTTTATCCTTATTGGCAACTCATTATACAGTTGTGAACCTTTATAAAAACAATCCTGCTCACACATTGCTGTTTTATGATTTGAACGAGTACTGATGTTATTTTTGATTCTTCTGTTATAGTTATGAATGTTCTTGGTTATAGCAGTTATTTCAGGTACAGATACTAGCAACATCACTAGCTGACTGCCTCCAACTGTCCAACATGGCTGACCAAGTACGTATTTTTTATTGTGATCACACTTACAGTGAGTACAGAAATAGTACCATGCGAAAATGTCAAAATATGCCTTCATTTCAATCATTGTTACATCGTGATACATAACATTCCGACATTTTCGTCAAAAAAAAATTGCGCGAATAGGCGAGTTCTCTATATTCAATAAGTACGCATGATTAATTGTGATTATTATTCGATTGAAGACCCCACCAACACCTAGACCTATTTGAACCTTATTAGCAGTGGCGTGAATATCGGCGGTGCAAGCGGTGCAGTGGCACAGGGGCCCACGACTAAATTCACTTTGGGGGCCAAGTGAGACTGGCATAATTTGCTGAGATGATAATTTATAATTTATTGTTTCCAATTAATATGTTTATATATAGTTTTTTTCTATAAACGAGACTCAGTGCAGGTTCAGTTTCATGAATTGAACCTGAGAGAACAAGACGGATTCATTTTAGTGATGTTGTAGACATTTTTGCAAAGTAAGGCGAAGGAATTTTAATAGCAATCAATAAGTGAGTGAAATAATTCATGTGCAATAAATGGTACAAAAATTAGAAGAGAATTTGAATCACATTTATAATCAAATGAATTGGAAGCAAACGAGTACTTTTCGGGACTTCGCCAAATATGGAAAGAGAGGGGGAGGGCCCTTTTACACATTTTGCACTCCTGTCTCGTCGTGCCTTGTTACGCCACTGCTTATTAGTACCTTATTTAAAGGTACGCATCCATATTTGTGACATGCTAAAATTGAATTATTCAGTTTTATTTTAAAATATCCAATCCGTTATTATCTACTCTTCTACCATAGAGTAATGAAGACAACTTCATTACTCTATGCTTCTACTCAAGGTTCGTCAACCTCAAGTAAATATCCCAACAGGGTTATTCACCCTTAATTTTCATGTGACGTCAGATCCCTAGGGGGTGGTGGAACTTCGGTACCAGATGGGGGGAGGGGGGGGGGGTGTCACTCCATCTCATACCATCCATCAGTATTGAATAGATTTTTAAAAGGCTTATTCCAGACGGGACAACAGAGAGAAAAGATAGTTTTAACAATAAATAATATTGTCCAGTAAATAATGGTCTAGTTTTGAGAAGTATTGACGGACTTCTTCTATACTGACATGGAGCAATGTTTTGTCATGAGGTCGAAAGAAAGTGGAGTAAAACGAAGGAATTCTTGGCATTTTTTGCCATGAATATTTTAGAGTTGGTACTAGACTTGACATCGTGGGAGAGAAGTGTATGTTTGGTTCGAGATAATGGGATTTCCATTCAACATTGACGCGTCTTTTATTCGGAACTAACGACCGAGCTAAATAGCAGCTGTCTGTCATAATTACACATTGACGGGAAAATAGGGGGGGGGGGGGGTCAAATTCATGTTGAACTTGAATTATGGAAATAATGCCAGATTGAGAAATTTAAATTATGAGCTCTGCTTTGATAAACAAGTGTATTCTTGGCTGGAGATAACATCAGCACTTGAAAGAAATGTTCACTTGCTTTATTTTTATATTAGGTTTTAATGACGCACTGTAATGATTACTAAGATCTATTGGCGTCGGATGAATGATAAATGAGATGATGGGATGATGAGATGAAGGTTTTATGGGTAATGGGAAGGATAGTGGGAAGGAATGGTCGTGGCCTATATCGTGGGAACCATCCCGGTGTAAAGGAATCGTTTTACTGCAGGATAACTTAACTGTACAGTAAACTTATCCCGGGAAAACTTTACTGTACAGTACAAAAATTCCGGTAGATTATTATGGGAGCTGGTATATTATTATAGCATTGAAAAACATATCAGTAATAAAATACTGGGAAAAATCAGAGAGAAAAAATTCCCACAACACCAAAAGAGGGATTTTTACATAACCAATAATGCGCAACTAGGGTGACTAAAATAAAACACACTGGGATAAGATTATTATTATTATTTAACTCTTGCAAATGCACATAAATGCGCGGTGGCAAGTTCCCTAAGTACCCCTATCCCACCATCTCCTTAACCCTCTGACGGAATAACTTTAACCTGATGTCATCCCCTTCAAAAACATTTCTACTAAGCCCATTCCAGTCCCTACCTGTCCTATTTGAGAAAGAGAATTTACCGACATCTAAATGTAGCCCCCTTTATGACTACCGCTCTATCATGACCCCGCCTACCTCCATACCCTGACTTATTTCTTTTTATCAACTCATGCAGCTCCCCCCACCCCCCCTCTCCATCCATTACCCTGAAGAAATTACATAAACGATCCTCCTTCCTCCGTATTTCCAATTTCTGCCACCCCAGGTCTCTCATCATCTCAGTTGGACTCTCCAACATTCTTACCCTCTCCCCCCTTTCATTCTCATCCCATTTCCACCTCCTAACCCTACCTGTAACCCTTCTCACAGCAATCCTTTGAACCCTTTCCACATCCCTTATCTCACCTAATCTATAAGGATCCCAAACTGAACTAGCATATTCTACCATGGGACGCACTAACGAGAAATATGCTTTTTCCTTAATCTCCATACCTGCCCCCCTAAGTTGCCTCATTACAAAGTTTAGTGCATTTATACTCTTTTTTACTATTCTCTCAATCTGACTCCCCCACCCTAGACGCCTATCAAATACCACCCCCAAATACTTGTAGTTTTCCACCAACTCCAGCGTCTTCCCTCCTACCTCATACATTACATCTGTCCTTATGTTTCTCTTACCGAATGTGACTAACTTGCACTTTCCTGTATTCAACCCCATCTTATTTGACTGAACCCAACGATTAATTGCCGCTAAATCTACCTGAAGAGCTACTACATCCTCCTCTGTAATGATTTCCCTATATAACACACAATCATCTGCAAATAACCTTATTTTCGAATCAACAACACTAGTCAGATCATCTATATATAAATCAAACAATAAGGGACCCAACACACTACCCTGTGGAACTCCTGACGTAACCTTAGTCTCACTTGAAACCTCTGAACCCACCCGAACTCTTTGCACTCTATCCTGAAGAAAGTTTCCAATCCAATTAACCAACCCAGCATTCCCAACGGACATTTTTAACTTCCCTAATAATATATTGTGATCTACCTTATCAAAAGCCTTCTCGAAATCTAAAAACACTGCATCAACACGTCCCCCCCTATCAACTACCCCAGCCAACTCTTCTGCAAAACCTAACAACTGCGTCTCACATGAATAACCCTTCCTAAACCCATGCTGCACTTCTGAAATACTCCTTCTTTCATCTACCTTCTCCACTACTCTCTTTATAACCACCCTTTCCATTATCTTACACACATGCGATGTTAAACTAATTACCCTGTAGTTGTCTACCCTACCCCTTTGCCCTCCCTTTGAAATTGGAACCACCTCCGCTTTTTTCCAAACTTGCGGTACTCTACCTGCTGTGAGTGAAGCTTGAAACAACCTTAGCAAATAACCTACAACTCCCCTACCCGCTAATTTCAGTAGATCGCTTTGCACCCCATCTATGCCTGGCGACTTCCCACTTTTAAGTTTCCTTAATACATTCCACACTTCTCTCTCTGTAAGCAGAACCTCCTCCCCATCCCCCTCTATTGCTTCCTCCTCCCCCATAATTCCATTCGCATTGAACACTTCCCCATAGAATCTATTTAAAGCTGCTGCCTTCTCTATGTCCGTTTTCCACTCATTCCCTACCTGATCAACTAAAGTTGGCAACTCCCTGCCACTACCTTTCTGACTAGAAACAAACCTATACATTCTATTCCAGCTACCTTGCACATCACGTTCATTGAACATATCCACTGAAAGGTGCACTACAGGTACTTTTTTTCTCTCTGATTTTTCCCCAGTGTTTTATTACTGATATGTTTTTCAATGCTATAATAATATACCAGCTCCCATAATAATCTACCGGGATTTTTGTACTGTACAGTAATAATATCCCGGGATAAGTTTACTGTACATAATCTTCTCCCGGGATAATTACTGTACATAATGTTATACCACAGTAAAGAAATACTCCCACACCGGGATGGTTCCTTGATTAACAACAGGCCACAACCGACTCTTCCCCACTATCCACAAACATCAAATAAAATGAAATCTCATCTCATCTCACCATCCCACCATCTCATATATCATTCACCGACGCCAATAGATCTCGCGATCATCAGTACAGTGCGGCAGTAAGCCCAATATGAATCAAATAAATGAATGAAAATGGTGACGGATATAGACCTATATACGTACCTTGATTTTGAATCTGATAACTCACTGCCTATACTTGTTTCACCCATTGATAGCCTAATTTCTATCGTTTGACTATATAATCGATTCAAACCGTTCATCATCTTTCAATAGCTTCATTTGATGTGAAAAAAATACATAATTATTAATTTTACCTTGAAAACGATGAATGTAAAACTTTGGAATTTCAGCACTTTGTTACTTGAAAAAGTATTAGTGAAATACAATAATATTATCATTTCAGCAACCAAAGTCCTAACAATCAAATCTTATTTATAAAAAGCTAAAGGTTACAAATGAGCAATATTATATCAGTGATATATCAATACAAAATCAAAACAGCACACCAAATAATAGTCACAGTTAACCTTCGAAACAAATTATTTTCTCTACTCCTTGATGGATATTAGTACTCTTCCTGCAAATCAGCTTGATTTATGGTTCCAGTAATATTGTATCTATAGTATGGTAAATCATTACTCCTCTATGGGTAAATTAAGGCCTGGGTCACAATTGGAATAAGGAATAGTGATTATGAAATAGCAATAGTGTTACAGTGAATAGTGACATAGTCAATAGCCTCTCATTTCAATGGCTCACCGTCAACCTGAATCATTATTTTGCCTTGAACGGTTCGAACTCTAGTGGCAGTGGCAACAACCAAGGCCCTCCAGATTATTCTATTATTTTTCTATTTTTCTTTTAAAGTGATATATTAGGCCTTGCAGCAACTATCAAAAGTCATTTTGACATTTATTTCTTGAGAATGTCTGATTTGAGTCTCAGAGAAAAATAAAATACCCGAACACTTGACTACAGTAGTAATATCATCTGATTGGTCAGAATTTGGCTTGTCATAACGGTTATAAGGAATAAGTCATAAGAAATGGATTTTTTTCATTTCTTATGACTTATGACCTAATCACTATAACCAGTTTCTTAAGGTAAACGGTTACAAGGAAACGCCATCATCCATTACCATATTCAATATTCCATAATCACTATTTCAATTGTCAACCAGGCTCAACTAAACATAAAATGTCCGACACTTTCCGAGAAGAAAACAATAATCAATAATTTTTACTGGCAAGTTCCTCTTTATTTCAAATCAACTTTGAATTTAGAATCACAGCCTTCGCTTAAAATCCCTATCCAAACTTGACTACATACTTTTATCACACGCTCTTCTTTTTTTGTAAACATTAAAGGATTTCTACATTTCAAAAACTTAATGAACTTAAAGTACTATAATACATAACAAGCTTTCATTTTTTTATCAAAAAATACTATTATCACTATCCACCCGTCGCTAGCGCCGTTTCTAAGTAGCGAGTCTCCTCGCCACGGTGACGTCATCCTGGCGCGTGACTATGACGTCAGACCCGGCTGTCGAGCGCGAAACACCATGCTGAGCAAGTGGAACGGGAGGCGGGCCACGCAGGTGACGGCGTCGCGGGCTCGGTCGACCCACGTGGTCTGCAGAAGGCGGGTCTGTTCGGCGATGCGGTCGGTAAGAGAAGTAATCTCGACGCTAAAATATGTGAAATAGGTTTATTGGATGAGCGATAGTGAAGACTTCTGTCCCACATTAATGAGGCTTTGTCTGTATGTGTTTTTTCTTATTGTTTGGTAATTGTTTGTACCCACTACACAGGTCACAGGGTTTGACTGATCAATATTTTATAATTTAAATTATCTTGTACTTCAAATTATATTTGTCTCTTTTATACTGTAATCTGTATATGTACTTCTATGTTGAGACGATGTGTCCAATCTTGACTGTGATCTTTTAATTATTGACTGATCTCACTATTACATTAATTTTACTGACGTTGTAATCAAGTGTACTCTTGCTAACTACAATAAAAAGAAATCAATCAATCAATCAATCAATATGAAAATTTTTCTTGTCACGTAGACTTATCCAACTTCGAACTATATCGTTTTTGGGTTGAATTGATCAAAAAGTACTATCTCAAAGTTAGCAAAGGTTGGGCAAGAAAATTTGAAAAATAAAATCTCTCAAAGACAATTCAAATTCTCCCGAATGTAAACACAAAAATTATACACACTATTACAAAATATGTGTATGCAATTCTGATAAGCCGTTTTGAAGAAAAAGTTTTAATAAAAGTTTGTTATTCATCAAATATGCTTCTGGCACGTAAGAAACCACAAACAATCGTTACGATAGCAATACAGCGAACTGGTGGACTATTCTGATTGGTCCAAATATTCTGATTGATCAATTCCAATTCTGCTGCACATTGTTGTATCTCTCTTTCAACAATGGGTGACGTCAATAAAAATGTTGACAGATTTATGTTGGCGAGATTCACGGCTTTTTAGACACGATATTTACTTTAAATGAGTCAAGGTTGTGTGAAGTTTTTGATTATACCAGAGTCAACAGAGGGTAGAACTACTTTATCGACTCTGATTATCTATTTTCATATATCTCGCTCATCTTACAACGCATATTCTGAGTTTGCCTAGTGATAAAGATAGAGGCTTATCTCAATTCACTGTCAGATACTAGAATGCGTTCGGAGTTGACGGATTCTAAGTTGTTGGAGAGCTTCGTTAGAGGAAGATGATTAATTGTTTCTGTTATCAAAATTGTTATTTTTAGATTAAAGGAAATATAATTTGAGAGAAAACTAGAAAAAATCAACTCAAATTCCAGAAATTATTATTCATTTATTTATAGGACCCGACCCTTTTTCCGAGTCGTGAGTCGTGACGTAGATGTTACTCGATTCTGTATATGTTTATATACATAATTAGTGATGCCCACGTCATTACTCATGGTCTCTGAAGACAAAAATACCAATCATCAATTGTGAAATTGAGATGTTTGAGAAATTGAGCTATCTCTAGGCCTATATTAAGAAAATGAATATCATCATTAACCATTGCAATTAGTTTCAGGGTTGTGATGTCCTTTAATTCACACATTATACATATAGTCTTCCAGATCTGTCTGTGCGTTCGTAACGCTGGTGCGCGCGCACCCCGGCACGGGTCGGCGGGGACGATGAGGAGAGTAGAGTGGGGGGAAGGGGGTGTGGTGTGGAGGGGAAAGGGGAACCGTGTTTCTCTAGAAGATTCGATGGAGAATTACGATGCTATTCCGTTCAACACGGCAGACTGACGATTTTAAAAAAATGATAAAACCCAAGTAGGCAGTAGTGTTGACCCTCACGTTTCACACATGAGAGGTCAGGCTAGTTATTAATAATCTTTTCGACTCGAGTTCTGGGAGGGAGGGACTCACAACTTGGTGCCCAGCGTCGCGTCCAGCCTGGCCCTCTCCTCGTCCCTCTCCTTCAGCTGCCTCTCGAGCGCGTCGATCTGCGTCATCAACAGATCGTGCTGTGACGTCACCTCGTCCGCGCGCAGCTGCAGGCTCGCGCTCTCTGACTCCAGCCCGGCGATCTGGTCGTTGACGCGTCGGTTCTCGGCCATCGTTGCCTGCGCGCCGAACAAAACGATTACGAGTCCAGAGATAGGTATATAAGAGAGATCACAATAGAAATCAGATTTGTGTGGAGCTTGAAGCATAAGTAAAAGTCTGTTTCTGTCATTTGATAGCTGTCAAATCCTAGACAATCCAACACGGTCGACTGACTGGTTTGACCAGGTAGCAAAGAGAGTTTTACTTCTACTTCAAGCTGTACACTAAACTTATAGCCCTGCGTGGAAGCGCTGAAGAGCATATACCGGAATAAAGTCGACTCGGTCGTGTGACATGGGCTTCACGGTACTTTTAAATGAAATGTGGTCAGGGTTCGGGTAAGGTTGGGCATCCAAACCCATGTCACACAACCGAGTCGACTTTATTCCGCTATACGCTATAATTGCAACGATCCCAGGACGAACTAACACGAAGCATGTTCGAGTACATCCGAACTCATGGATAAAAGTGGCTTCCGACCCACTCGTGTTGTAGGCCTATGAGACTATAATCGACGCTATATAATATGAGCCCCAACTTTCGGGGTGTACTATAATTATTATGTCCACTTGCGATGAGGTTAACGTTTACCTCGTAGAGATTCTCTTGTATCTTGAGCTTCGCCTCCATCGCCGTCGTCTTCCTGTTGAGCACGTCAATCAGCCCCTGCTTCACCACCTCCGACTCCTCGTGCTCCTCAATCTACGTGGGTGAAAAGAGGTTGCCAGAGGATAAGGTTGTGTATATTGGGTTTAACCATGGTATTACTTATTTGGTAAATATAAAACTAAGACCTGGTTGGTATATAGACTTTTTTCAAGTGGTCACACATTGTTGTAATAAGCTGACAATTAACAATGTATAAACTTACTACAAATTGTGTTCTCCAATCACAACTTCAGTAATATTTGTTTGTCCACAACTTTTCTAGTTGGCCCTACTGTTGTAACCTAGCAAACATGCTATCTATATATAGTTCTTTTTGAAACTAATCACTTGTTATCTTGTTATTTTCCTTGGACACGTGACTCACGTCTGAATTATTTCACTGAGCAGTCAGTCGACTAGAATAACGGTGTCTCTGAAGAACTATTGAAATCTGAAGTCTTTTAGCAAATCAAATTCTGAGGCAAATGAAAAACGAAAAAAAAATGTTGAGCAAGATCTGGGACAAGATTTACCGTATCAAAAAGCATACTCAAGCTATAGAAATCAGAATCCTTGCCGCGACTGCCACTTAAAACACGGTCTCAGCTCAGGCCTAGCTATAGTTCCAAGAGACTGGAAGGATTTTGACTATAGTTTCTATTCACTAGGAGAGCCTAGTACAAGGAGCAACATGTCCAGTGTTTGTGTATTTTAATTGTTGTAGCACAAAATCCTAACCCTGCTCTTCAAGTGGGCCACAAAATTGGTCACATTTTTGCGTTCTGGGTGACCGTGACTCTAGTATCATCTCGCATTGTCATGGTATATAGCTTTCCTAGGAAAAATTATTCTATCAAAATCCCTAGTGTATTGAAGCGAGCTAGAGGAGCTAGTCAGACCCAGGATGTTATTTCAAGTGGCAGTCGCGGTGAGGGTCCAGAGTCTCACTATACCTTGTCCAGCAATTCCTGTTTCTCCACGGCCAGTCGGGCGAGCTTGTCGTGCTCCTTCAACAAGATGGCGTCCAGCGCGTTCCACTGGCTCTTAGCGTCCAGGAACGCGTTCTTGAAGTTCTCACAGCGCTCGCGCATGAGATGCAGCTTCTTCTCCAGTCCGGCGATCATCGTCTCCAGCCCTTCCTTTTGCTGGAACACAAACACAAACGTCAAGTTTTGAAGGAATTGTCAGTTATATTCATTATCTGAGAGTAATCGTGTCAATCATCATTGAATTTCAGAGCACTTCAAACTGACTTGAAAGTGTATGTATCTGAAATCTCACGCCAAATCGATTTGCACCCGAATTTACCAATGTAGATGGGCGTGACTTATACGAAGCAGGGAAAATTTTAGATACCTTGATTGGTTATTTCCCTATTTCCCCTGGTTCACTGTCCACTTGATTGGTTTTTGTATTTTGTGACATCACGAGGGCGGACGATCTACATCGGTCAATTGATGACTCGCATTCTCCACCCATTTGACGTCACAAATCATAGCATCCAATCGAGAGGGCTGTTACAACTCTGGTGACATTCTAATTTCCAATCAGGGTATCTCCAAATAACCACAACTGGTCACTGACCGACTGGAAAACCCACACCTATTTCGAATTGTCAATTGAAATATAATTCTTCAAACACTACAACATTACAAACGAATCTACTGCAACTCCATTTTGAGTGAACTCGGCATGCTACTACTACTGCTTACCCCCCGCGCTCACCCCCCGCGCTCACCTTCATCAGATTGTCGCGGTCCTCGAAGCTCTCTCGCACCAGCTGCGCCATCTTCTGGAACTCGTCGAAGGTCGCCGCGACGCGCTCCTTCTCGTCATTCAGCAAGGTTCGCAGCGTCACCGCTTGGCGCTTCAAGCCACTCAACTGTCGTAACCAGAAACCGTGAGTTAGGGAGCAGGACAATTGAATGAATTAGGGTTTTAAGGCGCATCGACAGCGAGGTCATTTAGCGCTCGTATCGTCTCCTCAATATAGCAAGCGTGATGAAACAATTGATATTCATTTATTTTGGATTAACCGTCGCACTGTTGAAATTGGAGTCGGTGAATGAAGAATGAGGTGATGTGAAGATGAAATGAGAAATTATTTTATTAGGTGCCTGAAAAACAGAAACAAAATCTAGTCCTACTCTCCTATTTCTATCTTTATCACCCTCTTCGATATGCTCATCTTCTCGATCACTCTCTCACCTTCTCGTTCTCTCTCCTCCTTGTTATAATTCTCTTTCCACTTCCCTCATACCTTCACTATTCTCTCACTTCCTACTTGTATACCCTCCCACTTTCATCTTCATCATCCTCTTCGATGTGCTCATATTCTTGTTTCCTCTCTTACTCTCGTTGAGTACGTCGGCCATCTTCTTTTTGTAATCATTTTACCACTTCTTCACCACCACCACTATTCTTTCACCCTTCTTCTGTTATCTTCAACGTCCTTTTCGATACTCATCTTCTCGTTCTCTCACTTATCTTTGCGTTGAGCCGTTGATTAAGTAGACCATCTTCTTGTTGTAATTGTTTTATCACTCTCCTTCCCCACCCTCACTATCCCACTCTTCTACTTCTCCCCTCCCACTTCTATCTTCATATCATCCTCCTCGATATACCCATCTTCTAGTTGACTCTCCTATCCTCTTGTTGAATACGTCGACCACATCATTCTTGCAATTGTGATTTCACTCTCCTTCACCACCTCCACTATTCTCTCACCTTCTTGTTCCACCCTCCCACTCGTATCTTCATCATACTCCTCGATATACCCACCTCCTCGTTCTATCTCTTACCTTCTCGTTGAGTACGTCGGCCGTCTCCTTCAGCAGCGCCGTCGCCTGCTTCTGCTTCCTCCACGCATTCAGGACCAGAAGCTGGCAAACGCGCCGCCCAGCGAGCTTCTCCAGTGACTGCTGCGGCGTGCAGCTCTTCTGCGACATCGTGGCCGTCTGGCGCACCGGCGGCCTGCAGGATAGAGTCACGGTCACTGTGAGGTCTTGTATCGGACTTTCTCGGTGCGTTTTGGAAAGTTGATACCAGCAGTGCTGCTATAGTTCCATCAAAATCAGTGCGGAAAGCTATGTGAAAAGAGGCTAGTTACGTGGTTCAGTTGACGTTTTGCCGCCAACAATGTCGTACATTTGGTGCGCATGTGTATAGCGTGGCCCACTGACCTCTTTTCACATAGCGTTTTGCACGGATTTTGGTAGAAAGTAGCAGAATGGCAGAATTGTTGGTATCAGCCGATATAGCTTCGATACAAGACCTCTCTATCCAAGACCGTGCATGTTAACTATTATTGATGACTTATTTTTATTAGGTTGATTGATTATTGTTTACTTAATTAAAGACCCCACCAACAAACAGGTTATATGGGGGGGGGGGACGAATGAGCATGTGATTATGAAACTATGGAGTGATGATAAGTGAAAGGAGGACGTTTACAAAAACTCATGCTTTATGCGGGACTCGAACCCACGCCTAACGTTGACTTCAGTTTCTGAAACGGTGCCTCAGCTGACCAAGCTACTGCGGGTGGCTATATATATTTTCATTAAAAAGACTGAGACGGATGGACAGGTGTGGATAGCTTCTTCTTTGGATTATATAGCTATCGTACCGATGCATAGGCGACAGTGTTCCAGAGCAGTGCAACTAACAATATACTATATATAAAATTGAAAACCAATAATATCTTGTCATCGCATTACTATCTACACCTGTTTTTTTTTTTATATATTACACTACACATTTGAAGTATAGTTTCAATTTTCACCCAATCACCATATCATGCATAAAAACAGAAGAGCAAGAATACTTTGTCGAGTAATTTTCTCGCACAGTGTTTTCTATGTCTATATAGGAAGTATTTTGTGTAGAACATTTCCCACACAAATTGGCAAAGGCAGAATAATCACCATGAACATATCTAAAAAAAAAAGCTCATGAGCGGCTATATCTATGTTTTTTTCTAAGGTCGTAGACGACTTTATCTTCCGTGAATACAACTATGGGCCCATACCAACAATTGAAATAAAATGAAACGAGAATTTGTCTCGTACCTCTTCCTCTGACTCAACAGTCTATGTGCATCCTCTCTCCTCGGTCTACTTTCATCCAGAGACACCGCGCTCTTACATCGTTTTCCAGGACGCGGCGTGTCCTTCTTGGGTCTACCTCTTTCTGTCAGGTCACTGGAACTCCCCGATCGTCCGATTCGAGACTTTCCTGGAATGGAATGGGATATATGTCATGGAAAAGTATATATAGATACAAATAAATATAAATATGTATATATATATATATATATATATATATATATAAATATATATATATATATATATATATATATATATATATATATATATATAAATATAAATATATATATATATATATATATATATATATATATATATATATATATATATATATATATATATATATATATGTATATAGTATCATTCTTATTATATTATCATCATTGTTGTATTTTAAATTGTATTTTCATGTTCTGTATGTATCTAGTGTATAAAATATAGCAAAAATTGCTAAATAAACATTATTATATATATATATATATATATATATATATATATATATATATATATATATATATATATATATATATATATATATATATACATATATATATATATATATATATATATATATATATATATATATATATATATATATATATATATATATATATATATATATATATATATATATATATATATATATATATATATATATATATATATATATATATATATATATATATATATATATATATATATATATATATATATATATATACATATATATATCCAAACTGAGACGAGTGGTCGAGTGACTAGCACACTGGACCGTAATTCACCGTAATTTAGAGTGATATCAATACCCATCCTCCTAAATCAGCTCCTAAACGTGCTGTACGTTTCCAACAGAAAGTCATATAAACTCGTATTTATTATTCATTTTATTAATTCATATTGGGATTACCGACGCACGCTACTGATTACTACGATCCATTGGCGTCGGTGAACGATATATGAGATGGTGGGAAGATGAGATGAAAGGTCATTTTATTAGGTGTTTTTCGGATAGGCCTACCGTATAGGCCTATAGTGGAAGGAAGTCGGTCGTGGCCTGTTGTTACGACAGAGGGAAACGATGAAAAACCTCTGTCAGGATGGTCGACCATGGCGGGAATCAAACTCCGGTCTCCTGAATGACGGTTTAGTGTATTACTATCAACCACTAGGCCATAAGTCTCAATATTATAAACTCATAAATATATGTAGTTCTATATACATATATATATATATATATATATATATATATATATATATATATATATATATATATATATATATATATATATATATATTTATTTTAGGTTCAACAACGCATTGTACAGATGACCTAAGATCTATTGGCGTCGTATAGACTAATGTATGAGATGACAAAAGATGGGTTGAAAGGTTATTTCATCAGGTGTTTCTTTCGACAGTGGGAAGGAATCGGTCGTGACCTGTTGTTAAAAGGTAATAAAACATCCATCCACATTCCACATTCCACTATTACCCTAAACGATACAGAGAAACGTCGAAAAACCCCTGTCAAAGATGGTCGACCATAGCGGAAATCAAACCCCAGACTCCTGGGTTCGATTCCACTACACGACAACGTGCTGTCATTACCTTGCAGAATCCGTGTCGGCGTCTTAAACAGCGCCTGTTTCTCTGCGACCCGCTGACTGACGGTGACGTCGCCACCGCCACTGGACGTCGGCGTCGGTGGCGCCAGTTGTTTTACCGAGGGAATCAGCACAGGTTCAAGCATTGCAATAGACGTCCGATGAAGACTGCGTGCTTGTTGATAAAACGGTTCGAGAAAATATTATGTGGGTACATTGTTGTTGGTGTTGTTTCTGGGGGGGGAGGGGGGGTCAGGCACGGTCTTCTAGGATGCGTCACGGTCTCTTGGATGTGTGTGATGTCACTGTCTTCTTGATTGAGGCAAGGTCGACGTAAGGTGTACTCGATTTTCGTCTAGCTTATATGTAGGCTCTCTAATCTAGCTGATCGTAATGCCCAAGATGCATTGAGGGTTGCATTGGTTTGCCGCTTCTACCGGCGAACGCAACCCTCAATGCATCTTGGTCATACCAGTTGTATATATATTAGTATGAATTGATTTGGATGTCTGAATAACTAACGTGGGAGTAGCTCTAACTGGCAGTTTGGAGTTGTTATCACACAGCCATTTTTCATGTCCATATATATATATATATATATATATATATATATATATATATATATATATATATATATATATATATATATATATATATATATACATATATATATATATATATATATATATATATATATATATATATACATATATATATATATATATATATATATATATATATATATATATATATATATATATATATATATATATTGTGTTCAAGCCTTCAAATACGCAGTGTACTGATGACTAAGATCTATTGGCATCAGAAAAAACACGAAAAACCTCTGTCAGGACGATAGAGATTGTTCGTTTCCGACAGATCTCAGACTGAGGCTAACTGGACTTCAATCAAGGTACAGAGATAGCATCCTTATAGCCATGGTGGTCATAACCAAGCGAAATAATATGTTCAGGCATATTTGCTATTTATGTTTAGCAACTATGGAGAACGCATTATGTGTGTCCGCGTTGATGGACTATACCTAGAATATATCAACATATCTTTGGTTGGTTATATTCACCTTGGGATCCGAATAATTACGTCACTGCCCACCTGTTTTATTCATTTCTCAATTACAAAATTACCTCGCTGTCGATGCATCTCAAACCCAACATTCAATTCAATTCATTACTCAACCTATATAATTTCTTCAATAATGAAGAAGGCCTTGTTTTAACCGTTCTCTATTAATTAGTGACATTTTGCTTGGATGTAATTGGTACTGAGACGAATAACCAAGTGGTTAATACATTGAACAGTCATTCAGAAAATCGGGGTTCGATTCCCGCCATGGTCGACCATCTTATGACAGAGTTTCTTTCGCGGTTTCCCTCTGTCATTCAGGTCGAAACTGAGACGGCTCCTTCACAACAGGCCGTGACCTACATCCTATACTATCCAAAAACACCTGATAGAATAACATTTCATCTCATCATTCCACCATCTTATATATCATTCACCGACGCCAATAGATCGTAGTCATCAGTGCAGTGTGTCGTTGAACCCAATATTAATCAATCCAATCGGTAAATCTTTGATAGCTCTGAGCGATGTAGAAACATTACATTATGAATTATATTTTTTCACATCAAAACGGCTGATCCTATTAAAGTGAATGTTCGAAATATTGTGTCAATATTAGAATTAGGGAATCTTTGAAAATTTCGACAAAGTCCGGCGATGAAAAAAGTTGTAGTGAGTTGATGGCTCAACAGCCGGGAGGTTTTTCGGCCTCACCCGGGAAATGTCCCCATAATATATTTTGTGAAAATTCAAATTCTTCCGAAGGATTTTATTTTTTCGAATTTTTCCTTTGGGTTATTCTTATGGGTTTTTAAAAACTTTGAAATGAATTTTCTCAGAAGTCTTGCAACCGATTGCGCCTCAAAACTATACAGTACCGAATTAGATGAGGACACTTGTATATGCCAAGTTTCAACTGAATTTTTATTTTTGTTTGACCTGTGGAGCGCGAATAAAAATTATATAATTAAAAAATCTAATTTTTTTGAGTACGGTGGAATCGAGTCTTTGCTTCGCTCATCCAGTGCTCAAAGATTTCAACAAGTGCAGGCCTAACTGAAGGTTAAAATTTGAAATTGATTCGTTACTCTTTTGGAAAGCGCAGGAACTACCTTCAGATGACAACGAATCATCAAGTTGTATTTTTGTATTTTATTATACGAGCTTTAGCGACGATTCAACTGAGCTGTATTATTAGCTACCAGAGTGCGTTTCGAGCGCTTGGTCTATCAACAGCAACAAAACCCGTTATCTCGAAGAGAATAGGCTTGCACTAAATAAACACTCTAATCTAATTTCCAACATTTGCTGATATTTACCTCTGACGCTGAGCCCCTAATAGATATACATATAGGTATACACATACAGGATACTCACACACCCTTGAAAAAACAATTCCGAATCAGATGAAGGTAAAACAAAAATCTTAAATTTATTGGCACCCTATATTCATTAACACATCTCATAGGTTAGGATATTCACACCCTCTAAAAAAAATGATAATAATAATAATCATTTTTTTAAAAAACATTGAACATTCTATTAATGACAATGATTTTTTTTTTTTTAAGATGTTTATTGTCAATTTGAGATTATACATTCGAGTTCATAATAATCCACAAAGTCTGTAAACAGGCTTATCTGTGGTTTGCATTATTATACGAGCTTTAGCAAGGGTTCAATTTCAAATACTGAAAAAAAATTGGTGTTCGTTTTTATGTTTTTTTTATGTTTTTTTGTCGGTTCTCCACAGGTCAAACGGCTATAGCTATCAACTCCAAACTTTTTTCACTATGGTTCCTCATCTAACTTAGATCTGTATAGTTTTGTGGCATTATCGGGTGGTGACTTTTATTTTTATGAATTTTAGAAATTTCAAAAATACCCATTAGAATAACACGGCGGAAAAAAAATTCTATTTTCAAAAGAAATGAAATTTTGTGTGAGGTTGAATTACATTATGATACACATTTCTGGAACTTCTCAGCTTGATCGGGTCAACCATTTTGAAGAAAAAGCATGAAATGTGCTAAATTGGTACCACTCGAAGCAATTTTTACCCATTTATAACTTGAATGTCACCCAATTGGCGAATGTAGGCAACAGTTTGGCCAAAAAATCGACATACTATCACTATCCGCTCGTTTAACAGCGCATATATGGCGTTTTCCTAGTAATTACAACACATGAAAAAGATGATAATATATACTGATACAAAATAATTACAGGTATAGTGATGGCGTATTTAGTTTTGTGGATCATACGAATTCCAATGATGATGTAATAAGCCAATAATACAATTCATATATAAGTTCATCATTTTCCTCATTATTATAATCTCAAAATATATAAATTTCCATTTGACATAAAAAATTGAGAGAATATTTATATATGATGATTTTATTATGAAACAATAGAAAAATTTCATGTTGGGAAAAATATGGGACCTATTAGACATACGATTGATACTTATAACTACAATAAATTCAGGATAATACTAGGTGATTGATTGAAACCGAAACTTCCTGGCATGTAATTGGAGTTTTGATATGAAAATATAATGAAATAAATACGCAAATGAACAATTAGTTGACTTGACTTTTTTTTCATAATATATTAGGCCAAATTCATGATCAATTCATCGAATAGCTTAATCAATGTCAATTTATAATAGAGTTTGACTATATATAACAACCAGCTGAGTGAATCGCCATTATAGTCAATCACATTTAGGTATAATTCAATCGAATTCGAGTTGAAGCTATGGTAATTTATTGTCAGCAAATGATATAATATTGACAATGTGTCAGTGAATATTCAACTGAACATATCTTGAGTAGAAAAACTAATAATAAAGTCGAGTAGACACATTTTTATTTCTCTTTCAACTGAATCAATATTGGGTGAATTTAACAAGTTTTCTGGTATTTTATTGAAGATAACCGGAATGGCATATACTGCAACTGTCTCTTAATTACCATGTTCATTATTGAAATTTGGGATATCATAAATAATTGTACCAGTTGAACTGGGAGTTATGGACTTAGTGTAGAGTGCTTTGTACTGTTGGGAATAGTTGAAGTTGACAATAAATTTTTATAGAAAAAGGCTGCGAACGGGTTTTAGTTTAGAATGATGATAAAGGACTGAAATGTTATCAATATATTTCAATTTAATCTCTAATGGTGTAATTGACCTGATCATATTGTTTTGTGAAAAGGTTATTTTATTTCAATGAGCAGAGGAAGCGTTTCCCCACGCAAGAAGACCATATGATATCAACGACTCTGCCAAAGCTGTAAAAAATCAATGGATTAACAGAAGATGGTAATATAATATTTCAAATGATATAACTGTATAGTGCGCAATCTCTTGATATTTTACACAAGGTATATATCGATATGAGGCCTCCATGTAAAATAAAATACCAATAATAATGGTTAGTATTCGATTATACAGTGTAAAAAGTTTAACAAGTCAGAATACATATATAAAATGTGAGTATAAGATAACAATTACCAAATACATATTATTGAGCCACAGTCAAATGCTCTTATTGTTAGATTCAAGTTCGAACAATCCATCAATTGTATGGGACATTATAATAATAGAAAAACATACGATTAAAAAAAAGGATATAGAGTCTATACAAAAAAATGAACCGAAAAAAATTAACAAATAAACCGAAATATGAAAAAAATAAAAAAAAATATATATATACACACAAAATGAACAAAATATATATAAAAACATGAATAAAAAATGATTGAGCATAAAATAATACATTACATCAGCTATAAGAAGTAGGCTAGTAATCGAAACATCCTATTGATACTGATTACCGTAAAAAACTCATATGTCTTATTGACACCCTATATTTATTCATACATTTCACACTTATCCCATTTCACACCTGATTCGAACCTCTCAGAAAGAAACACACCCATAATTGTTCAAGATTACATTCAGGTTCACCATTTTGTTATCCGCGACTCCGTAAAAATATTCCCCAACACGGTCCTAATTCTGATATTTCAGCGCACACAAAAAAAACTCACCCTCTTTTAAAACTAGAGATCAATCCCCTAACAAAAAACATCCCCTTTTTACCCACTTGATTCATATATTATAACAGCCCTAATTCAAAACACCTGAAACCCTATACATGAAAAAAATCACCCTTAACTTTATTAAATAAAACATCCCTTAACCGTGTTAACATATTAACCTAAAGGTTAAATACACCATTTTATGAAACATTCTGAAAAAAGGGGGATTTTTTTTCTATATCATATATTTGTATTTCCCCTAAACATTTTTTCCCTCTAATGAATATAAAAACATGTATTAGGTATTTGATCTTTCTATCTTTTTAAAATACCTCTTATGTATATACAAACACAATAGCTAGACCTTAGGGGATGTTTTTTTCTTTCTCTTCCTCGATAAAGAAACATCCCTTATTTTTATTGAGGCGCGTGTTTTTTTTTTTTGTTAATCTAACCAGGGTTGATAAAGTTGAAAGGTTTTGGTATAACGTTTCTAGATATCTTTATTAGGGGTTGTTTAACATTGGCGTATCGGTTACAGTTCGGAGTTGATAGGGATGATCATGTTAGAGGTCAATTAGGGTGTTTTTTTTCTAAGGGTTTGAAGTCGATTGAGAAGAAAAAAGTGTATGAATGAAATAATGGATAATAGGCCTGTTATATACTGGTATATTGGTCGTACTCAGAAGGTACTTTTATCAATGTTTTCAATATTATCACCTATTGATTAGACGAGCTTTAGCGAGGATTCAATTTGACATACTGAACAAAATTGATGTTCGTTTTTATGTTGTTTTTTTTTCATGTTTTTTTGACGGTTCTCCACATGTCAAACGGCTACAGCTACAACTTCAAACTTTTTTTCGTTATGGTTCCTCATCTAACTTAGATCTGTATAGTTTTGTGGTATTATCGGGGGGTAACTTCTATTTTTATGAATTTTAGAAATTTCAAAAATACCCATTAGAATAACAAAGCGGAAAAAAAAAATTATTTAAAAAAAAAATGAAATTTTGTGTGAAGTTGAATTACATTTTGATACACATTTATGGAAAATCTCAGCTTGATCGGGTCAGCCATTTTGAAGAAAAAACATGAAATGTGCTAAATTGGTACCACATCGAAGCAGCAGTTTTTACCCATTTATAACTTAAATGCCACCCAATTGGCCAATTTAGGCAAAAGTTTGGCAAAGAAGTCGACATACTAATACTTTCCGCTCGTCCAACACCGCGTATATAGCGTTTTCCTAGTAATAAAATAATAATGATCACAATGTGGTAACGTGAATTTATTTAGTACTATTTATTTTCAAAAGTTGAGCGCAAGAAATCGTATCAACCAAATAATTCGTAACTCATTGCATCCAGGAAAGTAGGATATTGCTTATCAACAAAATAAAGACAAATAAAACTGCAGTCATTTTTCGATTCCTTTGGTATCTGGAGGCCCAATGACGTTTCAGAACGAGATTTACGGTATAAAAACACTACTTCGTCTTTCAAAAGTGTTACACTTTGGAGTTTCATACGCATAATGAGCATTATGCATGAAATATTCAAATTATAATATATCCTGAAATTAGCAACTAAAAATCAATGACTCTGTTGATTTTATCCATTTTCTATTCTCATAATGAAAACTATAATTGAGGCGGTGAGCTCCAAAATGGCCCAAGCCCAATCCTAAATTTGTGGTTTTGGCCAGTTTGGAATCCGTGAAATGGAACCACACTCACAGTGCCAAAACAAAAAAGTGCTGCCATCCATCGGAAAATGATGGACTTTTGGATGGGTCACTTTGGAACTGATAAAAATGTATCCTGTGGTGAAGATTATCAATCAAGCTCAAAATGAGAAAATAGTGGGTTGGGCCATTTTAGAGCTCACCGCCTCAATTGCTCTAATTTTTTTTTTTCTTCAATAACATCAAAACCTGATACAGAATCATTGTACCCCAATGAAGTCAATGGATGGAAAGTAGGATCGTTTGAACGGGACACCACAAGGGCTATCTTATCACCCCAAAGAATAATTAAAAATAAGATAATTAATTCAACATCAATCAATCTTGAGGTGATAATGTAAGGGTTATAGAAAACAATTCAAACATTTACAGTGGACAGAAAATCTTGAATGCTCTTATTATCTTGGCATTCCTCTTCTTCCTGGAATGTTCTCTCTTCTCTCTTTTTCTCTGTACTTATATTCATTACAGATGTTATCATTTTTTTTTATTATTGTATTTGATTGATTTCATTAGTTTTTTCAATATTTTACGATTGTGCCTGATTGAACTTGTGACGTTCCAGTCTGAGGGAAACCATGAAAACCACCAGTCGGGTTGAAAAATATGTTCAAGTTTCTGATGTAGATCGAGATATTGTTGACGTACACAAATTATGAATATTGAAAATAAGAAATTATGAGAGAAATGCCATGTCTATTCTAACATGAAAATGGCTCTATTTGGAATAAAATGCCATATACTATACGTCTTGATACGTCATGAAGCAAGAACGCTTCTCTGCTTGATCTTATGTTGTGACCGTATAGCTACATGTGACAGTAGCTATCAACGAAGATAAAGCCTCTCAAAAGCTCGTGTTTTGATTAAATCAACAGATTTGTGATAATTCACCTCTTTTTAATGTCATTGAGAGCAACTGTTGATTTTCCCAAACCTTCTTGATTGCTATTATTGAATATGTCGAAAATGTCTCTCTTTTTGTATAGATTTTGAAACCAAATCTGAAATATATCGAAGAATTGCATATTATTTCACTTTTTACAATCATGCAGTTTATTTGTTTATTTATTTTTCCATCACTTCACAATCAATACATAGGCCCGACATTGCTGGCAAAGATTCTAAGAAATAATTACATCAAAAACATTGCTTTTATAAGAGATTTGACATCTTGTTAGAACCATATTTAGTCTATAGGCCCTAATACTACGTGAGCATGCATCATCTAATATATTACAACAATTATTATATATTTTCATTTGTTTTTTTTCCTCCCACTTCAGTTCTCTTGCTCTTGCTATACCAGTTAGCTTTGAATAATTTTCAAAATTAATCTTTCAAATCTTACAAATAAATTATTATCTTAATTATTCCAGTATCTTCCCGTCCGATTCATAAAAAAAGATCCCGACATCCGAAAGCTGACAGTTGACAGTTACCAGTTGTCAGTTGACAGCAGACAGTTTTCAGTTGAAAGTTGACAGTCGACAATTGACAGTTGACAGTCGACAGTTGACAGTCGACAGTTGACAGTCGACAGTTGATAGTTGACAGTTGACAGTTGACAGTTGACAGTCGACATTTTTACCATGAATACAATTGTATCTAAATAACTATCACGTTTTTGAACAGTTTCTTTTCAACTCTATTTTTAGTCCCGATGTTCTTTGAAAATAGTTCCTTGTTTACCAGGTGTGGTGAGGGGGTGCGAGTCTGCCCCCGACGGGGGGGGGCTGCCCCACGTCACCCCCTCGTGTTGTGACTCGTGACAGATTGGCACACACAACATGTATGCCTCACACATGTGGGCCCATCATGGACAAGCATCCACTCAATTATTACCAAGATCTGTTGAATACTTATATAATATTATTATATTATATAATATTATACTTATATAATTGTATATATTATATTCATAAACTTTTGCAGGCCTACAAGTATTTTGTTTGTTCGTGAAATTATAATACAAATGTTCGTCATAATACAGCAAACAACAGTTTTTTTGTAATAACTCCAGAACGGAGTTAGATATGTCACTCACGTATATAACTAGTCTATAAATTATCATGTATAAGTGGAACTATTATAGAATATAATATAAATAATATCATGAGAAGAATATCTTTTGATACCTTCAAAATGGAATGTAGGTAAGAAGGCATATATGAAATCATTGGTTTTTAATGATAATTTTTCATATGCATATAGGTCTATTTGTATAGTTGAAATTTATGTGTTTTGGGCTCTGTATTACCAAATCCAGTAAGCCTTTATCTGGGAGGATTAAAAACAAATAGCATCGGTAACTATGGCGTTGACTGCAACTTTAAACTACCAGTTAGAGTACCCCCTCGTCGATAATTTCAGCACTTGTGGTTGTGTACCTCTGGAAATCGTATAGGCCTACAATAAGTTAAATGTTCTTATGTTTTACCATCTTGAAGATATTGAAGATATTAAGAGGCCTCTTGACATGTTGTCTACCGGCTTGATTGCAGACGTTCGGGGCCCAAGTTGGCAACGGAAAACCAATCATCGTAATGACTTACAGTTTACTGTTAAATGATAACCAGTATTCAATACGTGCTCGTACGAAGAGCTTTAGTTCGTGGTATCTTCCCAACCATTTCAAAATAATTGTCAAGAATCAACATGTTTCTACCTCTTTTTCATTGTTTTTACGATTTTTTCAGAGTGATTTAATAGAAGAATAAGATTTTAAGTGAACGTAGAGGCACAGATATACTGATATACTCACTGTTGTTTTATTGCGAAAAGAATTAGACTGATTGGTCCTACCGTTTACCCACCATGTATTGGGAGCTAAAGGCCTATATTGACGCTTTTTGTCCTGTTTTTTGTTCGTTTCCTGTAAGTTTTCACTCATAGGTTGTGAGATGTGAAGTAGCCTCTTAACGAGATTTGCCTATATGTATTTTATTAGAATTTCAATATCTTCAATGCGGTGATATAAGAATTAGCATTTCGCCTAAACGACTTCCATTACGCTCAGTTCTTTCTTTGAGTGCGTTTTGTTGCAAGTGTTCCACAAATTGGCTCAACGGAGAAACCAATAAGTTTCAAAATCTCCCCCAAATTCAAGCTCAGACTCAGAATGGGAAAACAGAGTTTTTGTCTATTTTCATGTTCCAGAAATGTGAGAGAATATCGCGCTCAAGAAAAAGACAGAATTTACATTTTTAATCCCCATTCGAACAACAAATTCACCCATATAGATGCGAATAATTTTGCTGAATTTTTGACTCAATTCACTTAAATGATACCAGTAAAAATAGCCAAAAAAATAGTTGAAACTGTAATGTTATATAGTTATAGATGTCATAATGTTATACTTATAGTTAGAACTGATAACTAAATGAAATATATATAAATATATAACATATCTATACACTGTTCTTCAGAGCCATATCTTATAGCTCAGTGTGAGCGGGAGATGAAGATAGATCGGGTCTCGGTTCAATCCCCGCCACTGAACATCTTTACAGAGGTTAGACCTAGGCTTATTCCTTATATAGGTGAAAAGAATTCGATGGTTTCATACTACATGTATATAGGTCACTGCCGCATTCTTCCCGTTGTATCAATAAAAACCTTCATCTCATTATCCCATCATCTTATTATTCATTCATCCAACGCCAATACATCTTATTTATCCTTAATCTTATTTTATTCGTTTTAGTATTGCCTCTATATTCCTCTCTTCTAACGGATGCTCTAACTATAACAGTCTAACACATAAATTACCCACATCAGCCATTATAATACTTTGTCTTATTAGTTGGAATTAGTTTCAAAGATTAAAGAACTCCCCCCCCCCTCCCCTTACGTTAAAAGCCTTCTCGTGTCCACATCTCCTGGGATTCGAACCCGGCACCAGACACGGCTGCTTGGATCTATAGTGTCGGAGTGATGTGTTTTTTAAGTGGCTTAAAGATATTTCGGTGTCCGGAAGTTTTAACGAAGTCGTGAACTTTCGTCACTTCCTCCCTCACATAGCTGGCCTGCCACCCCTAACTAACCACCCTTAGATTTAACTCGCACCCTTATTGGAGAAGATCAGCAGTCAAGACTAGCGCCGTTCATTTGCACACGGTCTTCCTCATCCGAGCCTCGATGTAGTGATACCAACATACTTTATCATAATATAGAGAAGGTGTACCGACTCGCGTCTTCAAAGTGAAATATATCCGGGGTCAGTTCCTGATACCAGGGTCCCGATTGCCTGTAGTGCAACTATCGCTATTATATCGAAGTATATATAGCAACAATGCTCAACAATGCTACACAAGGCCCAGTAGAATTATAATGTTGGCAGTTGCATTTGTTTTGCACGAAAATAGATTCTGTAAGTTCAACAATGTCACCGGTTCCGTATAGCCACTCTTATCTACATTTAGTTCACAAGGGAATCCGCTAAATCGCGACAGGCAATCGGTACTTTTGGCTCGGAACTGACCACAAGAAACCACAAATGCTGACCATGTCACTAGTATGGGAGTTGGAGCTCTTGTGGATTTATATAATGAATGACGTTTGTTAAAAAAACAAAAAAGACGATATACAGAACTTTTTATATGGCACATATTATTGAAATAGGACTATATCAAAAATTGATCAGAATATGTCGAAAATTGATCGAAAGATATAGGCTTATCGAATATTGACTCGAGATATCGAAAGGCAACCCCACTATAGGCCCATATATAAAGTATGGGCCCCATTCATTTTCTTATCTTTTTTAAATTCATATTGGGTTTAACGACGCA
Organism: Brachyptera risi; assembly: GCA_964007535.1. Classification (NCBI taxonomy): domain Eukaryota; kingdom Metazoa; phylum Arthropoda; class Insecta; order Plecoptera; family Taeniopterygidae; genus Brachyptera; species Brachyptera risi. The sequence goes on from OZ023336.1 coordinate 17,705,560, forward strand.
TTGTACTGATGACTACGATCTATTGACGTCGGTGAATGATAATATGAGATGAAGGGATGATGAGATGAAGGGTTATTTTATTAGGTGTTTTTGAATAGTGGGGAGGAGTCGGTCGTGGCCTGTTGTTGAGGTACCATCCCAGTATTGACCTGAACGACAGAGAAAAACCACGAAAAACCCCTGGTAGGATTGTCGACCATGGCGGGAATCGAACCCATGACGGTTTAACCACTCGACCACTCGTCTCAGTCCTATTTATTTTCATATTTATTCATTTTTGTTGGGTTAAACGACGAACTGTGATGATAACCAAGATGTACTGACGCTGGTGAAAGATGAATGAGATGACGTGATGAGATTATGAGTTGACAGGTGATTTGGATATTGGGAAGGAAGCGGTCGTGACCTGCTGCTGAAGTATCATCCCAGTACAGGCTATATTCACTCAAATGAGAGAGGGAAACCATTCAACGAAAAACCACAGTCGAGGGTGGTCAACCATGGCGGGAATCGAACACCGGTCTTCTGAATGACGGTTCAGCGTGTTAACCACTGATCATGCACGCTGTATTTTTTGGTAAAAAATATAGAGAACAATTTTGTTGTTGAAATTGTCAAGTCTATTAATTGGCTCTATAATTTGTCTTCTATGAATGTTGAATACGATAGTGAAATAATTGATACATTCTAAAACGATACAATCTGATATTTCTTAGCGTTGTCATTATCAATAACGTCTTTAGTAATAGTTTAGTCTCAGTTTCACATGGTGTTCTCATCTAAATTTCGATTGCACCTTTATATAACACTACTTACCTTTTTGTTCAGCAACTTATTTTGACAGGCGCTAAATGACCTCGCTGTCGATGCGCCTCAAAACCCTAATATTCATTCATTCAGATGAGCGAAGCGAAGACTTCCATCTCACTCACCGAAAAAAATCGGGCTTCGCTTATGTTATTTTCTTGTACGCGGCATGATCATGCAATGTAACCATGCAAACGAACTTTAAACTTTTCCGGACATTTGTTTCATTCCATAATAGGTAATTTATAGGAATTATTTTTGAGTAAGAAAGAGTAAATAAGTTTTTGTCAGATATCATCAGGAGTCGATCAAATATAAAAACTGAATCCATTAATAAGATTTGAATCAATCATCAACTGAGTCTAAACTTGAAGTTAATGACGGGTAGGTCTACCTCCAAAAAACATTACATTTCCTATATTTGTATATTTCATAATAATATGTTTCACCCAGTTGTCAAAACTATCGGTGAATATATAATAATTGTAGACTATTTACTGTATTTTTTTTTTTTTTTTTTTTTTTTTTTATTGTCACAAATTGAATTATACAATAAAGTAATACAGTTTGAACTCTCGTCCACTAAGCCATAAATGGCTTATCTGTGGTTTAAACGATGAAAAACAAAACACTAAAATACACTGTGATTTACTATGCTAATATTTAATAAACTAATATTAAAACATAATTCACTTCGATAGGTTGAATGATAATGAGCATGAAAATGAAAATATCAGGGCTTAATGTGGAAACAAAAAGGAACCGGAACGCACCTCAAAGTAAACCATCCCTTCCCCCCCCCCCCCCCACCATTACCACTACAACCTCAAAAAAAAATCACATTGAAAAAATACAATGAATTGAAAAATATTATTGCCTTCGACCTGTTTTCAAGAAAATATATTCGAAATTATCTTCATCTTCGATAGATCGCAATTAATCTAACTTCCGTCCCATACCGTCCCATACCGTCTCATACCGTCTCATACCGTCTCATTCCGTCCCATACTGTCGAATACCGTGAGCTATTCTATACTATTTTTTATAGATATGAGAAAAATTGGAAAATTCTCAGAGTGAGAAAATATTCATTCATTAATTTTGTAAGAAAAATATTGCAAGTTGAAGGTATTGATAAATGGATAGAAATCTGCCATATCATTGGGTTTTTATCATTTTGAAACCAGAACGTGAATTCCGGTTTCAAAAAAGGAGCCGGAACGCCGTTCTGGTGCCGTGGTGCGTTCCGGTACAAATTAAAGACTGACTGTATTCATTACAGTTATTCACAAATTTCACACACATTTCTCTGATTTCTGTTTTCCATCTCCCAGGCACCTCCACCAAAAATATATATTCAATCCATCATTGAGGAACGCAACAAATATCTAGATAATTAATCATACAGTTTAGTTGATCATATGATAGTGACCATGGTGACTATCAGAAAACAACCATAGCTACCTTTCATTATCAAATAAACTAAGATTTGTAATTATCTACCCCAATACTCATTCGAACAATAGCTCCTTAGTATATATTAACTGAGACGAATGGCCGAGTGGTTAATACACTGAACCGTCATTCAGGAAACCGGGGTTCGATTCCCGCCAAGGTCAATCATCTTGACAGGGGTTTTTCGTGGTTTCCCTCTGTCATTCAGGTCAATACTAGGATGTTTCCTAAACAACACGACCGACTCCTTCCCACTATCCAAAAACACCTGATCATGAAGAAAATAGGTATATCATCATTCCACCATCTCATATATCATCCACCGACGCCAATAGATCGTAGATAACAGTAGGCGTATAGTGAGTCATAAAACCAAATATAAATGAATAAATAAGTAACCAAATGAAGCAATAATATACCATTTCATCTCTACTCGGCTCCTCCACCTATGGTTATGTTTTCAGCAATGTCAGTAGCGTGTAATAATATCTGGCAGCTGCTTCATCTGGACCACTGAACGCGTGCCATCCCCCCTCTTTGCCCCTACCCCTACTTTCCATCCCCCCGTATTACCCCCACTCCTCTACCAGTCCTCACGCGCCTCCAGCCAATCGGCGAGCAGGTGGGGCTGGCGCGACACGCACCGGGTCAAAAGGTCGCCCCAGCACTGACCTACGACAATCGCGCACCGCCTTGTATATAATGTTGACGAGAGTATTTTTGAAATAAGAACGGTGTGTGATTTAGATTTTGAATAATAGAACGAGAATGAATCTATTGTTGATATTGGTGTTCGGTATAGAGGTCGATGTCTATAAGGCAGTGATTTGATTTTTATTGTTGACAATAATGATTTTAACAGAAAATGTTAATGTTGTTACTAAAAGTGAGAAAGAGGAATTTCGAGTAATTTTAGATTCTTCTGACTTGTTGAATTCATATTATGTATAATTTATATTGTTAGGATTAGAAAATAGCAGAACAATTTAGCAGCTTTCATTATAAAAGATTGAATATACTGAAATAAAGTTGAGTTGGTCTGGTTTGGAAACTAAAATAAATAGGCCTATGTATGAATAACCAGGAATATTTGTGTGAAAAATACTATTTCAACGATTCATTTTGATTTTTTTTATTATTATTATTCACACTGAAATCTTGGTGCATACTCATGAATTTTATCCAATTAAGGTTAAGGTTGAATTAGTGCTGAAGACTGTTTAGAAATTGTATAAAACGAAATAAACAATCAAATGAAAGATCTTTGTGATTTCAATGCTATAGATATGACGAAATAAATTATATTCAATTTACATATTTAATAAATATCCAATGGTAGTATTTGATTCCAACTGAAAATACTTAGACAGTCAATTTTTCCATCATAATCTTTAGTTAATACAGTAAAAAGTGACATGGAATTATATATTCATGTATAATAGTATAATTCATATCTCCCCCCTTACATCGAAACAAAGCCAGACTTGATACATATATATTTTTTTTATGATATCACATAAGCCGAAAAACATTTTGTATAATTTTGCGGCATATAAAAAAAAAATATTTCCGTCTCAGTTATATGCCTATAATATGATTTATCTTCGTAAGACTCTCTGTCATTTTGCTGCCCGATGCGTTATTTCACAGACCAGTCCGAAAGATCCGAACAGACCAATACGGTCAATTATCTCCTCAGCCATCTGTCCAGGTTCCCGTGATCCTGGCCATCCTACAGGATGACGGACGACCGCAAACCGCACGTGCCGCCAATTAACGTCCCAAGAACGTGCACACTCGCGGTCATCGTAAAATGGTTCAATCCGAAATTACAATTAAATAATATCTATACGCACGTTAAACCGTAAAAAATTTTTTCATAGACTATATGCGTGCATGGAGTGCGTAAGTACATTGTTTTCTAGTTTGAGTGCGTATAGTAACAGTCTATTTTATTCAGGATGCGTTTTAATGGATAGCTTGATCGACTGCTTTATGTGACCTCTACATGTTGTACTCATTGAATCATCACGAATGAGGACCCAACTCTTTCCAGTTTAGTTTTATTTTGTTTTTTGCTGATGACCGGGGACTGTGAGATATAATAATTTAGACTTGATATATATATATATATATATATATATATATATATATATATGTATATATATATGTTGTAACGGATGTTCTCACGCATTGGGTATAATGTTTCAAATCGTTTTCTCGGGGATGCCGCGTTTGCTCTTTTGGGAAGAAATTGCGGTCCCATCGGGGACCTTGTCTCTCTCTCTCTCCAACGTTTCGGGCCATGCCAGCAGCGTTTCGAGTCATTCGACCTACGAGCTTGGAGCATTCGAGACGTTTACGAGAATCCCTGAGGATGGCAAGTGACATTTTTCCGAAACGTTCGAGAGAGAGACAATGTCCCCCATGGGACCGCAATTTCTTCCCAAAGAGCAAACGCGACATCTCTGAGAAAACGAATGAATGAATATTAGGGTTTAAAGGCGCATCGACAGCGAGGTCATTTAGCACCTGTCAAAATAAGTTACTGAACAAAAAAGTGAGAAGTGTTATATGAAGGTGCAAGTGAAATTTAGATGAGAACACCTCAATATGTGAAACTAAGACTAAACTAATACTAAAGACGTTATACACTAATTTGTTAAAACCGGACCTGAGAAAACGATTTGAAACAAATATAGACTATGTATATATATATATATATATATATATATATATATATATATATATATATATATATATATATATATATATATATATATATATATATGTATATATATATATATATATATATATATATATATATATATATATATATATATATATATATATATCAAATATATGATATATACTTTGAAAGAAATCACACTTTTTTTTCATTCATCAGTAATGCAGTGTAAATAAAAGAAACCTAATAAACATCCCTATATACAAAAAATATCCAATCTCATTTTATCACTGCACTTTTTTATTATTTCTACCGGACCTCAATGTAATATTATACCATACCAACATTGTCTCTGCCTGGCCATACTTGGTGTCTACCGCCCTTATTGTCCGGCCGTGATTGAGAGAAGGCAGCTGACCCCCCCCCCCTCCCCCCTTACACCCACCCCAACCCATAACGACCTCTTCTCGCTTCCTTAGAGACAGGAAGCCCTGTCGATCTTATTATGCACCACCTTATTATCTCTGAAACTCCGAAACTCCCGCGCGCTAATGTTTTAATATACCCTTGAACCCTCGATCGAACCTGAATCCAGATCAACACCAACTTTTTACCCTCGAGATGGTGTATTGTTGAAGACTCGAACCACCCACGCGTTTTGGTGATAATATGGGATGAGACCCTCGTTCGAACATTAGCGGTCGAGTAGAACCTGCATGGGTTCATTGTGGGTAGCTTTTTGAGGGTTGATAAAAATAGGGGATGATTTTTGAAGATAATCTTTTTGAATTGCTAGTGACAGTTGTAAACAATGTTATTAGTGAGGTTATTTGGGTCGGGATGCGCTACAGGAGATGGTTTGAAGCGAAAAGATTTAGTAAAGATAGTTTTGTAGATATGATATTAATAACTTGTTCGCTATTTAGTCTTGAATGACTAAATGAAGCACACTGAATTCAGAAAATCGGGGTTCGATTCCCGCCATGGGCCTATACCGGCCAATGGCTAATAACAAACTGACTAGTTTATTTGCTATTCGTTTTTTATTTATTTATATCGGTTTAACGACGCACTCTAATGATAACTAAGATCTATTGACGTCGGATGAAGGATTAATGAGATGATGAGATGGTGAGATAAAGGTTTCTTAGGTATTGGGATGGATAGTGGGAAGGAAGCGGTCGTGGCCTATATAGTAGGAACCATCTCAGCATTAGCCTAGCCCTAGACTACAGAGGGAAACCACGAAAAAACCCTGTAAAGATGGACGGTGGCGGGGATCGAACCGGGTCCGATATGCCCCTTCACCTACCGGATCACATGAAGCCAGTGCGTTAACCACTGCGCTGCATGTGCAGGTTTGCTATTCTTTATATTCACTAATATTCTCTATCATCACATTGGAAGATGCATCGTTCAAATACCCATTTTAATATCTACTTTCAAAAAAGCATACAACCGGTGAAATTGAAAGTTTTCTTGTGGTTGTTTCTCAGAGACCTTGGTCATCGAGCTTGTGATCCACAAAACTTTACTATTCACCGCATCTAGATATTTGTAGTTCTTCTCAAAACACACGTTCAACTGAAAACAAGAAAAAAAAACATGACACAGACATTTTGAAAGACAATTTTCGAAGGAACAATCGACTGTCCATTCGTCCCCACTTGTCCATACCTCCCCCACATCATATCGATTTCATCTGATCTAATACTGACTATAAAATGTCGATCGTCCGTCTACCCTATCTTACCTCATTACAGCTCGGGAGTTCCGACCCTTCACATGTAATCTCTAGAAAAACCACCCCCGGTGTAAATACTATTACAACCCCCTTCGACACATTATACCATACCTCCCCCTCCCCCCCCCCCTCTCCCACACACACATACACATTATACCAGATAGGGGTTGCAGTTGATACCGTGTGAGTCATCTCTTATTATTCTCTAGATTATCACGTGATGTTATTCATCCAATCAGAGGAGTCGTTTGAAAGTGTTGGACCAATCAGGAGGCGTCTTGTCTGAGGATTGTTTTTTAATGGTATAAACTTTGGGATCTGTTGTTTTAGTTGCTGGTACAGTCGTATTGGAAAGTTTTATTCGTCGTTATTTTGTATAGAATTGTTTATATCATTATTTCAGTGGTCGTTGTTTATAATTATATATGTTTGTATTTAACGGCACGTTAACGACGACGTTGTTCATAGTTGCACGAATGATAATATTTATTTTTCTTATTGAATTATTAATGCATTCTTTATATTCATCTGGTTTTTATTTGGACTACAATACAGATTAATTAACAATTCAATATAAGGACATATTATGTTTGTATTAGGTGACAAAAAATCAAAAAATTATTATTTATTATTCTTGGTTTTTGTTGATATGTAAATTGGAATAAGAATTATGTTAATATTATTATATAAAAGTATTATCTTATTATTATATTCATATTGCATATGACATAATGAGGTCAATTCGACTTTTTCCGTGGAGTCAAACAATGGTCGATGTTTATTTTCCTCATCAAATATTTGATCAAATTTGAATATATATATTCTTCCATCACTTCATAATATATGGTCCTGATATAATGAACAAGAAATAAATATTCAAATATGTTTCAGAAAAATTGAAACAGAAATATAGTTGGTTGAACATATATATTTTTGTATCGAGAGAAAAATAAATCTGAGAATTTCACAGAAGAATAGATTTCGAAGTTTCAAAAATGTGTCCGTTTCTTTTTCATCACATCAGTCGATCTTTCTTCAATAACCAAAAATAACGTAAAAAATAATTCCTTTTTTCCAAGAACCCTTTTCTATATTTCTTGTAACACAGAAAAAAAAGACGGCATTTCTTTATACTAAAACCATTATCTCAATCATGCCCAACTGCGTCCGTTTTCTAACAAAACACATCTCAACCCTTTCAAAAACATTCTATGAGAAGATCCGTAAATTCATCTTTCTCACAGTATTCTGCGTGGGTCGTTCACCCTTTGAGCCCTTCTCCATCTCTGTTGCCACTGGTAACGCTGTAACAACAACAACAACAACATCGAAAGAGAAGTTCGGACTTTGAGGCGATGCTGATAACAATGTTTGGGGCTGTCATTAGTTGAGAGAGCTGATGACGTTCACTTGTAGTCTCAGTTTTTGGGAGTGGTCCAATGTCAAAATCAGTCTCTGAGGAATTGATTGTACACTTCATACTTTCAAACGGGAATAATATAAAAGTATTAACATTTTGGAATTTTTGAAATGTGAGAAGATGATGATGGTGATTATTAAATATTGTTGGCTTAATGACATCAGCAACAGAAAAAGACCGGCACATATATCTAAGTGGTTAACGCACTCGCTTCATGTGATTCGGGAGGTGAAGGGGAATATCGAACCTGGTTCGATCCCCGCCACCGTCCATCTCTATAGGTTTTTTTTTATGATTTCCCTCTGTAGTCTAGGCTAATGCCGGGATGGTTCCTACAATACAGGCCACGACCGCTTCACATTCATTCGACGCAAATAGATCTTAGTTATCATTATAGTACATCGTTAAAACTCAATATAAAAAAAAAGAGAAATGTTATTTGGGGGTACGAATGAGTGAATGATATTCACAAAAGCGCATGCGTATGACTCGAACCCACGCCCGAATTGACTACCAGGTTTCAAGGCCTAATAAGGTTAAATATAAGGTTAAGGTTATATAAGGTTTAATATGCCTCACCATAACTCACGGGATCGAAGCTAATTATGAAATCGTGCCTTTTTTTTGTTCAAATCATCATAATATATCCCATATATTATAGAATAGTATGTTTTTTTTTTATTTATTTATTTTCAATTCATTGATGATAGAATTTGTGATTATATTTCCCCCATCATTATATCAATTTTTTCTCCAAAGAACACAATGTATATGACTGAGTATAATTATAAGTAACAATACATGCAATGCAAGTTCTATATAATATGTAATACGAGGTATACATTTGTCGTTGCAAACAGGCTAAAGTTGACAACGAAACATCATATTTATATTCATTGTGTAAATCTGGATTTCAGTTCAAATTTGGTTTGATACATTTATTACTGTAAGTAGGGGTATATAGGCCTATAAGCTAATTATACAAACATCTGCACTCATTTTGAGTTTTCATTTTTAATATTTTGATCCTTAATAGTGATTTGTTATCAATTTACTTATGGTAACCAATTATTCGAAATTGTACAGAAAATCGAAGAATTATTCAATTATTCTTTCTATTATCTGTTTTTTTTTATTATTGTCAGAATGAGTACAAAAATAGAATGTGTTGGAAAAATATAGACCTAATGTCTTGAATATTACCATCACTTAGGCCCGGTATTACCAAGTCCAGTTAGCCTTTATCTGACAATTCAAACTTGTTATCACCATGGTTACCCATGCTAGTTGTTTTCACCAACTCTAGGATAAATACTAACTGGCCTTGGTAATACGCTGGGCCTTAATTGATTTAATTGAGATATTTAAAAGTATGTACCAATTTGACAATGATAAAGAATTTGATGTTTGTACGAGAACAGAATAAGTGTTATAGCTGGTAAATTAATTCTAGAAACGAGAAAGAAAGTTTCATGGAAGGAGAAATCTGAATTTAAAATTATGAGAAAAATCACAGTTTGACCATATATCAGGCACAAAACCTACCGCAATTCACCGCCAAAGCGTCCATTTCAAAAACCATCTGTCGATTCTCATCCACGCATTTACTTACTATAACTTTATAAGTCTAAAAACCAATATTAACCCCCATTAATCACTTTGACCCTTCTAGGGGGCACGGCCCCTCTTAACCTATCCCATTGATATGCATTATATTATTACACAAATGTTACGCAATGGTCAAAACGTACAAAAGAATGAGGGCAAAGATGTCGACCCTAGACCAGTGTTTCACTGTGACCAACATTGACCACCTTTGCACCCTTGACAAAAGATGAAGAAGAGGTGGGGGGTCGACATTTTGACTTTTCACCCCGTCCACATTGAAAAAAGCTGTTAAAACTTCGATATGACAATTTATTATGGTCAAAAAGGTTAAGTTAGTGTCGAAGTTGGTTAGTTGATGTATAATTTTTAGCAGGTGAGGTTAGTAAGGGTCAAGCTGGACATTTTGTTTTCGGTGTTAGAATTGATGCGTTTCCGAGGTGCCATGTTATATTGTATGGAAAAGATAAAATAGATTTGATGCAACTGTGGTTATTTGGGGTGAATTTAATGGTTTTTTCTTTGGTACACTGTCATCATGAAAGTTAATTTGTCTTACTATGTATAGAGAGAGACGTTTGAAAATCATGGGAAATGAGAATCATCATTTTGGGGGGATTTTTTCTCAACTATTGATTTTCAACGACAATTTCAGGTTCGGACCGAAAATATATAGTGAGATATATCAGATATTTGAATGCGGAATTCAATTTTCTCAGATTGAAACGTGATGATGTGAAAAATCTTGTTAGCAAATCTTTATTTTTATTAGAGTTATAATGAAATATACATTCTAAATCATTGATCATTCTGATATTGATCCATCTCAAATTTGACGGTGAGCTTAGTATTTATTCATTTATATTGGGTTTAACGACGCACTCTACTGATGACTAGGAACTATTGGAGTCGGTATGTTAGATGATAGGATTATGAAATCAAAGGTTATTTTATTAGGCGTTTTTGAATAGTGGGAAGTAGTCGGTCTTGGCCTGTTGTCGAGGAACCATCCCATGCACTATTGACCTGAACGACAGAGGAAAACTAAGAAAAAAAACCTGTCAGGATGGTCGATAAGGCGGGAATCGAGCTCCAGTCTCCTGAATGACGGTTCAGTGTATTAACCACTGGACCACTCGTCTCAGTTGGGTTTTCTGCTCAGGTTTTCTGTAGGGCTGATGAATATAATGGGTATTGGTTAACATCACAGTGCGTAGTTAAATCCCGATATAGATGAATAAATAAACCAGGTCAATCTGCATGTCATAAAAGGGGAAATTGATCTATCAGTAAAACCAGCTACATGGGTGAATATGTGATATCCATGTCAATCTTCTATAGTGATATGTATAGGACCTTGATACTTGAAAATTCGTTCTTTCAAGACTTTTTTCATTCATAGGTATACGGTTTCATAAGTGCGATTAATTAGTGGCTGATTATAAGCTATCTAATTAGCGAATTAACGTGCTATTATTACTCTGGCTCTTTGGACTCTTGGCTTTGGCTATTTGGCTATATTATTTTTGTACTTCATTGATCAATTACTTTAATTGACACATAACATTTCAAGAAAAACTCGGCGGTGAATTAAGAAAAAACGACTTCAATGTATTTGAAACCGTCTGAAAAAAAAATTTAGAATTTATTCCGTCCAAACGATCCTACTTTTCATCCATAGACTTGATTGGAAAACAATAATTTTGTATCAAGTTTCGATGTTATTGAAAAAAAAAAAATTACAAGAAGTATGATTTTTCAATAATATATATATATATATATATATATATATATATATATATATATATATATATATATATATATATATATATATATTTATATATATATATATATATATATATATATATATATATATATATATATATATATATATATATATATATAAATATATATATATATATATATATATATATATATATATATATATATGTATATATATATATATATATATATATATATATATATATATATATATATATATATATAAATATATATATATATATATATATATATATATATATGTATATATAAATATATATATATATATATATATATATATATATATATATATATATATATATATATATATATATATATATATATAATCAACTTATTTTGAAAATGGGAAATTCCTCTCGGATGTTGATCTTGTTATTCATGTTTTCATGCACAAACAACATCATGTACTCATGGGTTGAGTGAGTCACCAGCGATCAGTGAGATCAAACGTCTCGAAGTCGACTCATGAATCACAAACAGCATTTTACCTCCCTTCTTTCATGAGACATTGGACAACCCTACTCTCAACCATGCTAAACAACAACAATTATGAATAACTAAACTTTTTTTTTTTTTTTTTAATAATAAACATCGAAACTTGATACAAAATCATTGTCCCCCAATCAAGGCTATGGATGAAAGATAGGGTCGTTCGGACGGGGCACCACAAGGGCGATCTTACCACCCCATTTTGATTATTTAAAACTAATGGTCTTCAACACCAGGACTGCGCTGTCTGTGACCATAATTTTTCGCCGTAGATAAAAGTCTTTCAGTATAAACACACGAATGTTGATCTAAACTAAACTAAACTTCAAATAATTGAATCACCATTATTATTAAATGTTTGTAACGTTAGGCCTATGTATACTTTCACCCCATCTTGCAATCATTTATGTATTTTTCTTTCTCCTCCCAACTCCTCTCCCACAAACAAACGTTCGCTTATGTGGGTTTTATTATTTTCAATTTTTGTATTTTTATCAACTTCATTAATTAATTCATGATCGCACTCAATTTCTTTGTACACATGTAGAATAAATACTTTTTGTGTGTATCATTTCTTTTTGTGTACCAACTTAATGTGTGTCATTAATATTTATGTTCATGACTTGAATTAGGTTGTGCTCAATTTATATTTATATTGTATCAAAAATAATGATAATAAATACATAAATAGATAAATGGAATAAATAAGAATCAGTCACTATTGCGGATTTTCATAACAATAATAATCCCACGACAAGAAATCATCACAATGAAGGGTCGAAACTCCCTTTTGTTCATCCTTTAGTTAAGTGAACAGTCAGTCGGAACCTCTATTGAGAAAATACCTATTTTTATTTCAGGTAATCTGAAAAACAAAAAGGATATTCTTATAGTTGAGAAATGTAGTGTTATTTCTGTTTTTGACTTTTTGACTTTCTTGACCATATAGACAGACTGTTTGTCTTTCCACAGATTTAGCCTTGGCGAGAGAGAAAGAGAAAGACAGAGAGAGAGAGAGAGAGAGAGAGAGAGAGAGAGAGAGAGAGTGTTGGGTCAAGTTTGACATTTGTTCGTTTAAAGAATGTCGGACAGAAAAAAGGGGTGGATGTATTTTTACCTGTTTGTATGAGTCAATCACAGGTTAGTTACTAGAACAAGTATTTAGTACAATCGTACAATAATGTGATCACATCCATACAGGGTTATTTATTCATATTAGGTTGAACGATGTAATGTAATGATACCTGAGATCTATTGGCGTCAGGTGAATGATTGATGAAATAATGGAATGATGAGATGAAGTTTTCTTAGGTAATAGTAAGGAAATAGAGACAAAATTCGTCGTGGCTCATATTGTAGGAACGTTACCGGCATTACCCTATAGTCTATAGAGGAAAACTATGAGAAAAAACTGTAAAAATAGACGGTGACGGGGATCGAACTGAGATCCGATATGCCCCTTACCTTCCGGATCACATGTATCCGCTGTTTGTGCTGGTCTGGGTAGGTCACGTGTAAAAGACAATCCAAGGTTTATTTGTTCAACAATAAAATGAAATATGTGTGAAATTCTTCACATAAATGGAATCATAGGCCTATAGTATTATATATTTTTTGAACACATTTTTTAGAAATGATTGATAATTAATAGAGATAAGATACTACGACATTGATTATTGAGTTGATTTCCATAATTATTGAAACCAAACTGTGTATTTTAAATCACATTTAAGTTTTTGAAAGAAATTTCCGTTTTATAGTCCTTTTGAGGACTATTCGATAATTTTTACCGCGTTCGGAGATTTAATTTAATTTTTATTATGGGTCAACTAATTATCAACATTTCAAACCTGATTTTTTTCCACTTTTATATTCTGTGTATATGATCAAACCTGCGATACATAATTAAAAATTATAGGTATTTACAATAATTAATGCAATGAAATTAATGGCCATTCTATTCGTATTATTTTTTGAATTTTCCAAACACCATGATGTTCCTTTCCTCATTTTATTCAAGCTTGTATAATTACTATAATTTTTCATTCGTTTAGTTTCTGTTTTATAGTCCTTGGGGAGCTCAGATAATTTTAACCGAGTTCGGAGATTCAATTTAATTTTTAGTATGCGTTCCCGATTGTGTTCCACTTTTATATTCTGTGTATATAATCAAACCTGCGATACATAATTAAAAATTATAGTTATTTACAATAAATAATACAATGAAATTGATGGCCATTCTATTCAAATTATTTTTTCAAATTTTCCAAACACCATGATATAGATCGAGCTTCCTCATTTTATTCAAGCTTGTTTAATTAACTATGATATTTCATTCGTCAATATTAATCTGAACTCGGAACAAAATGAGTGAATCAAACAATCTTTTGTCAGAACGTGAGCTGCTAGCTAATGATAAAAATAGAAAATTGAATTACGAAAGGAAGTATCAGGTTGGGACTTGCTCAAAAGTGCAATTGAATACTTCTCTTCCATCTTTCGTATTATGATGAAACGTTCAGACATTGTTTAGGTTTTTGAGGTATTTCCGAGGAAAACCTGTAAGCAGGCAATGACATGATATTGTGAAGTATTTCGTATTTACTAATACCCATGGAATTCAGTTCGTATTATTTTCAATGGAGAGGTACTTCTAAAAGAGTTTCTCTATTATAGATGTATTTTGGCGAAAATATTTTTTCTTTTATGTACCTGTCATAACTTTTTTTAAAAGTCCAGGTATGACTGTAAACTATATATATATATATATATATATATATATATATATATATATATATATATATATATATATATATATATATATATATATATATATATATATATATATATATATATATATATATATATATATATATATATATAAGTTTCCAAGGAAATTCCCGCACATCTGTTTTACTCCTAAAATGCCATTTTTGAAAATCTTGACACAATAAATAATATTATTTAGTGCTGGATTAGGTCTAAATGAAATTATTTATATCACCCAAATAAATGTACGATATAATCTTGAGTTTAGGAATTTCAATTTGAAATGTACCAATATAATAATCTGTTTGATTTTATTCTCAATTTTCTTCAGAAAAGTTTCTTCATAGAAAGATTCGTCGGAAGAGGGGGGGGGGGGGGGTGGGGGAGGGAGCCAAAGTGGTTATTAATGCCATTAAATATGACTCGATGTTTCTTTTTTGTCTAAAAATTCTTCAAACCCAAAATAATAAATCAATAATAAGCTTTTATTAAAACCGTGATTTAGATGAATGTATATATATATATATATCTATATATATATATATATATATATATATATATATATATATATATATATATATATATATATATGTATATATATATATATGTATATATATATATTTATATATATTCAATTCTCAAAGTGCCTGAATGACCAACGTGAGAGTAATCACCATTGTTATACCCATGCTATTTGTTTTCATTAACTCTCAGATAAAGGCTAACCGGGACTTAGTACTATCATCAGACCTCCGATTAAACTTTCAGCATAGGCATACTTGTATCCATCAAAGGAGAAGGCTTTTACCAACAGAAAACAATTGTAATATCAAATTATAGAGTTTTTCAAAAATGTAACGCTTTTCAAAGATGTGATACGTAACTAATCGTAAATCTCGTCATAAGATATCATATAAAAACACAGTTATATGCATTTAACGGTGACGTTTGTGGATGTTATGTCAGTTAGGCCTATGTCATCTGTTGGTGAAATTTGTTAGTGAAGAAGAGTATACAATCTGTTTCAATTACCACTCTCATAAATTCATTCAGATTTTTCGTATTTCACTTTTCATTCATGAAAGATTCTTTTTTTAAATTACACCGGAACTTGATACAAAAATATTGTTTTCCCCTTGAGGCTATCGATGACAGTAGGATCGTGTGGACGGTGCACCACAAGGACTATCTATTATAAGGACTATCCTTTGATTTCATGAGAGTAATCATTACCACCTGTTTTAAAAACAATCTGTAATGAGTAAATCAAATACAACTACAAATCTATATAAGCACCCCAAATTATTGATCGATTTAATTATTATATTTAAACTCAATTATATCTATCATACTTCTTTGAATGCTGTATCTAATTATATAGATGTCTCGTCATAGAAATTACCCGGCATATTTCATATATGTAATACATGACATATTTCCAAGATGAAATCTTTGAATTGGAAAGTCACACCTTCCTTAATATGAACTCCTGTACTGACCTTGAACTCAGGGAATTTGCTTGTAAAATGGGTTATTTCACAGCTGACTATATTAAAAGCACAAATATTTTAGCTCGAAATTATTAATATACCGTGTTAACATTATTTGGGGTAGAAATAGAATGTATAATTTTACTGTAGTTGGTATCAATACAATTTACATGGAGATGTATATGTGTCAGGTAACTATAGCAACTAAAGTTGGGGCAAACCAACGAATTCCAAAGTCGTGATTGGACTTAGAGTATATAGTAAATTTGAAATTTTGTATTAGATTGTTGTCATACAACAATGTGTGACCGGCACATGTAGCGCAGTGGTTAACGTACTCGCTTCATGTGATCCGGGAGGTGAAGGGGAATATCGACTATAATGGAGTATAGTCAATTTGAAATTTTACATTAGATTGTTGTCATACAACAATGTGTGACCGGTACATGTAGCGCAGTGGCTGACGCACTCGCTTCATGTGATCCGGGAGGTGAAGGGGAATATCGGACCCGGTTCGATCCCCGCCGCCGCCCATCTTTAAAGAGGTTTTTCGTGGTTTCCCTCCGTAGTCTAAGTGTATTGAATGAATTAGAATGAAGAGATAGTTAACAATAATTTAGTAGGAGAGTTTTGAACCATATTATCAATGTGACTCGATGTATTACCTGTACTCTCTCTCTCTCTCTCTCAAATGTTGATATGTTCTAGCTCATCCATCGACGTGGAAACATACTAGGAAAACGCGGGATGCGCGTTGTTAGACGAGCTTAGGGGTATAGAAATCTAGAATGAAAAATAATTTGTCAACCCAATCTACATCTACAAACCTTGGATCACTCCAAACGTTCAAAAACCTTACGAGAATCAGTTATGTCACGGCCTTCCTCTTCATTCATTTCAATCGTTTTGAATTAATTGGTGACACTTGTTGCTATAGATTTAATTGGTTCCCGTAATAGCCTAAATTGATGAGAAAATGCTTTATAAATGCGTTTTCTTCGTTATTTCTCATCCGATTGATGCGAAAAATCTCTCAAAATGTGCTTAATAGTTTCCTTTATATTCGGCGAAAATTTGAGAGGTCTTGAAGAATTTTGATTTTTCAAGTATTTTCCTCCGGGTTATTCTAATGGGGATTTTTGAAATTTCTAAAATTCATAAAAAAAAAAGTTACCACCCGATAATGCCATAAAACTATACAGATCTAAGTTAGATGAGGAACCATGACGAAAAAAAGTTTGAAGTTGATAGCTGTAGCCGTTTGACCTGTGGAGAACCGACAAAAAAACATAAAAACAAAAAAAAAAAAAAAAAAAAAAAAAAACATAAAAACGAACACCAATTTTTTTCAGTATGTCAAATTGAATCCTCGCTAAAGCTCGTCTAACAACGCGTTTTCCTAGTGATCAATGTATATCGATCAACCAACTGCATGTAGATCATGAACTTTTTCTTCTAAAGCTTGAAGAAGTAATTCTTTTAGTCATCCAGAAACAATAAATCAGGAAGAAACCTAATGTGGAGACTTTAATATAAATAAGTTGTGATAATCTCAATAAAGAGAAACTAATGGAGCCGTGACTTGTATACGTCGTACGTTCTATAGATGTAGTGAACTTACACCAACCAGAATTGACCATTGTAGATGGGCGTGACTTTATACGAAGCAGGGGAAATTTTAGATACCTTGATTGGTTATTTCCCTATTTTCCCCTTCTTCACTGTCCTCTTGATTGGTTTTTATATTTTGTGACATCACGAGGGCGGACGATCTACAATAGTCAATTACTCCAACATATCGTCTTTTGATCTACAAGCAATTGATCGTGTTGTAACCAATATACATGATGTACCTTCATGAAAGGGCGCCATCAAAAAATTTTTTTTTTACTTCACACATTTTATAAAAAGACCTCACCGATTTCTTCATTTCTCACATAAAAAAAAATCATTTCCACAATTTTTGACGTTTTCTTAAACATGCAACATAAATAAGCAAGACAATCATACATGTGAGGCCCATTCACAATTCAAAACCCTGTAAAAAGTTCGACTCCCCGAGAGTAACTTAGTTGCCTATCCACAAATCAGTCGCTAACCTGTATAGCCACCAAGATCAAACGATTGCTTTTCAACTTTTTTCATATTCTTTTCACATTTTTCTAAGAAAACCGCATCGATTTTCATCATTTTTACCGTCCCTACTCATTACTACTTGTCATTACCGCCTGTTGATCCCAGATGTTCCTGCGTCTCACACTTCCCCGCCTGGCTATCGTGCCTGGTGGGTGGTTAAGGGGGGGGGGGGGGGGTGACGGAAGTGGGTGGGTCGGACATGTCTCTACGCCGGGCGAAAGATTAACTGCCCTACGCGGTCAAAAAAACAGACTCGAAAAGAAGCAAAAGTCAAGTAAAAAAAGATCGAAGCATAAAAAAATAGTCGAATGGATTTTCGGTTTTGTTTGGGGAATGGGGGGGGAGGGGGGTCGGTCGTAATATGGGTTATTTCAGGACTACTGTGTCCTATATTGCTTTACAAGTTGAGGTGATTTATTAGTCGAAATGGAATGTCCAGCGGCTACCAAGTGAGCCTATGCAACAGCTGACCCGATTAGGGGTGACTTTTTCACCCCCCCCCCCCACCCCCCTCTTTGCTCTCCCTATCCTTAGGACTCTCTTTACCATCCTTTATTCAAATCCATAAAGAAATCTTCTACCTCGCAAGAAGAGAACAAGGGTCGAACGCACGTTTCTTGTTATTATTTTATATTGACACTCTGGAGTGTCGAACCTTTTCAAGTAGATACATTTTACTAACGTTTTTCCACGAATGTAGAATCCAGCAACAAAGTTATACACATTTTCGACTTCTCTTCCATTTTATATTTTGTAACAGTTAGTTCTAAGAATGCTGTATAAGCTTTTTTTCGGAAGATTTCATCCCCGGGTATTCTAAACAATTTCAAGAAACCCTTTATAGACTTTATTAGAGTGTGATAAAACTTTTGACTCCCTCATTGTGAAATTATGTTTATTTTTATTTGATTATTGGCTGAAAGAGTTGATATATAGTTTGCTTTCGTCTTGTTTTTGTTACTATTATATATAAATAGTTTTACAATATGTTACAATATACAGTATGTTTGATTTCTCCTCTCTTTTCAGCCTTGAAAATGATTGAATACGATGAATATTGTGTTGAGGGTTAACTTACGAGAGATTTTTTTTATCAAGCTAAGAAACACTCTGCCTTGTTTTATAGGCGTATTGAGAAGCCAAACTGAAAATATATCTGTCGTTTTCGGTTCGTATTTTATTAATTCATTATTTATTTATATTAGGTTTAACGACGCACTCTGCTGATGACTGCGATCTATTGGCGTCGGTGAATGATATATGAGATAGTGGGATGAGAGATTATTTTATTAGGTGTTTTTTAATAGTGGGGAGGAGTCGGTCGTGGCCTGTTGTTGAGGCACCATCCCAGTATTGACCTGAACGACAGAGGGAAACCATAAAAAAAACTTTCAGGATGGTTGACCATGGCGGGAATCGAACCCCGGTCTCTTGAATGACGGTTCAGTGTGTTAACCACTCGGCCACTCGTCTCAATCGGTTCGTCTTCTCTTAGATTCAGTTTCTAATTCATTGTATGTATTTAAGCTAGATGAAGGTTCCGAGTGACCGTCCCTCCTATCACACACCATTCGTGCACGGGTGGTTCGAGCCTCCATTTCACGGAATAAATACCACAAGTAGGCCTACACACATCACAGTGATACATTCAGCCATTCACATTTGAATATTATTATTATTTTATTTTGTTTATTCAATTAATATTTCCACCATTTTCATTACTCATTCGACACCTACATATTATAGCCATATGATCTAGTGACTATATATATTAATGTATTTTATTTTATATTTCAAATACGTCAAGTAACGACTTTTTATTTCATTTGTACGAAGACAGTGTTTATTTCATTATATCAGCTATAACGCCACAGTTAAGCCCGTACGGGGCTTTGTGGGAATTGACAAGTGAATGTCGAATTTGTAATTTATGTGTATTTATCGAAGCAATAAAAAAAGTATCATTATTACTCAGTGTCAGGGGCGGCGGAGTTGGGGGGGGGGCTGACCCCTCAGTAATCATGTGATAGAACTGAGGTCCGATCTACTCTCCACTTGGTCACATGGAGCAAGCGCGTTACCACTGAGCTACCAGAGCCGGCGTGAATCAGATCAAGGTGTGTAGGGGAGGGAGGGGAATGGTGAGATACCCACATTTACTAGGCCTAATCCTTCTATCAAGCAAATATCCATCACTGGAAATCACCATGATAAAAAAGGATTTTGTATATTTAAAAAATAATATATATAATTATAATCAGATTTTATATACATTCATTTTTCAAATGATCGTTTATTTCAGAGTAACCGAGTGATGATGGATGCATTTGAAAGCGTGTTTTTACCTAAAAGTCCTTGGAAAAATCCCACGATAGGAAACATTGCAGTTTTTGGTTTTCATTATGTGAGTGAGTCGGTTTATTTTCATCTGGGTTTTATTGAACTGGGGAAATACTTCATCCAATTCCCAATTAAAATGTATGATTATATCTTCCACTTTAACCATTACCATCACAGCAGAATCAGCGAATACTATAGATGTACTTACTCTAATTTTATTTTATTTTCATAAGAATTTATATCAAACTTATATTATGCCACGCCCATCTGCTTTACATATCAAATAAAAGTAACGATTTAGTATATTCAATTTGTCCATCTCAATTATATTCTTAGACTATGGTAAATCCCCAAGATTCTATACAGATTGTATGAACGACAATTTTCTATGTGAACTGTGGTTTCCTATTTATTCTTGCCATTTATTCAGGGAAACATTTGTTCTATTTATTTGAGATAATTGGGTAGGTGTATAACATTTGGTTATCTTCAAAGTTTCGATTGATCGAAAAACTATTGAATCATTTTTTTTATATTTCTAGATCATCCAAGACATTTCTAATAAGCATAACACAATCATTAACACAGTTTTATCCTAGACTAGTTTTATTTCGAATACTATTCATTTTCGACAATAATTTTTCAATTCTCCAAAATCATTCTCGCATTGCCTTAAACAATTGAATACACTATTTTATTATCTCTGTTCAGAATCACATAGAAAATTTACTTAAGATTATAAATTATTGTGAAATATATAGATATAACTAGAACTATATTTGAAATATCACGAATCAGTCGAACTTCTTCGTAAATTAGTCATTTTAATCACTTTACAGAAGTTATCATTATTTATTGACTTTTATAAATATTTATTTTCTTCATCATACACTCATTCCTCATTTCTTAATCGTTAATTATTTATTGAGTTCCATTTTTCTAACCCCATTAATCAGCCAATTTAAGCTACGAGCATGACTAATTCGTCGGACATTCAATATATGATTAAAAATAAGAATAATGAACACAATACGGAAGTAATTGAACCTTTCTCTTCGATATTCGAATATCCTGAATATTTCTAACAGCACTCGTGAATGATTAATGTCTCTTGGAAGTGTAAGTACACGATTATCCATAGGCCTAAGTGCTATTTGAAGTTATTTTCAGTTTTAAATAGGAATATTTTGTGTTTATTTAATGAGTTTTAGAGATAACATTCCGTTACTCGATTATTGATTCGGCTCTATAACAGTACAATTATAGTGAATTCGAGAGTTATTTAGAATATGTCCTTTATTAAGTGATTACTTTATTATATTAATAAATGGAATTTTACATTCCGAAGCGCAGTTATCGTTGTAATTTGAGCGATTCAAGTGAATTGTATGTATATATATATATATATATATATATATATATATATATATATATATATATATATATATATATATATATATATATATATATACACAAGACACAGCCCATGAGAGTCGTTTCTCAAATTTATCTTGTCATTTAAATGTGTAGATTATTCGACTTGAATCTCAGTGGCTATTTACCTCAGTTGGTCAGAGCTTTGGGTAAAAACCAAGAAGTCCTGGGTTCAAGTCTCAGAGTGGTTACAATTTCATGATCTGACCAAAACGTTCAATTATATATATATATATATATATATATATATATATATATATATATATATATATATATATATATATATATATATATATTAAATATATATATATATATATATATATATATATATATATATATATATATATATATATATATATATATATATATATATATATATACATATATATGAACTCTTTCGATATTTTGTCATGATTTGATCCAGGGTCTGACGAAATAAATTAGGCCTACATAATCTGCGTAAACACTCTCCAAATTTGAGTTTGTATATTTCGACGTCAACGAGAGTGGTTTATGCGATGAAGAGGGAGGCGAGGGTGGGGGGGGGGGGGAGAACAGGCTCTCAAAATATACCACAAGTCCACAACGTATAACCGGAAGTGAGTGTTTTTTGTCCCTTGCAAAGAAGCCCTGTGACCTGTCCTATACGGGTTGTACATCATTAGTGGTGCTGGGTGTGAAAGGTCAGGACAGACGTATATAAAGAAGGACGGACGTGTTGAGGGGGGAGGGGGAGGGGTATTTTGACTCTAAATTGGTTCACCAAATGTCCACCAGGCCTGACAGGATGCGAATAACGAGGCACATGGGGTCAAGATGGCCCCATATTTTTGGGATCGATTCAACAAGTTTATGGAACCTTGTAATTTTTTCAGGGGATGATTTAGTTTTTGATGTTGATGAGGTTTTGGAAATTAAAATTCGTCCAAATTGATTCACAGCTGGTTTGAATTCCGGTTTCTAACAATGGCAACAAATGAATTAATAATTATAACAATAAACATCGCCATAATAATAGTAATATAATCGTCAAGTAAAATGATCGATTTTCGTAGGAATAATACAGTTCCAAATAATTACATGAAATAGATATTCTCCAGGTTTACACCATAAACAAATTAAAATTTTCTATAACACAATGAAAATAGATTGAATAATTAAGAAGCACAATAAAAGAACTGGGAATAGCTGAAACAACATGGAATCACTTTATTGTACCTTATACCAGATATATTGATTTTATCATCCGATTATTCAAAAATATCAAAATGATATTCGAATATTTTCAGGGAGGCAGCACCTACACACAATTTTTTGGAAGAATAGTGACATTAGTGCACACGTGACATTGGTGCCACCAACAACTTAAAAAATCTACATTCGACCCAACAAAGGACCCAACAATAGACCCAACATCCACGAGATCCAAGATTTTCCTGCTCCTAAAATTCATGAGTAAATTCCAAATACTATATATATATGTGCAATAAATGAAAAAATATGAATAATAAATTCAATAAATAATTTGATGATATCATAAATATGTATAAAAAAAACAGAGATGGAACGTCCGTGAATTTGTCATCACTCGTTTATGGTTATTTTTATTACTGCTATCTTATATCTAGTTTTTTCCTAATAGGAAATGTGTCACACTTTATTCCACTTCACTGATTGGGGTTTTCCCTCACAGGTTTTACCCTCATTACGTGTACTTGATGTCTCCTGAGCTACTGGGTAGGAATACATATAATCTCTTCACAAGATCTCACATCCAGCGAGAAGTAAGTTGTAAGTCAATAATACAATAGGTACAAAGGGAAGGTTCTCTATAATTGGATTGGGATTATATTTTCTTTTCAAAAATTTATTCACGCGCCGCAAAAGAAGAGATCATTAAAAAAGAGATGTAGGCCCCATGACAATACCATTGTTTTCTTATTGGGGTTTAGGATGAAAAAGTAGGATCGTTCGGATTGGGAACATCAAGGATGATATAATTGTATCACAACATTATTGGATGAGCGAAGCGAAGAGTTTTATACCGTACTGAAAAAACGAACATGTATTTTTTCTGTTCAAACTCCACAGCCCTAACGGAATAATTTGTTATTATAATCATATCAATAATAAATTAATTTTATTCTCAAACGAACATATCAAGTTTATTTATAAGTAACATTCATGTATACTGCACAGTACATTAGAAGATATGATATATGAGTATGAATGAAATTTGAAATGGAAATTACTGTTTGCGTTAGAAAGAAAGAGAAGTCCGCGTAAGAACGTGGTGCTCTTGGTGGTGACCATCATTTGTGAATAAATATGTTTTTTTCCAAGCTGACAAAGAAAAGGAAATCTTGAATTGGAAAATTAATATTTCGTATATATATATATATATATATATATATATATATAAATATATATATATATATATATATATATATATATATATATATATATATTATATATATATATATATATATATATATATATATTATATATATATATATATATATATATATATATATATATATATATATATATATATATATGCATAAATTGAGTGAAACTGGGCTGTTTTTCCAATCGTGATATTATTTATTCAAACTGACCAACGTTTCAACGAGATTGGTCTCGTCCTCATCAGGGTCCAAACTATCGGTAACAAGTATAAGTATAAGTATAATAGAATAAGTATAGTTTGGACCCTAATGAGGACGAGACCAATCTCGTTGAAACGTTGGTCAGTTTGAATAAATAATATCACGATTGAAAAAACAGCCCAGTTTCACTCAATTCATGCAAATATGAATCGTGAGAGTTTAAGTCAAATTATATATATATATATATATATATATATATATATATATATATATATATATATATATATATATATATATATATATATATATATATATAAACTTTGGCATGGCATGCAATGAACATGAAATTATGGCACCATCTCACTCGAAAATGTAGTTATGGTTTTGAGGCGCAGTTGATCAAATCACGTTTGAGAATATTGACTGACATTTTGAATCCCCCCCCCCCCCACAAAAAAAAACGTAAGAATAACCTAGGAGAGGGGGGGGGGGGGATAGGCCTATGAGATTTTTTTTTCCCTCTGTTTGCATGGTTATATTATGTTATTTGATATTATACATATATTTCATAAAATATCATTCGTTCATTTTTAAAGTAATTTTCAGTTCACATCCTATTTTGTTAAATGGGATACATTTTAATCGAGTATTTTCTCTCAGTTGGTAAGATATTCCTTTTGGTGTCACGTTCAAGTAAAAACGAATTTAATTCAGGTATGAACAGGTATGAACATTAGGCCTACAGTTTTCAAGAACAAACCATAGTCTTGATATTTCAAGTAAAAATGAATGGATTTTTCTGTATACTCAATAATAAATTGTTTTCTTGTTTTTGTTTGTTTTGTTCTAAGATGACTGACTCACCCCTGGGATGTCACCACACAACGCATATGGACTGTAGGGATGGAAGATGACAGTATCAAAAGTCCACAAGTCTGTACTTGATGCTCAGAAAACTATTTGTCTTGAGGGCTTTCCCATCCTACGTCAACATTGCTAGGAATTAAACGGTTAAAACTCTTTAAATGTTGAACACCTCCCAACATGATCATACAAGAGGTATATTAATTGAAAGATAAAAATTCAGTTTGGAATATCTTCTATATGCAATCTATGACTATCAATAACGTAACGGGATAAGCAACATGGCGTAAGTCCTATCCTTTTAACATTAGGCCGTTTTCATCATGAAGGAATCAGCGCGCTTTGGTGTACATTTGAACATTTCTGAGATTCGCAATTTCATATCAAACCGTACGTATTAGGCTCGTATTTCAGTGTATAGTACATAGTTGTATACTTGCATTGTTTCTGATCTTTCTCGTAGATGATGAGTAATTATCCAGTTATCAAATGGTGAATATAGCAGTGGGGCTCGCTCTTGACTATAGGGGACTAAATGCTTTTACAGACGTATTTTAAATTTAGATTGGCCAATTCAAATGAAATTTATTCCAATATTGTTCAATGCAGTTGGAAAGAGCTGGATTCACTGATTGCATTACATCTATTACTTGTATAGATTAACATACAACAATACCAGCAAATCATCATAACATTTGTGAGGCGGCATCCCTTTATTGATATACGCATGGTGCGAAAGGGAAGCGCCATGTTGCTTATCCCGTTACGTTATTGATAGTCATAGATGCAATTGAATTTACTAACAGTTGAATCTTTTAAAAAGTATTTTTTCTAATAATATATGAATATTATTATATCTAATACTACAGCTGATACGTAAAATACGTGAGCCTATTTGATAATACATGTTGGTTTTTTGAGTACCTTGAAATAGCTTTGGGCTAACATAGATATTGAAAAAAATGTAATCAATATTTATGTTTATGTTCATATCATTGATCACACTTGGTTTTAAAATCAGGTGGTATTGATAATTCAATAAATAAATCATAGAATATAAAACCAATTTAATTGATATTATTTCTCGGCACTATCTCGATTGTTATACAGGCCTACTATTTTAATATTTGATTTTAAATAATCATCAATATAATTATATCATATATGGTAATCATAACCATATATATATAATTTCAATTAAACAGTCGTTCAACCGAAAAAAATCCAATATAATTGAAAATTCATGGAAAGATTCGCCGACCGTAGCTCAGTCAACTAAGGCACCGCTTCACAAACTGAAGTAATCTTTGGACGTTTAGATTCGAGTCCTACATAAGACATGTTTTTTTTAATAACATCGAAACTTGATACGAAATCATTGTTCCCCAATTAAGGCTATGGATGAAAGATGGGATCGTTTGGAAGGGGCACCACAAGGGTGATCTTACCACCTCATTTTGAATATTTAAAGCCAATGAGCTCCAACACCGCAGGACTGCGCTATCTATGTGACCATAATTTTCTGCCGCAGATAGAAGTCTTTCAGTTTCCAAAAGTCCGGAATACATTTTGTGATCGTACTTTTACTTATCATCACTTCATAGTTTCATTGACAACTTAATCGTACCCTCAAATAACCTAGCTGTTTATGGGGTCGTTGAGAAAACAATAAACAATTAATTCATGAAAAGGAAAGGAAAATGTTTCTCCTTTGAATTGGGTTTTAACGACGCACTATAATGATTACTAAGATCTATTGGCGTCGAATGAATGATTGATGAGATGATAGGATGATTAGATCAAGTTTTCATAGGTAACGGGAAGGATAATGGGAAGGAAGCTGTCGTGGTGTATATTGTAGGAAGCATCCCGGCATTAGCCTAGTCTACAGAGGGAAACCACGAAAAACCCATGTAGAGATGGACGGTAGCGGGGATCGAACCGTTTTCGATATGCTACTTCACCGCCCGGATCACATGAAGCAAGTGGATGCGTTAACCACTCAGCTACATGTGCCGGTAGGAAAATGGTGAAAATGAATGAACTCATGTCACAGATAATCAAGCTATGCAATCAGGGATCGATGTTTTTAGCCATGACCTACCCTCAGGTTACAGAAACGGAAGCCCCCCTCTCTCCCCTCTCCTCCTACGCTCACACTGGCAATCCCGACCTGCCACAACCCCCTTCCCTCCCTCCCCTCCCACCATTACATCACCCACACACTGATGAGTGATGAGCCACCGAACTCGGCTTGCAAATCTCTATAACAATAGAATGGAGTGCAAAAAACGAGACCTCTTTAGTATTATTATACCACTCATTCGGGTATTTGGTCGAAAAGCGGAGAAATATCCGAGATAAATAATAATGGAATCTAGTATATTGAGATGGCAAGTTTTTTTTCAGGTTACCATAGCAAACTTGAAACTTGGGGGGGGGGAGGAATCTTCATGGAGAATACAATTTTGAGGACATTGTTGTTCACTTTTTGAATATTGTGTGACATCACTTGAAAAAACCTAAAATGATTTTTGAATACTATTCGACTTGGTATATTTTATTTTCGTTTTCATTTCCATTGAAAATATTTTTTTATTTGTTATCGATCGATTTTCTGATAGTTGGTTGAAAAATCCGACCAAATAAGAAAATATGAAAATTGAATTTGTTCCAATGTTGGCTGATGTAATATCGAATAGTTCATTTATTTTTATATCGATACGATAATCAAATATTTCGAATAATTTTTATCGATGTAAGTACACGCCTGTATGTCAAGAAAGAAGATTATAAGTTCTCCTCATCAATCGAATCAGCTGATAAAAAATAAACAAGTGAATTCGCACAAGGTCTTCTTGTTTCGGAAGCAATCGAAGACAGGATATTTGATATAAAGTAACATGATCTAAGCATCTTTTTTGTCGGTCATTCTTATTGTTGTGTTCGACAATAACATACAAATATTGACAATAATTATTTTCACAATACATTGATTGTGCTATAAACATGTGAGCTTGATATATTATTTAGTTTTTCATTTCCCTTTCCTTCCATTTGATTTATTGTTTGATCTGTTTGTTTGATTTGTTGAAACTTAAGAATAATTAAACAAACCCATTTCCGGGAAATAACAGCACTCAATTTGAAGTCATAGCCGATAAATTAAGGAGCGACGGCAATATTAGTCAGAAATATTATTTCAAGTTGAGATTTTTAAAATTACACTCACCGTGTTTTGTATTTTCACTTTTTCAATGAATAAAAATTATGAGTAGGCCTATGTATTGTAAAATCCATAAGCCAATATGAGCCAACATTTTGTACTTGAACAATTTTGTACATAAACAATTTGTACTTATAACATGTGTGGTTAATAATAAAAACTAATGTAAAAAATATTATTGTAGAAATGATTCATTTAGTGATTGTCTGAAATATCTGAGATATCTGATCTCAGATATCTGAGATCTGATATCTCAGATATCATCAGATATCAGATATCGATATCTCAGATATTGGTTAGGCCACCCAGATCTAAACTTTATGTGGGCATTTAGAGATACTCTGATAAGTAATTTCAAATTACCCACATAACAAAGAGCCGATTTGATTGGATGTTTTGTTTTGTGACGTTTGTGGGCGAGTCAATCACTAGTCGTCAATTGATTTTTAATCCCATTCAAAATCGGAATCCAAGATACACACCCTTTCCTTAATCTGCGACTACAGGGTTCGATTCCCGCCTTTATCCTCTCTGTTTTACCCGCGTCGTCGCTAAGATACCACACCCCCCCTACAACGCACACAAGTAGCACCTTTCTTGAATGGCCGAGCTTTAGAATCTTTTTAAGAGTCTCTAAAAACCATTATTAGCCAACTTATTGTGTCTGGTGACGTAATCTGAAACCGTAACAAATCCAGACTTTATGGGTTCTTAGCGCTATTCAATATCTTGTCACTGATTGTAACATATTACTTTAGCCCCCGCAAAACGGGCCCCTCCCCCTCCCCCACCCCTTGAGTTCGCTTTTTTATGAGAAAATTTGCTCTTTAAAAATGTATTATAATATGTAAAATTCCAATCTTTTATGTTATTGTTTGATAATGTATGAATTCATTCATACATACGAAATGAAAAGGAACCTGAATTTTTCATCACAAAAAAAAAATAGAAATATACTGATGGTATAATATAACTATTCAAATAATCTAAATGAATCAATGTTTTTTTTTAATTTTTCAATTATTGTTTGTTTAACTACCCCACCAACAGCTAGGTTATTTGGGGTCACGAATGAGACTATAAATTGATGATGTTGTAGTGAAAGAAGGTACTTGTACAAAATCAAATGCCATAGGGACTCGAACCCTAGCCCAACCTGGCTAAAGCGGTGCCTTAGCTGGTCGAGCTACGGTTGGGTGACGATAGCTATAACCTCCAGACGTGAGAGGAACATTGAAATAGAAGGTATCTGATCAATTTAGTCTCATCAGTACAGGCCTACATTATTATTATTTTTTTTTTAATTGGGTTTTAACGACGCACTGTAATGATGCCTGAGATCTATTGGCGTCGGATGAATGATTAATGAAATGATGGGATGATGAGATGAAGGTTTTATAGGTAATGGGAAGGATTGCGGGAAGGAAGCGGTCGTGGC
Organism: Brachyptera risi; assembly: GCA_964007535.1. Lineage (NCBI taxonomy): Eukaryota > Metazoa > Arthropoda > Insecta > Plecoptera > Taeniopterygidae > Brachyptera > Brachyptera risi. The sequence goes on from OZ023336.1 coordinate 17,735,875, forward strand.
CTATATTGTGGGAACCATCCCGGCATTAGCCTAGACTACAGAGGGAAACCATGAAAAACCCCTGTAAAGATGGACGGTGGCGGGGATCGAACCGGGTCCGATATGTCCCTTCACCTCCCGGTCACTCGAAGCAAGTGCGCTAACCACTCAGCTACTGTGCCGGTATAGTATGCTCTTGTAATGGCAATTTAGTTTATTTTTCTCGCAAATGTAAGTATAGTTTTATATTGTTATACCGGCACCTTCTTCTCGGGATCGACTTTGGTTAATCAATATTGATTTGATAAAATTTGTTGAACCTGTAGAAAATAGAGAGTATAGCCCATTCCCATAGGCCTATAGAAAGTAGGTTTATACAAAAATATAAGGTTCAATTTTCCTCAGTTTATTTATTCATATTCGGTTTAACGACGCACTCTACTGATGACTACGATCTGTTGGCGTCGGTGAATGATATATGAGATAATGGGATGGTGAGATGAGAGGTTATTTTATTAGGTGTTTTTGGATAGTGGGAAGCAGTCGTTCGTGGCCTGTTGTTAAGGAACCATCCCAGTATTGACCTGAACGACAAAGGAAAACCACGAAAAACCTCTGTCAGGATAGTCGACCATGGCGGGAATCGAACCCTCGTCTCCTGAATAGCGGTTCACTTGATTAACCACTCGTCTCAGTCCTTCATCTCAGGGTCGACTTTGGTTAAATGATTGGATCAAAATTTGTCGAAGCTGTAGAAAATAGAAAGTAGGTTTACACAAAAATATAAGGTTCAATTTTGCTCAATTCGGGGGATTTTATTTGAGGCCCGGTATTACCAATTGTGCTGTTAGCCTTCATCTGATTCTGAGAGTTGGTGAAAACAAATAGCATGGGTAACCATGGTGATAACAACTTTAAATTGTCAGTTAGTGAATTCCCACGTTGGTTATTGCGCCACTTAATAGAATAGTATTGATGGAAACTTAAACATATCATTTCAGTCCAATTAACTTACCATTTTTATAATAAAATTAAATATTCACGATTGTGTTTTCAATTTCTATCAATCAAACCCATAATGATATGACGTGGACTTTAAGCAACTTGGTTTATATTGAATGAGGACCAAGCCCCGATATCACAAGTTCAGCTATAGGCAAATTATGAGAGATATTTAATATATTTTAACATACATTTAATCAGGGTGATAATAACACTCAACTACCAGTTGGGGTAATTCCATGAAAATAAGCAATAATTTACATGTTATTATTCTTTTTCAATTTTACACTATAGGAAAATCACTAAAAAAAATTGTCATTTATAATTGTATCATCTTTATCATATTTATTATTATTTTCATAATAAATTCTGAAACTGAAAGATTTTTATATGCAGCGGAAAATTATGGTTACAGACAGCGCATATCTGGTGTTGAAGCTAATTAGGTTTGAATAATTAAAATGGGGTGATGAGGTCGCCCTTGTGGTGCCCCGTCCAAACGATCTCACCTATTGAATGAATATTAGGGTTTTAAGGCGCATCGACAGCGAGGTCATTTAGCGCCTGGATCTCACCTATTATCCATAGCCTTAATTGGAAAACAAATGATTTTGTATCAAGTTTCGATATAATTGAAAAAAATGAAAATAATAATGATAATAAATTCTAAATATTTGTGAATCGTAAGTATCAAAATTTTCCATTGTTTTCTTGAATAAAAATAGTTTTCCGGGTCAATATGTTTGCCCCTGTCTTTACATGAGGGATGCTGAGTGGAAGAAAGGGTGGGGGTAGAATGGTCAAGCAAACAGCGGTGGTGGGGTAGTAATGGTGGGGGTAATATCGTGGGAGGGGAAAGAGGTAGAGAGAGGGGAAGGGGCTGGTACAGAGATGGCTGGCTAGGTCTTGGGTGGATTTTTCATTTCTCAGTTCACCACCGATTCTCATTTCGGTACGGCAGGACCTGTTTTTACTCTGGCTGTTTATTATTATTTAAATTCATGTATTTTTGTTTCAAGACTATAAATGAGTGAGTTAGCAAAACATTATTGATATTTCGCGTGTGAGTGTGTAAGTGATTTTTTGTTGTTGTTGTGACAATTCATTTCTGAACATTTAAAATAGTGTGTGATTAGCCTATTCAACGTGATCTTCAACCCTTTTCTAGCGACTACACGTTTTTGGACTTGGGTAAGTTTTACTGTTTATTATATCATCTTGGTTTTATTTCATCCCTGCATTTTTTGGTTAAATGATGAACCGGTAGATTGGACACATTATTTCTCTTTTACCGGTCAAGTTTTTACCCCTTTAGATTTCTGATTTTAAGTAATGTAGGCCTACATACACTTTGTAAAATGAAATGAATTATATCAAGCTTGATTTTCTCGTGTATAGACAGTTGTTGCTGATTTTTTTTTTTTTTATTGTGTCATCTAAAAATACAGAAATGTTGACCGGATTACGTCGGCGTATTTGCTACTAAATCAATACCGCTGTCGTCCGCCCACCGCATATAGAAACAAAATACCAATACAATATAATACATGTAATTGAATCTAACAATTTTAATCGAATTCTAAACCTCGATACATCTATCTGTTACTCGTCGCTTACTGAAAATGATTATTCTCAAGTACATTGTGATATATTTCAGCATATGAATTCACTTAGCGTCTAAACAAGAAGGCGTACCACGTATGTATTGACTGCCGTAGACCTACAGAGGCCTACGTTCAATATAGTCTTGTATATAATTAGTTCTGATTGTTTTTGCGTTTTTATTCCACGCTGTTTATCTTTATAATCGCGATATTCGTCATGCGACGTGGTGAACATATTGACCTAGGTTAGGGTTTTCATTTTTAATGCCTTCTAATTATTCTTGTTTAGCTTTAAAAAATAGTGGAAACACTATCTGTAAGCAATTTCAACTATTAGTATACATTTATAACTTCTTAAAGCGGTATTTAATTACTTTGTTTTTGATCGTTTTTTCTCAGTCGTGTCAAGGATATAGGCCTACAGATTATACGTGAGTTAAAAGTCTCGTGTTTCTGGATAATAATTATGTTTTTTGATTTTATGTATATTTGAAATGAGTAGGTAAAAATCAATTTTAATAGCATTTAATGCAGCTATCAGAGTTGGATATATTTTTAGATTAGATATTCAAATGAGATACTTTTTAAATTAAATAAAGACGTGACTATATTTTTGTTTTTGAGGTATTATATTGTTCGCCGATTAAAGATTTAGGGTAGAATTACATTGTGTTTTTATTTTTTGTTCCATTTGGTTACCGGTAATTTTCTGTTTAAATATTATGCCTACTACCGTGTTAAAATTGCAATAAAGTAATTGTTTCCCAATTAAAGCTAAGGATGATAGAGTAGGATCCTTTAAACGCCCCAAAAATTGCAATTGATGTCGAAAGAATGAATTGTTTATGAAACCAATTTGCTGAATTAGTTTTGTTTTCGCAATCTATTCTCTTGAATTTCTGTGGACGGACACAAAATAACCTTGGCACTGTTCATCTGTACTTTTTTTATTTATATTTATTGAATCCATTTTCATATCCACAATAATAATTACCTCATGTTTTTATCACATATTCGGTTATTCATTTCTAGAATCTTGAATAATACCCCAAAATAAAAAAAAAATAAAAAAACATTGAAATATTTTTACAATTCTTCCAGCTGTCACTTTGATTTGTATTGCCCTATCCGTTGGTGGGTTTTGAAGCAAACTTCTCCCCAAAAATATCAGTATATTCTACTTACTTCACCCCTATTTCATTTAAAATAAAATTCACCTTGTTTTACACATATTGTACAAACTGAAAATCCCAGTTTCACTATTTTTTTTCAACTATAGAAATACATGAAAATTTTCCATATCCCTGCTCACATAATTAACTTATACCCAACGCAGATGTTTAATAATCAAAACCTTATAACAATATGATTATAATTTATATTCTTGTATCAACTACGCAGTTAGTTTTTATCAATTTCAGATTGGTCATTCTTGACCATTCGTCTACAATCTAGATCACACCTGTTTGTACAAAAGCAATATAATATTCGCAGAAAATCTGCTTTTTACAAGCGAGGTTATTAGTGGTTTTGTCGGTTTTTATTTCGGTATTGTTATTGTTTTGTAACCATTATTATTTGATACTTTGTCCATCCGAATAAACCGGCTAGACTTTTGGGAAATATTATTTTGTTGTCGCAAGATGGTTTTAATTTCATCTCTTGGAGGATATTTTATGATATTCATAATATACGTATGTCGTTGTTGCCAAGTGTTCAGAGCAATATATTATATTCAATAATTAGTTTCGTAATTTAATCTACAGTATTTTTGATACTAATCTAATATCTAGTTCCAATTATCTCGTTGAACTAGATATAGTATTTTTGTCGGGGAGGGGGGGGGATTGTAAATTCATTCAGTGGTGTCCGTTAGTGTCATCCTTATATATAGCCTTGATTTGGGGAAAAATAAAATCTTGTCTATGGGTTTAAACGGCAATTTAAAAGAAGAGTTCTCGAAAAAATCCGTAGTAAAAATGAAATCATATTCTATTTTGAGATACCGTACCTCTTTCGACAACAGATTTCTCTCAATAATTCGACACCAATAATATCGCTGTTTAATATTTAAAGATGAAACCGCTAGGAAACATAAAATGCTACGAACATTTGCAGGCCCAAGTGTAAACATGCAAATTTCAATTATTTTCACTCTATTATTTTTTATTTGTTTGAACGTATATGAACAATTATAAAACAATTAGACATTATTGTTGAAACATCATGAAACGGGAATATAACACACTACTATCAATTTCAAATATAAGCTGTATGAATGAATTTATTTTTGAGATTACTGTCTCAATATCGAGTCATTTACTCATATTTATCGGTTACACATACACCCCGATAGTTTCCTGTTATGTTTTTCCATAACTGTCTAATGTATCTCTCGAACAGTCATATTCAAAACCAAACATTTTTATGATTCAAATCAATTTCCTGTTTTCCTTTACGACTTCCTCATAAAAACCATACAAATAATATCCAACTGCTCGCACTTAGCTATTCATAAACATCATATATTTTGTTATTTGGTGACTCATTCCTTTTTCTCGGAGTAACTCATCGCAGATAGTATCTAAAAAGAGACAATTAACCGTTTTAGCCGGTTGAAGAGCTTGTCAACAGTTTGTAAGCTATACCGTCTGCCTCGGGCGAAGAGTTAACAATTCTCATAATAATAATAATAAGTCTTTATTCATTTTTGAGTAGTTAACAAAAGAAACACAGAAATAGCAATTTACATATAAAAATTAAAAAATGAGATGATTATTTAACAAAAATGAAATGGCAAGGTTGAATCCCTTGAAATCTTGAAATCTCCCTGAAATCCTTTGAAATCTGAAATCATGTATACACCAAATTTAATAGTCGTTTAGCCCTCGGCCTCGATACTTGCACATTACATTAAAATTAATTACTTTCTTATATAATGAAGATTCTTCTCGTGTCCGAACGAAGCTAACTTGTAATCCTTGGCCGTAATGAGAAAACAATGACTTTGCATTACATGTTACCGTAACAAGATCAAACAATTTCAATTGACAGAACTCACGTCAATAAAATCAAATTTATATTTGTCAGTTATTTTAATGTTTTTTTTCTGATCACGGAAATACTGTCTGTACTAATAATAGTGTATTTGACCATCTGTATAGCATAAGTTGAAGATTCTTACTTCAGTTCTCATTGTTATTGTGAAATTTTATTATTGTGTGTTTGAAATGTAATTTATGTAATTGTACTTGCCACCGGGTGAAAATCTCAATTGCATTTCAAGTGTATTACCTGCATGTAATAAACGCTACATATATAGGGGATGCATTCATCACTTATCACTATGTACACGCATATACTTGCGTTCTCATAAAATAGCTTCTACTGAAATGAAAATTTGCATTCAAATAAAAAGCTATTTTTTTTCATCGAATATTCGTGGAGTGGGTATAGGCCCTTCTAGTTTTGGTGCGTAGTAATATAATATCAGTACATTCTCTCTCAGAATGTATTTTAATGTAAATGACCGACCACTTTATGTGACGCGAACAAGTATTTACTACACCTATGTTTAGGCAAAAGCCAAAAATATTTCAAACCTGTTCATTCTGAAATAATTTAAATATAGTATATAAACTATAGTGAAAATACCGCTACATTACTTCTCCCCGTGTCGGACATTATTTAGAAACAGCTAGTTTTTGTTAGATGCATCCCAATTCAAGGTTAAACCGGACTTGGATTTCTATTGTTGTGGCCTGCTTTAACCCTTCTATTAGGATGTGAAAGTTTTCAATGGAAAAAAAATAGAAATCTAGCTCGATTTTAAAAGTAGATCCTAGACCGTCAATAAAATATTGAACTAAAAGGGTTGTTTTTGACGCTGTCGGGCCTCTTTACAACCCTTTCGTGAGGGCGGCTAACGGGAAATACAAAAATCACACGTAAATAATATGAGATATATATGAAATAAGGTTACTTTACAGTAAAAAAATATATTTTCTTTTTTTTGTGAAAAAGAGAAATCATGCATTTAAACTGTGTAGGGTCTTATTGTTATTGGTAAAGGGTTGAAATAGTTTTGAACAATTGTAAATCAGGTGGGCCTACATTTCATGAAAGAAGAGAAAACATCTGTCAGTTCAAGATAACCTGCAGCATCTTTTCACAATAAAATGCTTTTTTCGAAATTTCTTTTCACACGTAATTCTTTTTCCCATATAGTGTGGATTTTTCTTTGGAAATGTTAGCTAGTATAATTTGAAAAAGAATTGAAGTTTCTATTGAAATTTATTCAAGGACATGATTTATACAAACTTGTTCGATGTGATGTTCTATTATCGGCGTGGACATTAGAATTTACAGATCGAATTATAAATAGGCCTATATAGGCTTACCGGTACCAGAAATGGTACCGGTATGAAAACTGCGCTTGTTAAAAACTCATGTGTATTTTCAACTACGAAGATAAATAAAAAAGCGTTTTCTTGTAGGATTATTCGAGCATCCGATAAAACTTCCGAATGGTAGTTTTATCTAGTTTTTCATAAGTGAGAAGACTTTTTTAGTCAAATTGAAACAATTTTCTCAATAGGTAGTAAGCCTACCGGTAGGGCTGTTTATTCCTACCAACAATTGACGACTAGTGATTGACCCGCCCCAAACGTCACAAAACATCCAATCAAATTTGCTTTGTTATGTGGGAAATTTGACATTTACCAATCAGAGTATCTCTAAATGCCCACATGAAGTAATAGATCTAGGTGGCCTGGCGTTTAGCCACGTCTATTACTAGTGGTCAATTATTTGTGATTTTGAGAATTAGGTCCATGTTATTTTCATCAAAAATCAAATATTTCTCTCCTGAAAGTTCATCTTAAGTGATTAACTGACCAAAATATTGTTATCACATGACAAAATTCATATTTTCCACTCCACCTTTTGACATATTTTACCATTTCGATTTTTACATTTTTAATCAATATAATAATCAAATTAGCCACCCTCGGTAGCTCGGTCAGCTGAGGCACCGCTTCAGAAACTGAAGTCACCGTTGGACCCGGGTTCGAGTCCCGCATAAGGCATGGGGTTCTCATAAACGTCCTTTCACTCATCGTCACATCATAGCTTCATTACCCCCGTATAAACTAGCTGTCGGTGGGGTCGTTAAGCAAACAATAACCAATCATAATCAAATCATCCACAATTATTCTATTCTAATAATTCTCTTCTTTACTTCCAGTCGCTGTCCCGGGTTCGATGCTCCATGTCAACATGAACACCCCCGTGTGCGCCATGCCCGCCATGCTACGTCATGCCGGCCAGTCATTGGCCAGCTATGACGTCATACCATGTGGTGACTCGCCTGCGTGGCATCACAGTCCTGTGCAGTCACAAGTGGTAAGTCGTTTATTTTTTATTTTTTATATTGGGTTTCAACGACGCACTGTAATGATTACTAAGATCTATTGGCGTCGGATGAATGATTAATGAGATAATGGGATGATGAGATGAAGGTTTTATGGGTAATGGGAAGGATAGTGGGAAGGAAGCGGTCGTGGCCTACATTGTGGGAACCATCCCGGCATTAGCCTAGACTACAGAGGGAAACCACGAAAAACCCCTGTAAAGATGGACGGTAGCGGGGATCGAACCGGGTCCGATATGACCCTTCACCTTCCGGATCACACGAAGCAAGTGAGCTAACCACACAGCTACTGTGCCGGTGGTAAGTTGTTCATCAACTGACACAACAGAGTCCTATCTTTAGGACGACTCAAGTTGGGACCGTGTTACTGAGTTGTCAGTTGGGACCAATATTGGTTCTAACTCAGTAAAATGGTCCTAACCTAAGACGCCCTAAAGTAAAGATAGGACTCTTTGTGAATCCAGCGTCCGAATTCACAAAGAGTCCTACCTTTAGAACGTCTTGAAGTTAGGACCATTTTATGGAGTTAGTAGAACCAATATTGGTCTCAACTTATAACCATTTGACTGCGTTAAGACCAATTTTGGTTCCAACCCAGTAAAATGGTCCTAACCCAAGACGCCCTAAACTCTAAAGTAATGATAGGACCCTTTGTGAATCCAGCGTCCGAATTCACAAAGAGTCCTACCTTTAGAACGTCTTGAAGTTAGGACCATTTTATGGAGTTAGTAGAACCAATATTGGTCTCAACTTATAACCATTTGACTGCGTTAAGACCAATTTTGGTTCTAACCCAGTAAAATGGTCCTAACTTAAGACGTCCTAAGGATAGGACTCTTTGTGAATCCGGGCCCAGGCCCAGTAGTCGTTGATTGTATTTATATTTGGTTTAACGACGGTCTGTGATGATAACTAAGAGTAAGACCTATTGGCGTGGGATGAATGATTAATGAGATGGAGGGTTCGTTAAGTAATGGAAAGGATAGTGAAAATGTTTTGGAAACCGTGGGGCGTGGTCTATAATGTAGAAACCATCCCGGCATTAGCTCAGACTAGAGAGAGAAACCACGAAAAAACCTGTAAAGCGGTGGCGGGGATCGAACCGTGGCCCGATATGCCCCTCATCTCCCGCGTCTCATGAAGTGAGTGCGTTTGCTACTGAGCTACGTGTGCGGATGCAGTAGTCGTATTGGAAAGAAAATGGGGAAGCGGGAGAGGGAGAGATACGTCTCTTACACCATCTCCCTAAAATATTTTGGTATATTTTTTGTATTATACTTTTCTTAGACCAACGTGATGTTGTTTCTTGAACAATCCTCTTCAGTCCTTCAGTCTGCTGGAATTATAGAAATGAGACGGTCGTGGTCTAATATTCGAAAGGACCATTCCAATATTAGAGTGAATTAACACGAAAACCTCTTCAGGATGGTCGACCATGGCGGGAATCGAACCCCTGTCACTTCAGAGCATGACAGTTCAGTACTCTATCGTATCCATATTATCTATCCATCTCAGAAAAAGCTCAAATTCTCTACATTATAGAATAGAATGTACACTTTTTCGTAATTATACTTAGACGAGTGGCCGAGTGGTTAATACACTGAACCGTCATTCAGGAGACCGGGGTTCGATTCCTACCATGGTCGACTATCCTGACGGGTTTTTCGTGGTTTTCCTAGCTGTCATTCAGGTCAATACCGGGATGGCTCCTTAACAACCCTTCCCACTATACCAAAACAACTGATAAATTAGTCTCTCATCTCATCGTCCCACCATCTCATATGTCATTCACCGACGCCAATAGATCGTAGTCATGAGTGCAGTGTGTCGTTAAACCTAATATGAATTAATGAAAAAATTCGTAATCATATATCAGTATGAAATTTTTAACAATGATTGAATGCCCTTCTATGTGAAAATGAAAATTGATCAAAGTATTTTTTCAAATAATAAAGTCCAGATTCTAGACCTTCCAAAAGTGATATAGTCCCTAATGTAATAATTTACAGAATGAAAAAAAAGGTTAGCTTAGCTGACAACTTATTCAAGTGCCTTATCGTGCAGTTTATTGGGATATTTTAGGTTTTGTTCATATGATTGTGGATGACATGAGTATTTTAATCCATTTTTCTCTGTACAATCATTAATTAGGTTAACTTCCAAGGTAATTTTATCTGACCAGTGTTGAATTATTTTTTCAGGCTTTTTCACATCTTCCCCATTTTTTTTATTATTGTATTGTTCAGTAAAGGCCTGATTGTCATGAATGAGAATGAATACTATAATGAATAATTCATTATTCTTTTTTTTAAATAAAATCCTAGAACAAACCACTCCTCTAATCTGAAATGACCTCAGATGGAGTTACTAACTGATCAATCAAAGTAGGCCTACTTTAAATTACTCATTTTATGAAAATAGTTTTCATCTCCTCCATTACAGAAGCAAGAACCTCTCGATCAAGACCACCACAGCCCCATCAACGACTCCGGCATCTCTCCGGGTCACGGTTCCTCCTCGGATCCGTCTCCCGGCTCGCAGTCCTCCCACATCTCGCCTCGAACCACCCCTCCCGCCCCAGGTAACCTCTCCCCGAACCACCCGACGGACCTCTCCCCCAATCTTGACGCAATCCAGCCGAGAAACAACGTCTCCCCTCGTTGCATCGATCAGAACCTCATTCCGAGCACCGTCAACGGGATCTCCCGGATCAACTCCCCAAACCCCGTGGTCAACGTGCCTTCGCGCAACCCGTACAATCCATACAACGTGCCCAACGGATCCCCGCATTACGCCGTCAACTCCCCCGCGATGGGAGTCACGCCGCAGGGTCGTTTGAACGCTCCGATCTCGCCTGTTGAACTTGGCATCGGATCGCCGATGGGACGGGGAGAAGGGCCGCGGAGGATTCTGTTGACGACTCCGACCGCGCAAGAGGAGGGACATTCGTCGTCGTCGTCGGACGCCGAGGGGTATTACAATGCCAAGATGGCTGCCGTTCCGGAGTCGCTCGGAGGAGGGGATCCGCTGAGAGGACTGCAGATGGCGCTGGAGAGGACCGGAATGCTGGGCACTGCGAAAGAAGGGGAGGGCGAGCCGGTGATTCAAGTCTTGCAATGTCCGCTGTGTACATTCGTGGCTAACTCACGGTGAGTTTTTATTTATGTCATTTTTAATCTCCTCCATATGATATTCAATCCTTTAACCGCCATTTTTCCGTCCAACTTGACATTTGGTTGAATTAGTCAGAGTTGTGGATTCTTTTGTTGGGGGTGAGGGGGTTCCAGTAGCAAGTGTTTTTCTGAATTCAAGGTAAGCTAGTGGTTTTGTACGTGTTGGTTCAGATGTTCAGTGTTATAGAGCAAATATTATAGGGAACAGCTGGAATGCGGCTCATCTCACCGTATAAAACAACAGTATTTTAACAGTAAATAATGCCTCTCAATTCATTGCCCACAGCTGACATTTGGGAAAGTATTTTAAAATTCATCTTACTTCTACATTTTTGAGTCATTAGATAATTTATTGATGAAGTGCCTAATTTTTCAATAATTTCTCTCGGTAATCTGATGAAGATTGAATGTTTCTGATTTGGCTGAATAATTGTTCGTCCTAATCAATTCAATTCCAATTCAATTATATATATCATTTCATTCTTGTTCATGTGAACAAAGATTACCATGTATTTATAAGTTCAACTCATCTCTCCACAGGCCGAGCTTCAACGCGCACCTTGGCACGCACTACGAGCACAAGTGCACGATGTGCGACTTCACGGCACAGGGCGTGGACGTCCTACGCGCGCACCTGCGCGACTCGCACGACCAGCTCCTCTCGCCCGACACCGACGTTGATGCCAACGACGCGGAGGGTTCGCTCGAGGGCGACGAGCCCGGCGTCCGCGTCCCCCGCGTCAACTCTCAGGGCAAGGTCAAGACGTTCCGCTGCAAGCAGTGCGAGTATGTCACCGTCACCAAGCTCGACTTCTGGGAGCATTCCCGCGGCCACATCAAGGCCGAAAAACTGCTCATCTGTCCCAAGTGCCCGTTCGTCACCGAATACAAACACCACCTCGAATATCACCTCCGGAACCATTTCGGTTCGAAGCCGTTCAAGTGTGACAAGTGTAGTTATTCGTGCGTCAACAAGTCGATGTTGAACTCGCATCTGAAATCGCACTCCAACGTTTACCAGTACCGTTGCTCCGATTGTAATTACGCGACAAAGTATTGCCACAGTTTGAAGTTGCATCTGCGAAAATACGAACACAAACCGGCGATGGTGCTCAATGCCGACGGTTCGCCTAACCCGTTGCCGATCATCGACGTTTACGGCACGCGACGCGGCCCCAAGCTGAAACCGAAAGAGGACGACGCCCCACCGACAATGGTTCCAAACCAGTACGCGATGTTCCAGACCCCGTTCGTGATGCATCAGAACCAGATGCTACCGTTCCCATACGGACCGATGAATCCGATGATGAATCCTTATCACAATAACGCGTCGTTCCCGGCCTTCCCCCATCACCAGATCCCGGAGAAGAACCTAGAGGAAGCCAACATGGAACGTATCATGAGTTTCGTTAATAATAACATCAACAATAACGCGACCGAAGGTTTGAAGGATTACATGACCAAGGTGATCAACACGGAAATGACCAGAGAAAATAATGACGAAGAAGTCAAAGACAAGGAAGAGAAAGAGATTTCTGCTGGAGCTCCGTTGGATCTGAGCAAAGCCGACGATGTTCCCGTCAGCAGCGCTCCCGCCGGGAACAAGAACCGTCGCAAGGGAAAGGCGTTCAAACTGGAACGTTTGGCGATGCTGACGCAACACAATTCCGAGGACGAGGACGAAACGTATCCAGCGAGGAAAGTGTCGAAAGTTGACGAAGGTTACGATAACGTAATGATACCCCGTTCGGTCAACATCCCCGCGGAGATCAAGATTGTTGCAGAGCAGAAGGTAGCCGGGGAGACTGAGAAAGAAGTAGAGAACATCGAAGTTGTGAAAGATGAAGTTGCGGCAGAAGTGTACAATTGCACGTATTGCGACATAACGTTCCGCGACATTGTGATGTACACGATGCACATGGGATATCACGGGTACCAGGACCCGTTCAAGTGCAACATGTGCGGCCAGCTGACGGCCGACAAGGTGTCGTTCTTCTTGCACGTTGCTCGCACTTCGCATTGTTGATCTCGCCGCGTGATTTCGTGCTCGGGTCTAGTCAAAAGGAGACGGAACTTGTTTGGATCTTTTTTTTAAAGAATATTTGTTTTTTTATTTGTTTTCTGAGCAAATTTTTGTATAACTGGTGCAATTTTCATTTTTCTTTCCATCTTTATATGTATTTCTCTTATTTCGCATGGCTTTCACAGCCTCGCTCAGTTTCGGAAATAACACGGGTTTAATTTATTTCTCACCTGATCGGTCTCAACTCGATTGTGGTCAACTTTTTGGAGAATCTTTTGTTTTGTTTGTATATAAACATATTATTTGTTTTGTAAATGATTTGTATTCTTTTTTCATGGCTGTTTTTCCAAGTCTAGTTCATTTACAAAAGATTATATATTTAATTGTATTATTATAAAATATTTAATAATAAGACTGCATTAATTGCCTTTCACCCATTCGACTCCCTAGTCATTATGTAGTGTCATATATAATGTCGTACGTCTATGCTCACTTGCAAACTGGGAGATCGAGTTAGTCAGTAGGCCTACTGACTATTACGTATATAAGTCGATACAAACCAAAGATACCGTAGTTATGTGAATATTTTGTATCGATAATCTAGCCTTATGTACATGTTATCTATATTGAACTTTTTTTCTCACATTTATCTTACGGGTGATTATAAATAACCAACGTAAAAGCTAGAGCAAACAATCAAAATGATATTGGATTCATTGGGTTTTCTGATTTCGTTGTATCGAATCAAAATGTCTTGATGGTTAATTGTAATAATAATTAGGTAAAGTCAAGGTTGAGAACAAATTATTGACTGTCAATTCAGTAATATTATTAATTATGATATAAGATTTTTGTATGCACTATTTTTGTAATTGATGTTGTATTGTGCCACATTATATAGATATATATTCTTGATTCTTCTAAGTAAGGATTTTGACATTTTGATCTCAATTATCATGATTTGGTTGCGTACCGAATATTTGACTTATTAATAATATCAATCATATCATTCCTATCTAACGAAATCAAACGTAAAGACCAATTTGATATCTCTTAATGACTACTATAAAAAAAACATTCATTTTCTTTGTGAAATTAATGTTCATGATAATTGTTGCTGCTTGATATGTAAACACGTTCTATTTTTCTATTTTAAAATTATAGGCGGTATCTATTTTCATCTTGAAAGTGTATAATAGAAAGTTCCTATTTTCAATATTAAAATAACTTTGACATTCTGTATTTTTTTGTATAATAGTATATTCATAGACACTGTCGCTGCTACTAAAATAATGGAACATTCCAACAGTAATAACGGTTTTGTGTCTATCTGTTCAGAATATTACTACATTCTGAGAAATTAGTTGAGATTATTTCAAAATGTTTTTTCTCTTCATTATTGGAAGAAAGTTTGATTATTTATTGGATTATTTTTGACTGAATTACCTATTATTTATATTTGTACAGTGGAAATTATGATGAGGAATAAAATACATTCACTCAAATATCAAAATTGTCTTAGATTGAGTTCTTGTTACCTTGTCTTCACCCTTCTTTCCCACCCCCTGTAATGTATGCAACTTTCAGGAGTGAAGATGAAACGAAAATGGATTCATTAAAATCTGAATACATTTAAAATATAGGCCCAATATAATATCAATAGAAATATTTATAATAAAAAGGAAAATTCAAAGGAAAATCCCAAATTATAATAGAGTATGCACACTACTAAATAGACAGAAAAATCAAACAATCAGAAATGAAGCTGCAATAACATGTATACGAATGAATGAATATTAGGGTTTTAAGGCGCATCGACAGCGAGGTCATTTAGCGCATGCCAAATGAGAAAAAATCAAAACGAAATTCAGTGAAGAAGTATATAGTTTGGCTGTTCCCTATTGTTCTGATTATTAATGCGCATAAATAAAATATCCAGATGACTTGTGTAAAAAAAAACAATTCAACTACTAACAAACTAAAGACAGTAAAAAGCTAAAAAAACTGAATGAAAATCATTTCTTCACATTCCATATGATTATATAATACAGAGAAGACGTCCAGTATATTTTTGTATCAGTAATTTCTGTGTTTCAATGAGTGCTGAACCATGAGCATTATGTATTGATAAATGAACGGAAATTCAATCTCACGACGTTAAAAATTGAATTCAGAAATCAAAAGACTATTTAAAACTAAAATTTTAGTCTGAATTAGTCAATTTTGTCAATTTCTCGGGGATAACTTCCGGAATGTATCAATGAGAATGATGTTGAAATTATAATACAAGAGAAACGCCAACCTCGTGCGCCCCCCCCCCCCCCCCCTCCCCCCTCCTATCATTCAAGATGGTTTGCGTATGAAAATTTATAATTTTGTCACAGTTAAAAAAATCATAATTCTCAGCTCTATCAGTATACCTTGTGTAAACTTTAGAAACCAAAGTTGATAATCAATTCTTGATGATAATCACTGTCTGTTTAACGACCATGTAAGCGGGATGGCTGAATCCCTACCCCTTGGAAAGTCGTCACTCGTTTAAGTCGTCACTCAGAAAGTCGGTTCTTATATATAATTAAATGTATTAATTGCATCTCTACCCTTCGGAATGTCTGTTCCATGGAAACTCGTCCCCCGCTATTTAAATATACGAAAACAATTACTGAAACTGGGTTCTGTGGAAAGTCTTCCCCACCCAAGGTCGTCACCAATAATATTACATCTCTCGTTGCCGCGAGTTTAACGACTGAAATCTGTTTCAATAATTTTGTGAAGCGAATATCGTGTATTTAGATTCCAGTCGAAACACTTGCGGCAACGAGAGATGTAATATTATTGGTGACGACCTTGGGTGGGGAAGACTTTCCATAGAACCCAGTTTCAGTAATTGTTTTCGTCTATTTAAATAGCGGGGGACGAGTTTCCATGGAACAGACATTCCGAGGGGTAGAGATGCAATTAATACATCTAATTATTTATAAGAACCGACTTTCTGAGTGACGACTTTCCAAGGGGTAGGGATTCAGGCAACCCGAATAAGCGGGTGAATGAGATAATAAAACTGTGAAGATCAGTGAATGGACGTTTACTAAAACCCATACCTAATGCGGGACCCACGTCCAACGGTACTCCAGTTTCTAATTCTTCACCTTAGTTGACTGAGCTACATAGGATGATTAATAATAATATTTTGGTGATATTAATTATATCTACTCTTCTATAGGTTTTTGATGTATCATACAGTTTGTAAATAGTCACCAAATTATTGACATTTCACTGAATCAGTTCCGAACTGCCAATGCCATATAGGCCCCTACTATATTTTTTTTTTAACTAGTCAAACGCGAAATATGCGTTGTAAGATGAGCGAGATATCTGAATAAGGTATAATAACAGTCCTACATTTGCTACTTTATCGACTATGGTATTCTACACACCTTGATATCTGAATAAGCTATAAAAGTTGTTAAAGTAGTTCTACTCTTGCCACTTCATTGACTCTGGTATTCTACACACCTTGACGCATAAAAAAAAAACATATAAAAATAAAATAAAATTGATATAAAATTGCATATAATAAAATTGTTGGTCAACTCTTGAATCTAGAAAGCAGTGAATCTCGACAATTTAATTCTGTCACAATTTTTATGATATATTTCATGAATATTATCAGTCATTTTATTTTTTTTCTTCAAAACGACTGATCAGAATTGCTCACAAAATCTTATTAATGTGTAAAATCCATGTATACACATTCAGAGAAAATTTCATCCCATTTGGAGAGATTTTATTTTTCAACATTTTCCGCCCAGCCAAATCTTATAGGGTTTTTAGAAACTTTGAGATGATTTTTCTCAAAATTGGTCCGACCGATTCATTCCAAAAACTATACAGTTCTAAGTTGGATGAGTTTGCGTGTACAAAAAAAGTTTCATGTTCATCAGTCAACCCTTGCGACCTGTGGAGTGCTTACAAAAAAAAAAAAAAAAAAAAAACACACAGACAAAGCCCTATAAGAGTGGGATGGAGACTTCGCTACGCTCATCAATAACATCGAAACTTGATACAAAATCATTGTTACCCAATGAAGGCAACGGATGAAAGACTGGATCGTTTGAACGAGGCACTACAAAGGTGATCTTACCACCCCAAAGAATAATTAAGAATAAGATGACTCATTAATTAATAAACAATAATGTCAGGGTAGAAAACAATTCAAACATTCACAGTGGAAGAAAAAATCTTGAATGTTCTTATCAGCTTGATCTTCTTCTTCTCGAAATCTTCGCTCTCCTCCCCATTTCTCTGTACTTGTATGTGTTACTAGGAAAACGCTATATACGCGTTGTTGGACGAGCGGAAAGTAATAGTATGTCGACTTCTTTGCCAAACTTCTGCCTAAATTCGCCAATTGGGTGACATTTAAGTTATAAATGGGTAAAAACGGCTTCGAGTGGTACCAATTTAGCACATTTCATGTTTTTTCTTCAAAATGGCTGACCCAATCAAGCTGAGAATTTCCAGAAATGTGTATCAAAATGTAATTCAACTTCACACAAAATTTCATTTTTTTGGAAAATAATTTTTTTTTTCCCGCCGTGTATTGTAATGGGTATTTTTGAAATTTCTAAAATTCATGAAAATAAAAGTTATCACCCAATAATACCACAAAACTATATATATCTAAATTAGATGAGGAACCATGGCGAAAAAAGTTTGAAGTCGATAGCTGTAGCCGTTTGACCTGTGGAGAACGGACAAAAAAACAGAAAAGAAACAGAAAAACGAACAACAATTTTTTTCAGTGTGCCAAATTGAATCCTCGCTAAAGCTCGTCCAACAAAATCAGTCAAAATATCAATATGAAATCTTTGAGATAATTTTAAAAGCAACATAGGCCTACAATTGTTTCAAATTATTCACTCAAATCCAAAAATAATTCACAATACACATTGTCGGTAACTTCGGTTTACCCTCTTTCATCTTAAACCCTATTACCTAACATCAACAATCTAATTATTACTCATCAGTAAAAATGAAACACTCTTTTCTTTTCTTACGCCGCCCTGATCGACTATCCATAAATCATTCCAAACAAAATACCTTTAAATTCACAAACAATTCTCACAAAACTGGGTCGTTACTGTGTTAAAGCTATGGTCAGATATTTAGGGGAGAGGGGGTATAGTTTATTTTTTGTGTTTTGGGGTTCTTTTTCTTGAAATTTTACTTCTTTCACTCTTTTGTTACAATGAAAAGAACGCGTTTTTGTTGGATAATCATCGGCAGCCATTTCGTTTCTATGACAACTGATATATCGTTTTGTACTTGTTTTTTTTTTCACGTGTGCACTTTTCGGAGGTAAAGAGAAGACCTTGAAAAAAATTCGTCTTCACTTTTGTGTCTCTATGGTATGTATTCTCTCTTCTGTGAGTGGAAAATAAAGAATGGTCTGGAAATATAATTGTAGATCAGTAGGTCAGATGTATTTTGAGGGAGGTGACTTTTTTACTTCTGAGAAATCGTTTTTTTTTTGTTAGGGTTGCGGTTTAAGTTTTGACCAACGCTTCGTGCCAGAGTCGACTTTACCTCTGGAAGGCTGTGAATTCTATAGCTCAAGACTGTTGTTGTTGTCAATGATTTTTCAAACAATTAAATGGAATTGCGTTATACAAAATTTGGTTTAGATCACCATACGTCATTTTATTTATTTATGTATTTATATATTTTTTATTTATTCATTTATTTATATAATAAGGTCCTCGGTTTAGATGGAAGCACTTGGAAAATTGTATCACATAGGCCTTTATAAAAAAAATCACAATGAATGCGTCAAATTTTCTGTCCATTTGATTTGAAAAGATTGAAAGACTTGGTTTTCCTTTTTTTATATGTCTTGTTGTTTACTTATCAAAATTGAAAATATTGAGAGAAGTAATTGAAAATGTCTTTCTAGGAGTCGGTATAACCAACTAATAATTAAGTATCAATTCGGTAATTATTGCTTAATCCACTAGTTATCACGTGGTGAAACACTAATCTTGTTGTAGGCCTACTTGTAAGCAAAACGCTGAGTATCAAAATCTGAACAACTTTCGTTAATTTTGATTTGATTGTTATATCAAATTTTATACTGAAAAAATCTGTGGAAACACTAAAATTTAGGTTCTTATGCAGTAATAATTTATAAATGCACCATATTTCGTGAATGTTCTACCGGCACATGCAGCGCAGTGGTTAACGCACTTGCTCCATGTGACCCGGGAGGTGGTGGGCATATCGGACCCGGTTCGATCCCCACTACCGTCCATATTTAAAGGAGTTTTTCGTGGTTTCCCTCTGTAGTCTAGGCTAATGCCGGGATGGTTCCCACAATATAGGCCACGACCGCTTCCTTCCCACTATCCTTCCCATTAACCATAAAACCTTTATCTCATCATCCCATCATCTTATTAATCATTCATCCGACGCCAATAGATCTTAGTCATCATTACAGTGCGTCGTTAAAACCTGATATTAAAAAAATGTTATAATACTTTATTTGCTGGACACTTTATAGGGGATATTTTATAAGTCAATGTATACATAACTGTAAGTTTATTTTATTTATGAATGTACGCATCTGTCATTCTAGAATAACTGAGACGTCGCTTTGTATACGATTGTAATAGTCCCAAATGCTTCTATTGTAAACATTCGGGCACCCAATAATTATAAAACGCACCAGAAAAACACTACGAAAGTAAACTCTGCTTCAGTAACGGTACATTAACGGTACATTAACGGCACAGTAACGGAAGGCTTATATACATATAATCATTTATTACAGTTTACAAGGGTAGGCCTATGATAATATAAACAGAAAACATTGTCCTCTTTTTTTATCCGTATAAAAAAAGGTATCCCTTATTGAAGTTTTAGGGTGGTTTATAAAAGCATAAATGATAGTTGGGAAGTGCATTGACCTTTTTAAGGGTTTCCCTTTGAACTGAGTGTTCTTGATATAAAAAAATTATATGATTTGCACTTGCTTCAACGCTGCTATAATGCGCGTGCACTCAAAAACATATCTTTCTGGAAGGGGAACTACATGGGGAAGAGAAATGGTACATAAGTTTGATACAATTGAAATAAAAGGGTTATATAGAGGATCAAAACAGGGATGGTTGTGTCAGTGTATAGAAAAATCGTACATGAATTAAATTAGCATAATTGAAGATAATTTGTTTTCAGAGCTTAAAAATGCATGGATAGTATGTTTCTTCACTTCTTCAAGTCAAGTTATCCTCAGAAGGATTTTTTGTGAGATGTAGGCATATGTTGAAAAAACAAATATGAATTACATGTAGACCCTATTGTTAACTTTAATCCCCCCCCCCCCCTCAAAGAATAACCCAGCTTTTGGTGGGGTCGTTAAGCAGCATCAGGTCTTATATCAATGAACATTTAACATTTTTCTTATTCTTTTTTTCTAGATTCTAGCCTGTAAAGGCACTCGGAACTGATCCGTTGAATAACGAATTTCTACATGTCCATCCGAACAATTTTTAAACGAAGAAAATGAACCATCAACAAAACTCAAGTAGGCCTACAAGCAGCCGCATTGGTTCACAAAACCAAACACAATAACTAACAAATCCGTTCAAAACCATTGTTACCGGAAGTTGCAATCACAATATTCCAAACCCTGCATGAAAAGAACGGATTAGCGGAAATGACATCATTCGAGTATATTTAATTCAAATATCGAACATTATTCCTATTGTCATAGAAACGTGCGGGTGGGTTCGAATTTTGAAAACCACACAAATTGGTTCTTGCACACCCGCCACCGCCTGCTCAACTCTATACTCGGACATGCAGTATTGTTATCCCGTCTAATTGACACATTACGTACAATGGACGACATTTTATAAAGTTCTGACCATTGTTGTGAACAAAGTGTGAACTTGTAACAATGTGCGGATCAAGTAAATATTGCATTTTCTTATAAGAGTATTGTTAAAAGCGTGATAACTCCCACACATCTGGATGTCTCGACAAAATACTGACCACTCTTTACGAACATGTGCAAGTTTGTTTAATCCACACAAATCGGAACGTTTCTGTAAGTCTATCCATTATAGCAACTGTCATTTTCAACCTTTCATTTCTGTAAGTGTAATGTTATAAATAAGGTACTGAACTAAATTGAACTTGTGTGTCAAAGAATGAAGAAGGTCATCTATCAACCAAATAATTGTGAAACTCTGGTAGATATATATAATATAGGCCTACTCTCCCTGTCATCTCTTTGAGGACTCAACTTTTTTGAAACTTGCAGTTGCGTTTCTTAAGAGTGAACTTCGTCCTGAAAAATCATAATACCTTGTAAATGTTACAGCTACACAAATATAACGGTGCCGTTTGTTTTTATTAGGTTGGTGGACAATCTTTTTCGTTCATCGATGTATTCAGTACTATTTTAACTAAAAAAAAATCAAAAAGCACATTAATAAGCTATAATTATGTGAGAATGTATATAGGCTATACTGCCATTATGTTGTAATACCCAAATGACGACAAATAGGCCTACAGCTTTGTCGAAATATTTGTTGTTTTTAATTTTTTGATTACAGTAACAGTGAAAAAAAGTTCAATATCATATTTCATTTTATTTTCTTTATGAGTTTAACGACGCACTATAATGATGACTATTGACTAAGTTCTATTGGCGCGTTGGATGAATGATGAATGAAATGTTGGGATGAAGGTTTCTTAGGTATTGAGAAGGATAGTGGGAAGAAAGCGATCGTGGCCTGTATTTTAGGAATCATTTCAGCATTAGCTTAGACTGCAGAGGGGAGCTACGAAAAACTCCTGTAAAGGTGGGCGGTGGCGGGGATCGAACCGGGCCCGATATGTCCCTTCACCTCCCGGGTCACATGAAACGAGCGTGTGTTGTGTGTTCAATATTATCCTTCATATCCATGCATATTACATATGCTTCGTCACATTATTTTTCTGTTTTAATTACATATTTCTGTTAATGGAAATGGGTTTGAAGTTGTTTCAATTCCTTTTTGTCGCAAGTTTACGACAACACGGAACTTGACTTGATTTTTTCTAAAACGTTTGGAGGCGATAAAGCTAGAGATTCGAGAATTTTGAGTACCGTATACATTTTTTATATTGTTCAAATGTTGGTACAATAATTTGTTCAAATAATTTGTTCCAACAAGTTGGTTGATGAGCGTAGCGAAGTCTCCATCCCACTCTTATAGGGCTTTGTCTGTGTGTTTTTTTTTTTTTTTTTTTTTTTTTTGTAAGCACTCCACAGGTCGCAAGGGTTGACTGATCAACATGAAACTTTTTTTGTACACGCAAACTCATCCAACTTAGAACTGTATAGTTTTTGGGATGAATCGGTCGGACCGATTTTGAGAATCATCATCTCAAAGTTTCTAAAAACCCCATAAGATTTGGCTGGGCAGAAAATGTTGAAAAATAAAATCTCTCCAAATGGAATGAAATTCTCTCTAAATGTGTATACATGGATTTTACACATTATTACGATCTTTTAAGCAATTCTGATCAGTCGTTTTGAAGAAAAAAAATAAAATGTCTGATAATATTCATAAAATATATCATAAAAATTGTGACAGAATTAAGTTGTCGAGATTCACTGCTTTCTAGATTCAAGAGTTGACCAACAATGAAGTATTTTTTATATGCGTCAAGGTGTGTAGAATACCAGAGTCAATGAAGTGGCAAGAGTAAAACTACTTTAACGACTTTAATAGCTTATTCAGATATCAAGGTGTGTAGAATACCAGAGTCGATAAAGTAGCAAGGGGAGAACTACTTTAAGGACTTTCATACCTTATTGAGATATCTCGCTCATCTTACAACGCATATTTCGCGTTTGACTAGTACAAATAAATTACGTAACCTATAAATTTGACAGTTGAAACCCGGCGCCTCCACTATATAGCATTCGTATATGAAGATGAAAAAAAGGATATACATAATATTATATGCTCACATTTATTTGTTTTTATTTGTCAATTGAATAATAAGCGAATAATTCTGAATGTGAAAAATACTAGGAAAAAAAAACGCAGTATATTCGTTGTGAAATGAGCAAGATTTTATATGAGAAGTGATGGAAAGCTATAAGTAGGGCTACACATCTTGGTTTTGAATCTTTTCACCTCCCTGCCGTGCTGATTTACCTGGTTTAGATTTACCTGATTCATTGGATTTTCCTATGGTTATTCTTATGTGGTTTTTCAAAATTGCAAATTATTTTTTCTCCTAAGTGCTTTAAACGATTCTGCCACAAAACCATGCGGTATATTGAGTCACATATGTGCATGCCAAGTTTCATCATTTCTTTCTCGTTTCACTTGTGAAGTGGGAAAAAAAGCAAAAAATTAGTAGGCGGAATTGAACGTGTCGTATTCCGATGGTGAAATTGAGTTTTCGCTTTGCTTATCGAACTGTATACAATATGTGTCTGACAGTTACTTCCACTGGGTAATAAATACTAGAATAGGATATGTTGGGAAAAAAAGAGAATGTACATTTTTGTTTCTGTGACAATTCAGTATAGAGCTATAGCCCATATAGAATGAAATCGAAGGCATCTCAATGCAGGAGCAGGAACAATGTAAAAGCTTTACAGACCTATATATAGAACAAGGTCAAAGTATCACTCCAAAGAACGATCTCTGTGAGTAATAGGCAAATAAGGTAATAAACCGATGAGTCGGGCTCAAAAGCCAAGCTTTCGTTTTTGACTTGGGTACCACGCACTTTCCCTCTCCGCCACATTGTTCTCTCTCCTTTCTTTCTCTCTCTCTCTCTTTCTCACTCTCTCTCTCTCTCTCTCTCTCTTCATATATTTCCCTCACTCTCTCTTCCCTCTCTCTCTCTCTCTCTTCCCTCTCTCTCTCTATCCCTCTCTTTCTTTCTTACACTCCTCTCTTTCTCTCTCTCTCTCTCTCTCTCTCTCCATATACACCTCTCTCTCTCTTTATATATTCCCCTCCATCTCTCTTTCTCTCTCTTTCTCTGCCTCCCTCCCTCTCTCTATCTATCTCTATCTCCATATACACCTCTCTCTCTCTTTATATATTCCCCTCTATCTCTCTTTCTCTCTCTTTCTCTGCCTCCCTCCCTCTCTCTAACTATCTCCCTCTCCTTATCACTCTCTCTCTCTCTCTCTCTCTCTCTCTCTCTCTCTCTCTCTCTCTCTCTCTCCTCTCCCTATCACTCTCTCTCTCTCTCTCTCTCTCTCTCTCTCTTTCTCTCTCTCTCTCTCTCTCTTTCTCTCTCCTTCTCTCTCTCTCTCTCCTCGTGTAATGGTCACCCTCCCACGCAGGACATCTGGGCCGGGCTTGTTGACCACTGGTCATCAGCCTAGCTGGACAATACACAGACAATGCGCTTAGAGACAGCATGAGTACATCTGCATCTGATTAGGCATGCATGAGATGCGCATACGCATACGCTGCAACTGATTCCTGTTAAAGATTTCAAGACACATTTGAAACAGTACTTTGTTAAAAAAAATGTTTTTACTCCGTATCAGAATTTATGAATAGCAAGGATTAAGCTTTTTCTCTTATGATCTGAAAGTTTGTTTGTGTTATATTTGTTACATATTGTTTGTGTGCAGTGTTGAATTCAGGCTTTGCCCCCCCGCAGGATGTCATTTCCCCCCCCGGGATAAAAACATCAAGCACTAGATACATAGTGTATTCTTTCAGAAACTTGTATTTCGGATTTCCCTTGCCCCCCCCCCCCCCCCCCCGGGAAACACAAGAGCCACCCCGCAACAAAATCTCTGAATTCAACACTAGTTGTGTTTATATATAATAATATCGTATTATATCACTGACTGTCGTCGTATATCATGTATATGTGATCTTAATGAATACAATGAACTGCTATTATTAATATTATTATTATTATCATTATAGTATGTTAATACTTGCCTACAGACAAGTCTCATCAGAGGCTTTGTAGGATATTTAGTAGCAGATAGTTCCTGATTTTATAATTTGTACTAAAAATGTGTGAATAAAAAAAAACATATATATTATTTTATCATCATATTATTACTTGTGTTGTATTTGCATTGTACTGTGTTCATATTTATTCATTTTTATTGTATTGTATCCCAGAGAGTATTATTAGTTTATTCCACAGTCAAACCCCCAATGGGTTTTGTGAACACTAAAGAGTAAAAAATGTCTTTTAATAATGTAAATTTATTGGAAAAAAATGAAAAAAAAATAAAAAATAATTATTGTTATTGGGAGAAGCTTTTTGAAAGTGTTACAATCACTTCTCTTTATCCCATGATTTGATTTTTGACCTATAACCGGATGTGCTCACACTTCAAGTTGAAAATACTTTTTGAATAACCTCATGAGAATTCATTTATATTGATTGAGGCGAGTGTTTTAGATTTTGGAATAATTTTTAACAATGTTTATAATCAACAAGAATAATACAATACAAATTTGCCTGTCTTAGAGAAATAGAAATGGTTAAAAAAATCATACATTTTCCGTGATTTTGTTCTTCTTGATTGAATATCATCCAAATAAGATTTTGATGGCAAATATGTTTCACAGAAATATAACTTAATAATAATAATAATAATAATAATAAGTATCGGGCCTCTGGTTCCAAACTGAATTGGGTCGGGGGGTGGGTTGTCCCACCATATCACTAGGGCAGCTGGGTGTCTCGGAGTCGACTTGCCAGGTCCGACACTCCATCCTCTTCATCTCCTTCTCCTTAAAAATATAACTAATATCTAAGAAATATAAATTATTTATTTAAATTCGAACCTAAATTGTTCTTGTTTGAAAATCGAAACACATGTCAATGACATCTTTCATGACTATAGCTTCAATCCAAGAATCTACCGATTTTTTTTTTATTATTGATTTCAAAAGAACATAGATCATACATATAAATAAACGAACAGTCACGTGATATCCACAGAGCTCTAAAGAGCTTGACTGTGGATTGAATATAGAAAAATAATGGAAAGAATATTGTGTAATGCGATGATTGAAACAGAAGTATGCATAACAAGGTCGAATAAATTACAGACTAAATTAAATATGTTAGAAAATGAACAAGGTGCATGGAGTTAAACAGTGGTAGTGAATAATAAATATAAAAAACAATAATTACAAAATTCGAAATAATAAGAAACACTATGAAACACGTGTTATAAAACAGTTTTTAGTCAAGATGTAATAAGATAATTGAAAGGGTGTGAATTTAAAAACTCCTGAAGGTTTCTAATGCTCAGATGCCACCGCATCAAGTCGACCATGAAAAAAAAAATATAAAAAGGTTTTCAGAATTCACGAAAAACAACCTTTTCGGTTCCCATGAACTACATTACCCTTCAACTGCCCGTTTCTCCCTATCCTCCACCATGAACACTCGGATGTTTCGACCCGTCATTCTACAAGCCACACAGGGTTAAAAGTACATATTCATCGTTAATACTCTTTTACTCAAGTTTTTCCAACAAAAATGTGCAACAAAAAGATATTTTATTCAAGTGGTTCAAAAACAGGTCTTGTTACTTCACTTTGGTCTCGAAAATATCCCAGTTCCGAAACGTGGTAAACAAACTACTTATGCCTTAGGTAACCAAATCCATAGTAAATAACACAGAATGGCAATGGCATTGAGAGGGGAAGGGGTGGAGGGAGAGGTGGGAGGGAGGGGGGGGGGTGAAAGGCTTAGTGACAATGACCTGTTGCTGAAAAAAGACCTTGAGAAATGGGAAAAACAAGTAAAAATACCCATTTTTATCACTGAATGTTTTTACACATATATATATTTCTCTTACCTCTTGCCTTAGACTCTAAGAGAGTAAGAGTTGAGAGACTCAGAGAGTTGCCCCTTAGGCACAGAATAACAAGCAATATAAAAAAACATTCAATAAAATTACAAATCCATATGAATGTGCTTATGAATGATTAATCGAATGTTGCAGGCTATCATGGATAAATACAAAACATATCATAAGTGGAATAAAAATAAAATGAAAGTAAATGAAGATTAATAAAAATGTGAATATGAGGTGTGTTAATGAAATAGGTAAAATGTGAATACATATAATGACTTTTATACATTGAGTGATGGACTGTGACTAACTCAATGATTGATCATAAAGATGATTTCTAAGAATGATAACTGAGTCGCGATAATGATACTGATGACAATATCGGAAATTATCCCTGAAATTTCCCAATAATTAAAATAATCTTTAGTCTTGAATGCAGTCTCTCTCTTTCTCTCCTCTCCCTCTCGATCACTTGATCCAATGCCTATATGCCATCGATTTAATAATTAAAGGACATCTCAACCATAGAACTAGATTTTAGTGAATGATTACGATATTTATTTCCCTGATTTTAGAAAAAGAAAGAAATCATCACCT
The DNA here is from genome assembly GCA_964007535.1 of Brachyptera risi. Lineage (NCBI taxonomy): Eukaryota > Metazoa > Arthropoda > Insecta > Plecoptera > Taeniopterygidae > Brachyptera > Brachyptera risi. The sequence continues at coordinate 17,763,551 of OZ023336.1, forward strand.
CAATTTCAGAAATTATAATCAATTTCTTTATAGGCCTACGCTACAGACCATAAGTCATAACGTAGACATTACTGATTCTGTATAGAAACATAAACAGAATCGAGTAAACAGAATCGAGTAATTTCTACGTCACGACTCAGAAAGAGGGCCGGTTTCTGGACCCCTATTCCTGAGACAAATGAGATGTGAGAGAAATAAAAATGAGTGAGATAATCGAATAGGCCCCTGGAAAAAGGGTGTAAAGACCATTCCGATTATTGTGAGGAACATTTTGCAAGGCCATCTTGATCGGATGAACAACCTTTTTCCACGTAAGATTGATCACGAAGATTGATTCATTCACATGTAATAGTTACGAAATTCGATACCAGAGTTCACTAAATAACAGAGATATGGATATACAACCTTTTTCAACCCAAATCTCGGGATCTGAAAATAATGGTCTATACCCCTTTTTTCCAGGCGCCCATTCAATCGTTTTTTCACTCATTCTATTTTTCTCACATCTCATTATATCTCAGGAATAGGGGTCCTCGAGGATAAATAAATGAATCATAATTTCTGAAATTGAGATGATGATTTCTAGTTTTCTCTAAAATTGACGAAATAAATATCGTCATTATTCGGTAAAATCAAGTTTAAGGGTTGGAATGACCTTCAATGATGGTTAAAATTAATTTTGACTGACACGGCCTTCTTGACGATGTAAAATCCAAAAAAAACTTTCTCAACGGAACCTAGATGTATAAATAATTGTAGATGATCCACGAATGAAGCAACCAAGTATTACGACATGATTGACACTACTATCATTAGACCTACATTATTTTGTATATCTGTGATATTTTTACGGTACTGTGATTTTTCAGGACGAGGTTCATGATGAGAAACGCAACTACACTTTTCAAAAGCGTAAAATCCTTGAAGTGGCTGGAAGCTAACGTTCTTACGGATTTTTTTTCTAATCCAGGAAGACTCATACAGGTATGAAATGTACTTGAAAAAATGGTAAAGGTTGTGTACAGCTTGAGGCAGAAGTAAAAGTCTCTCTGCTACCTGGACAAACCAGTCGACCATGGATCTAACATGGGTATCAAACGACAGAAACAGACTTTTACTTATGCTTCAAGCCGTACACACACCCTGACTTATAATTCAATAATTCAAAACGTACCTGATTCACCTATTGAAAATGTCAATAATTTCACGACTCAATTAGTTCTATTGTTGTCCATCTTTTGATAGCTTTCTCAATAGCTTTAATTGATATACTGAAACAAGTGGTCGAGTGGTTATAATACTGAACTGTCTTTCAGGAGACCGGGGTTCGTTTCCCACCATGCAAGGTCGATCATCCTGACAATTTTTTTTTTGGTTCCCCTGTCATCAGGTCCATACTGGGATGGTTTCTTAACAACAGACCACGACCCACTATCCAAAAAAATACCTAATAAAATAACCTCTCATCTCATCCCATCATCTCATATATCAAACACCGACGCCAATAGATCGTAGTCAGCATCGTTAAACCCAATATAAAATAAACGAATTGATGTTGTTGTTGTTGTTGTTATTGTTGCGAGTAGCCGAAACTATATTAGTCCTATTTAACCAACGACAGTTCAACTCAACCTAATCTAACAAACATGAATTAAATTGATTTTGAATTGTTTTGAAATGACAGTGTTGCCATTTACACATGTACTTCCGGTCCTGCACAACGGGCTGCAATACGCAAGAGGGCTTCTTGCATATTCTACTAACTAAAGCTACGATATAAATTTAATTTTCTACGCGTTATCATACATTTGATATCAATTAACAGAAATGAATTTCCATATTTTATTTCATGCTTTACTCTGTCATTGTTGTACCATATTCAGATGCTAATTTGATTCCATTTTATTTCTAGAAAGAATGCAATATTTGTGTTATTTGCAAAATATTTTATATAGACGTATAGATCAAAGCAGGAACTCTGAAGTGACATTTCTTCGTCCAAGTGCTTTTCTGAAGTCGTCATTTACAGTTTTATGTAGCTAGCAGCACATCCACAGCTGATACTTCGTCGATGATTTCCTGAAAATATATATTAAAGTTGAAATGTAAAATAATATCATGATGATAGCATATATATATATATATATATATATATATATATATATATATATATATATATATATATATATATATATATATATATATATACATATATATATATATATATATATATATATATATATATATATATATATATATATATAGGTATATTTATATATATAGGTATATATATATATATATGAATATATATATATATATATATAAATATATATATATATATATATATATATATATATATATATATATATATATATATATGTATATATATATATATATATATATATATATATATATATATATATATATATATATATATATTTAATAGATATTTATATATATATTTATATATATATATATATATATATATATATAAGATATATATATATATATATATATATATATATATATATATATATATATATATATATATATATATGTATATATATACATATATATATATATATATTTATATATATATATATATATATATATATATATATATATATATATATATGTAATATATATTTATATATGTATTTATATATATATATATATATATATATATATATATATATATATATATTATATATATATATATATATATATATATATATATATATATATATATATATATATATATATATATATATATATATATATATATATACAGGCTCTTTAGGCCCAATCATCCGGTTGAAATAAAAAAAGACATGATATGTTTTCAAAAATCAAGCCACAAATATTTTATCGTACCTCTATATGTTGTTTGACCTGACCAATGAGATCGATGTTGAGTGTCTTATGAGTATCCATATTCATTTTAATCCGAAGGTTTTTGTTTTGCTGGACTTGAAGTGATGGAAACTGAAAGAAAAATAACTCATTGGTGGTAATAATATTATAGGCAGCTGTTCATGTAATAATGTATTATTATTATTAATTGATTTAATAGCTTGGAAGGCAGTTTTTTTGTACATCAACATTGAAAGGAAATTTTGTTACGTGTCACACATAATATATGGAATAACACACAATCACAAAAATAAAATTCAGATTAACAGGTAATACATAATGAAAAACATTGATATTATAATTCAAACTTTCCCAGTAAATTGAATGGAAGAAATAAAAATGGAATTTGAAAAGGAATTGAAAACTTGCATAGTGTTCATATGTATACAATTAAAAGACAAATTGTTGGCTGTTTATACATGTATAAAATCAAGAAAATATATACAAATTCAAAATTTAAATTTAAAATTACAATTTTACAATTCAAGTTTTCCTTTTTTCTTTCATCTTGTAAAATCACCATATGTATTTACGAATGTTCGTCCGCACACGAGAGCACCACGCTCTCACGGGGACTTCTTATTCCTTTTTATGCAAACTGTATAACATTTTCTTTTCGAGTCTTTATATTCATACTAATATTTACTGTACATTTATGTTATTATGTATCTTGATATGTTTGATAATAGAAAATCATTTTTATATATTTTACATCATAATTTATGTCATTTATCTCGTTTCATTTTAATCCATTCAATCCATTTAATTTTGAAGCATCCTACACTTCTCACGTTTCTGACGTTACTATAGGAAGCTCAACGTATTCTTGCATTCCCTTATCAAAAATTGACCTTGATATTTTTTTTCCATTACACTATATCTATATGAAAACATTTCACTTCTGTAGTCTGTCTCGTGCTCACATTGCGTTTATTCTTGATATATTCTGTGTATATACATCAAGCTTTTCCGGAAAATCAGAAACGTAATTACCGTGAATTTTCCGGATCTTACTATATAGGTATAACGAATAAATTTAATTGTGATTTTTCCTATCTCATATTACTCGGGGGACCTCCACAGACAAAGGACAGAATATTCCAAAACGAATTTTTATATGTATAGTATACCTCAAATAATATATCATTCAAAAATAACAAACAATCAATTTATCTAAATGTTTATTCGTTGAGTTGATTAAATAATATGAAAAAAATTCAATAAAGAGCATTTTCTGTATTTTAATCGATTTCAATGCTCATTTCAATTGTAGTAATTTTAATTTGAAACAATTTCGAGAGTATTACATTTCAATCCTACTTACCAATTGTTTGTGTTCAAAGTCAGTGTAGTGAATGCTAGAAATATGCCTTCGTGTAGACAGTTACTCGTTTCATGAATACAATTCATATCGATAAAGAATTAGTTGATATTGGAATGATTGGAATGTTTATAACATGCATAGCTATAAATAATGATAATTTATAATACTATGTAACAATCACCTTGATATTATTTATATTATTATTATCATTTGCCTATACGCTGACATTTTCATGATAAGTTATCATTATATTTATGATGCTTAAGAGGCCGCAGACGCTCTACACGGGCTCGTTGTTCGCTCGCTTCAGACTCAAGTTCAACGTGCATCGTGTGCTAGGCGCAACCCATAGACTAGCCCACCGAACTCAGATTCACATAAACGCCGTTAATTCCCTACCTCACACTTCTGATATATTTCACATTCTATGTTTTTTTTTTGTATTAAAAAATATGTATCTAGGTTTTCGTAAATTAGAAATTTTTCCATTTTCCATTTGGAGAATTTGAAAAATCACAAATTTTTGGTAAATTCTGTATTTACGGTAACCTTCGTTTTTCAATTACTAACAGAATGCAAAAACGCTCATATTGATATCACAAAAATTGCGGCCGTGAGAGTTTGCGGCGTAAAATACGCTTTAACATAGAAAAGTGGCTTTTTGCCATTTTCAGTTGAATCACTCCTCCTGAACACAAATATTTTTTCTAATTGTTGTAAGTTCACATTCTACAAAAACAATATATGGGGATTATTTAAAAAAATAAAATGATACAAAATATCTGTTCATTGTTGACTTATGACCTTTTAAATAACCAAAATAATATAACACGTGGATTTACTCAATGTACCTTTTTGAGAGAAATACACATGCAATCAACACCATTTTTGCTGTGAATATTCATATCATATGTAGTTACAAAGAAATTAAGAATCAATGAATTAATCATGTAAAAATACAAGAAAATATATATGTTTAGTGATGATAGATGTTTTCAAGAACTTTTACTAGTTAACTCTTTGCGGGAGTCGAACCCACGTCCGACTCCAGTTTCTCCAAGTCAGTGTGTTAGTTGACTGAGCCACGGAGACGGTAAGGGAAAGCGTTCAATCACCGTAAATATATATTGTAGTCTTGTTTACACCAGCAAATACCATTGCATCTTTTAAAGATAAATTATTCAATACATAGAACCATCTTCAGTCTACCAAACATTTCAAACAGAAATTACCTCGGAGAGTTTTACAACCTGTTTGTTATCACTGTATTGTGCTCTTTCTATCTCATTTCTTACGCCATTCAATTCATTTTCATTTCACATTTTATCTTCAACTGTCATTGCTTTGCTGAAAAATAAGATTTCAAATGGTTTTATTGCAAAAGCTTTTACAATGCTGTGCTTGTATAATTTGTATCCACGACGAAGGATGAAGGCTCGAACCACCAGTGCGATGATGGTGTGAGATAGGGGGACGGTCGATCGGTACCTTCATTTCTCGTGGATACCAGTGGAGAAAAGTTTCAGATAAAAATGCGCGAAAAATCCTTTCAGGAAATGTTTTCTAAGTGGAACGAATTCATGTTTGAATGTTATTTCTAGTTTGGAGAATGCTCTAGTTGGCTGAGTTGACGTACGAGTGTAAGGGTTGGAATCACCAAAATGGTAATAGTTCTAACTAGCAGTTGAGGTTGTTATCATGGTTACCTTCACTATCAGTCTAGATCTCTAACTGTCAGAATAAGGCTGACTGGACCTTGTAAAATCAAGTCCGAATTAAATGGGTCGAGAATGATTTACTTGAGTGAATTTTTAAAATTACAATGATTCGATTCGATTGGGAAGTGTACCAAAAATCTAGACACAACTACTACTAGATGACACACTAGATGACAGCGAATCATAGAATCTGGTTGATTAAAAACTTGGTGACCATGGTAATTATTATCAGGAAACCACAAAAAGCCAATACTCAGTGTCAACTAAACTAAGATTTCTATAATTGGATTTCAAAACGCGTAAGACTCCAACTTCTAATTTGATCAAATAAATATCATATCATTCAAAATATTCATAATAATATGTATTCTATATATTTCTTTTTGAATACACTAGGCCTACAAGTTACACATAAATCAACCGATTATTTTTAACACTGTCGATTCATTTTCACGCTGTGTGTATACATATATATATATATATATATATATATATATATATATATATATATATATATATATATATACATATATATATATATATATATATATATATATATATATATATATATATATATATATATATATATATATATGTTGGTCTTTGGAACTTATTTAATATATAGTACTTAGGTTGTTTTTATGTTGATATCTCATGATATTTCACATCCAGCTTATTATACTTTCAATTGTTATACACTCATATTATGTATCCATCAAAGTATCATGAATTAAAAAAAATATATACATATATTAAGATTAAAATATATTCATACAATATCATATTAAGTTATAATCTTTTATTCATAGCCTTAATGGATGAAAAATGATTTTGTATCAAGTTTCGATGTTATTAAAAAATAATAATAATAAGTTAGGGTGTATTTATTCATATTTTGTCCATATTGAACGAAATTATAAAGTATGATATATTTTTGTTAAAATTGAATTAGAAATAGATACCTTCAGAGCTGAATATAGGTTATTGGTGATTCTACTGAAATTATTTGAGATTTTTCCAAATAAATCGGTTCACTGCCAAAATTCCATTGAGTACTGATTCATGTAAATATATACGTTTTAGTGTTTTGTTATATTATTATTGCAACCCTGTGCTTCAAACCCCTCAAGATTTATGCGCAGTCGCCGAACTTATTCGACAGCAAAGGAAACGAATTGCTCTTCTGATATATTATTCTGAATTATTTGCAAATGGCAACAGTTTGAAAAATGCCAGATTTCTGACATGAAAAAGATAATAAAATAATGGGCTTGGTTTTGTATGCGGTCAATATTTCAAAAGGGTATTTTTACAAAAGAAAGGGTAAAAATGTAGCAAAGGTTGGTTAAATGTATACATACTTTTATTTGCAAATGCTAGAAGTAGTTTTAAAATAATACTGAAATGTCTTTGATCAAACAAAAGCCTTTCACTATTTTGGTTCTGTAACCTTGGTGACTCAATAATACAGTCGAAGAGAAAAACGAACAAATACAAAATATTTTAGATTGAAAAACACCTTTTAGATTATTTACATAATTCTTAAGAAAAATAGAGATATTTTTAGAATATATTTTTCTACAAAATGATTAACGTGTTTTTGCCTTGAGCGTAGAGATCGAGTAAACGAGTGGAAAAAGTAATTTTTCCATTATTTTTGTTATTCTTGTTAATTTTTGTTTTCATCACAATTCTACTAGAGTCATCTATTTTCAATATTACTCGGCTTTTACGATGTCAACAATGATGACACATATTGCATAAGAGAGAGAGAGAGAGAGAGAGAGAGAGAGAGAGAGAGAGAGAGAGAGAGAGAGAGAGAGAGAGAGAGAGAGAGAGAAGCTTATATATTCAAAACACTGCCGTCAAAATCGTTGCCACTTTGATACATTGACAATATGTATGAAAATGACGCATTATTTTAAGAAAATTAGAAAATTAATTGAAAAAAACAAAAATTAGTTTAAGATATGAAGATCAAATAATTAAATATGGAAAAAAATGGTGAAGTAATAAGGCCTGATTTTACGAAACTGGATTAAGCAATAGTTAGCAGATTAACTTGTTATCACCATTGGTTACATAATGTTATTTTGGTACCTTTAATCAATAGTTAGTGGATTAGTACCCTAACTAAAAAGGTATAACCAAAGTACACTCACGGACAGAAATGCATACTAAAGTATGGGGATACAAATTAATATGACCTTTGTATGTAAGATGTTGGCCATAAGTGCATGGTTCTGGATTGTGGCAATTGACCTTCTCAAAGCCAATAAACTTATGCTCTATCTTTCCAATATATAATCGGTGACAAACATCAGGCATTATATCAAGTATTAAAAAACGTATACTGATCAATACATTTCATCGTTTGGTAATAGGAACTATCGAAATGAAGATTGCCAGAAAAAGGATCTGTATTTATAATATTATGTAACAAACAAATATAAAATTATTTATTCATCCCAAGAGAGTATACCTAATAATTGAGTGAATTTTGAGATTTTATAACTGAGAAAACAGGTCAATTATTATTTAATAATTTCTCTGGAATAAATATATAGGCTTGAGAATACGCGTAGAGATAATATTGATGCATTCATATGTAGAACCCGGACAAATGAATATAACTAGGCAAACGCGTTATGTGTTTCCGCGTTGATTGATGAGCTGGAACATATCAACTTATCTTTGGATTGGTTATTATATATATATACACCTTGAGATCCAAACCATTAAATCACTGCCATCTTATTTTCCATTATTAATTTCTATGATAATAAAGAAGGCTTTGTTCTAATCGTTTACAATCAAGTGGTGACACTTGTTGCTTTGATTTAATAGGTATCTTAATAGCTTTGAATAATTAACACAAATTACATTATATATTTTTTACATCGGAACGGCTGATCCGATTTAAGTGAAAGTTCGGAATAATGTGTATCATTATCAGATTAAAATTCCCTGAGAATTTGAATCCTCTCAGATGAAATATTTTTCACGAATTTTTTCCTCTTGGTTATTCTAATGAGATTTTTGAAAACTTTGGAATGAGTTTTTCCAGAAGTGGTTCAACCGATCGCGCCTCAAAACTGTACAATATCGAATCAGATAAGGATACTTGTGTGTGCCAAGTTTCAACTGATTTGGAATTTTCGTCTGACCTGTAAAGCGCGACCAAAAAAACAAACAAACAGGCACTTTTTTTCGGGTATGGCGAAATTGAGTCATCGCTTCGCTCATCCAATTAAATATAATATGATACTCAATTCAATTTTTTTTTCAATTTCATTTCATTTTATTCTGCGTAATACAATAACTAATAATTAGAAATGATTGATACTCGAATTGTAATATAAAGAATGGATGATATATTTCATATCATAACCAGCATATCAATATCAATGGATCCTCTTTTTCCAATTTTCGATGTGAATTGATTGCTCAAGAAATTATCGAAGAAATACCTTATTTCAATGTGGGTGTGACTGGGTTCAGCATGAAATCGTAAGCTACTACGTCATAAGTCAGGAGTGTATCCCAGCCTAATCTTATGAGTCGTAACAATCCCAATCCAATTATATAGGCCATTATATTTTCGCCATTACCGTACCATGATCCTTTGCGCGCGCATTAGACTAGCCGCCATTAATGAGGTGTAGAAATTGTCAACGAACGCCAGTTTGTTGACAAAGCCAATATGGCGGCGCCCATGAATGAGCGCGTAAAATCCCGTATATAAAGGTACGCCTAGATCATTATACGACAGTACTGTATCATCTCAAAAAGCTTCTTTTCTGTTATTAAATCGAAAACTTGACTTGAAGTCATTCATTTTCATTCAAGGAGGAAGATAAAAGTAACTGTTTTAATGATCAACAGGTTCCAATTGATTTAGTCAAGAATCAGAATCTCAAAAAAGGTCAAAATCAACCAGAAGAGGTCAATCAAGAAAATCAAGAAAATCTATGAATCAACCATCACACTTCAATGAAAAGTATAACTTGAAAGAGATCGAGGTGATCGGTCTGTTTGTTGGTGCTCGAGGAACCATTTCGAAGTCTTTTTAGTGATTTTTGTCAACGTTTGCATGTTGATAGATAATTCTTCAAAATGTGAGATCGGACTGCCAGCCCGGAAGGATTCCATGCATCTGAATATTCAGAAACCATGTATATAACTATATTTATCATCCATCAACGTTTATATTAATTTAATCATTTATAATTATTATTTCTTATTATTTCTTTTATCAACGGCGGAAAATTATGGTCACAGACAGCGCAGTCCTGGTGTTGAAGTTCATTGGTTTCAAATAATAATAAAAATGGAGTGGTAAGATCGCCCTTGAGGTGCCCCGTCCAAACGATCCTTTATTCTATCCATAGCCTTAATTGAGGAACAATGATTTTGTACCAAGTTTTTCGATGTTATTAAAAAAAAAGAGAGAGGAAAAAAATTATTTCAATTATCATCATAGTGTCATAATTTTTGTATGTTATCGTTAATTATTCCAATATATTTCATTTTTATATTATTCCAATATTCAGTTATTTAATTTTGTTACATCATAATATATCCCGTATATTTCATATTGATTGTTATCTTGTACATGCACTTTGTAGTCAGGGACCAATAAAGGTGTGTATATATAACAACATTTCACTTTGATCTCAAATCTAATTTCTTACAACTCTATTGGCTACGATATAATATCACTAGATCGATTGAAAATATAATAATAATAATAATAATAATAATAATAATTCCTTTATTCCGTGAAACATTTCTGCATACATGAGATATACATGTTTATATAGAATAAGTCAATCTATGCTATAGAATTGAATTAAAATAGTTCGTAATATAAATATAAAATACTCTTTGTCAATACAGTTTAAAAAGTTTTTTTGACGAATGATTTAAATTCCTGAATACTGTAGAACACATTGTCAATTAGGAATGTTTTTAAAATCTGCTTGAAGCGTACAATATTCTTTTCTTTCTTAATCCAGGAGGGCAGGCAGTTGAACAAGTATGGTCCGTTGTAGTTGGGATTGTTATTCGACAATCTGTGTTACGTATATTAAAACTACATTTAAAATGCACTGATGTTGCCTATTACTGACCAAGTAGGCCTACACTATGTATAGAATGTTTATGACTGACATATCTCTGCTATGATGGACAACTTCACCACTAGGCCTACAACCACACGGCATTGACACGTCGTTCACATTTTATACAACGGGTTGAAAAGAGACAGGACGTATCAAATATAATCTCATTGGTGACCTCGACATCTATATTTCAGACACATATTTATAAATCGAATGCAATTTCCAATAAATAATAAACTGCACTTCTTTCTGTCAATCGTTCATGTCATATTTCCGACAAGTAACATGCACTCTTAAGGCGTGCCCTCCAGTCTTAGAGAACAAGACTTCCGCCAGGGGGATTTTATAGGCTGAGTTCCGAAACTTACTGGCCTTGTTTTGCGTTAATTACAAAAAAAAAATGTCAATGAAGCTAATTAATAATGATTGATTGATGGTTATTGTTTGCTTAACGACCCCACCAACAGCTAGGTTATATGGGGGTACGAATGAGGAGGTGATTATAGACCTATGAAGTGATGATTAGTGATGGGATATTTACAAAAACCCATGCCGTATGCGGGATTCGAATCCACGCCCAGCGGTGACTTCAGTTTCTGAAGCGGTGCCTCAGCTGACCGAGCTACCGAGGATGGCTAATTAATAATGAATGTACACAAATATCAATGGTATAATCAAGGGTAATCTTAAGTTCATCAGCAAATTATCGAATAATTAACACATTTTTATGACCAATTTTCATTTTTTCCACTGATTTTGATGTTATCTGGTGGATCTTGGTAAGATCTATTGGTTGATGCTACCGCACGTTGAGGATTTTTATTTTTTAATTGTGTGAAACTCAATTGTGAATTACGTTTATTCAGTGTGTACTTATAACTGATATGGCCGGTTTTGTGTGTCAGCTGTTTGGTAGTTATACTGCTGGCATTGGTTGGCATTTTGGGCAGGCGCTGAATGACCTCGCTGTCGATGCGCTTTAAAACCCTAATATGCATTCATCCATTTTGGGTGTAATTTACACTCTGTTTATTAGACGAGCTTTAGCGAGGATTCAATTTGACATGCTGAAAAAAATTGGTGTTCGTTTTTATGTTTTTTTTTTGTCGGTTCTCCACAGGTCAAACGGCTACAGCTATGAACTTCAAACTTTTTTTTATTATGGTTCCTCATTTAGCTTAGATCTGTATAGTTTTGTGGCATTATCGGGTGGTAACTTTTATTTTTTATGAATTTTAGAAATTTCAAAAATACCCATTAGAATAACACGGCGGAAAAAAAAAAAAAATATTTTTATTTTCCATAAAAATGAAATTTTGTGTGAAGTTGAATTACATTTTGATACACATTTCTGGAAATTCTCATTTTGATCGGGTCAGTCATTTTGAAGGAAATACATGAAATGTGCTAAATTGGTACCACTCGAAGCAGTTTTTACCCATTTATAACTAAAATGTTACCCAATTGGCGAATTTGGGCAAAAGTTTGGCAATAAAGTCGACATACTATCACTTTCCGCTCATCTAACAACGCGTATATAGCGTTTTCCTAGTTAATATAGTACATGTCAATGTCAGTTGTCGGTTTGTGTTAGACTGGGGTTAGTCGTCATTATTCATGGGTTGTGATTCGTGTGGAGGTTGCGCCGATACACCGAGAAAGTTATTTTTGGACGAGCTTTAGCGAGGATTCATTTTGACATACTGAAAAAAAAAAATGGTGTTCGTTTTTATGTTTTTTTTCATGTTTTTTCGTCGGTTCTCCACAGGTCAAACGGCTACAGCTATCAACTTCAAACTTTTTTTCATCATGTTTCCTCATCTAACTTAGATTTGTATAGTTTTGTGGTATTATCGGGTTGTAACTTTTTTTTTCATGAATTTTCGAAATTTCAAAAATACCCATTAGAATAACACGACGAAAAAAAAATTATTTTCGAAAGAGATGAAGTTTTGTGTGAAGTTGAATTACATTCTGATACACATTTCTGGAAATTCTCAGCTTGATCGGGTCAGCCAATTTGAAGAAAATACATGAAAAAATGGTGCTAATTTTGCAAAACTGTGTAAAACAAAATGTGCTAAATTGGTACCACTCGAAGCAGTTTTTACACATTCATAACTTGAATGTCACCCAATTGGCGAATGTAGGCAAAAGTTTGGCAAAAATTCAACATACTATTACTATCCGCTCGTCTAACAACGCAACTATGGCGTTTTCCTAGTAATTTCATGGGGTGAGTACTGGAAGGCCAGACCCGATTAGAAGGACGATTCAGGGTGGAGCTACGATCATATATTCAAAGAGTGGTGAACTATTAAAAAACCATTAAACTATTAAAAAAAAACTATTGAACTATTAATCACTTATCATCACTTCATAATTTCATTATCACCTACCCATTCGTACCCCCGTATAACCTAGCTGTTGGTGGGGTCGTTAAGCAAACAATAATCATCATCTTGAAAGTTGAACACAGTTTTTGGAGTGACTTCCAATCTATTATATTCACTGTCCTTGAACTACATTTTGTGGACAGACTTGGTGATCGTATTCGATATTCAAATTCTGTGAGTTTCCATTGTTTTTGTGTGATGAAACTAGGATGGCGGTGGTTTTGCTCCAGAGTCCAGTGTGACAACAATGGTGGAGCTTGTGGATGTGCGAACCTCTTCATGTTGGAGTGAGTTTTTACAATTGAATATTATTAATTCATGTTGTGGTTGTTTTATTGAATGAATCTAAGTAAATTTATTGATTAACGTACCACGCCATTTTTTTTTCATTTTTTTCAATTTTTTCTTCATTTTTTTTAAAGTATATAAGCTCAGTTCCACCTGCCGGCGGTATACGCGAGGTTTGTACACTAACCTGGCCCTAACCTAACCTACTGTCCACCTTTGTCGTCTTAGTCAGATCACAAAGCATCAACTTCAAGTGAGTAAAAAACATATTGAAACAAACAAAACACAAAAAGTCCAAACACTACATCATACATACAAACAAGATCTATCAGAAAACACCTCAATCAAGAATATCGGACTAAAATTAGCGATGGTACGTTGAACGATAAAATAACCTGAATCTAATCAAGATCTATCAGAATTAACACCAAGTTTTGGGTGAAAAATTGAAAATTGTTCACGACACGGTATTATGTGAGGATTCTACAATTTTAAAAAATTATAGTGTAGGGCTTTTCATCTTAATCCAATGTGGAGGTGTTATAATTAGACGAGCTTTAGCGAGGATTCAATTTGACATACTGAAAAAAATTGGTGTTCGTTATGTTTTTTTCTTTCATGTTTTTTTGTCGATTCTCCACAGGTCAAACGGCTACAGCTATCAACTTCAAACTTTTTTTCGTCATGGTTCCTCATCTAACTTAGATCTGTATAGTTTTGTGGCATTATCGGGTGGTAACTTTTTTTTTTATGAATTTTAGAAATTTCAAAAATCCCCATTAGAATAACCCGGAGGAAAATACTTGAAAAATCAAAATTTTTCAAGACCTCTCAAATTTTCGCCGAATATAAAGGAAACTATTAAGCACATTTTGAGAGATTTTTCGCATCAATCGGATGAGAAATAACGAAGAAATCGCATTTATAAAGCATTTTCCCATCAATTTAGGCTATTACGGGAACCAATTAAATCTATAGCAACAAGTGTCACTAATTAATTCAAAACGATTGAAATGAATGAAGAAGAAGGCCGTGACATAACTGATTCTCGTAAGGTTTTTGAACGTTTGGAGTGATCCAAGGTCTGTAGATGTAGATTGGGTTGACAAATTATTTTTCATTCTAGATTTCTATACCCCTAAGCTCGTCTAACAACGCGCATCCCGCGTTTTCCTAGTTTATTCATTTATATTGGGTTTATATTATACTACGATTGGCGTCTGTGAATGATATAGTATATGAGATGATGGGATGATGAGATAAAAAGTTACTTTATAATGTGTTTTTGGATAGTGGGGAGGAGTCGGTCGTGGCCTATTGTTTAGATACCATCCTAGTTTGACCTGAACGACGACAGAAAAAAAACACAAAAATCCCTGTCAGGATGGTCGAACGAGGCAGGAATCGAACCCCGGTCTCGTGAATGACGGTTCAGTGTATTAACCACTCGGTCACACGTCCCAGTGAGGTGTATTACATTGAAAGTCACTCTACTATAGTAGGGCATGTATATACCACGATGTACACGTAGTGATACCAAAATACTTTGTCATAATTTAAAGAAGGTCGCGTCTTGAAAGTGAAATATTTCCGAGGTCAGAATTTGAGTCCAGAGTCCCGATTGCTCGTAGCGCAACCATCATTTGTATATGGAACTGCTATGCAATGCCACTGGTACCGTAGCCACTCTTATCTACATCTAGTTCACAAGGGAATGCGCTGAATCGCGACAGGCAATCGGGACATTTGGCTCTGAACTGACCGCTAAAAACCACAAATACTTCCATATGTTATTAGTATGGGAATCGGTGCACCTTCTTTGTATGACAATGAAGTATATTGGTATCAGTACATCGTACTGTATATAATACATTTGGTATTATATACTATATAAGCTATATAACGTATATAATACATTTGGTATTATATACTATATAAGCTATATAACGTATATAATACATTTGGTATTATATACTATATAAGCTATATAACGTATATAATACATTTGGTGTTATATACTATATAAGCTGACGGTACAAATGTTCCAAAGTGGTGAAGAGCCCCGTTAAGAAAATGCAATTACTGCACCCTCCTGTGCACTCTCAGTACTGCAATTACACATGTCACGCAAGACATAAGGTCATACGTGGAATCAAACGAAAGGTCAAACAAAAACCAGGTATAAAAACAGAGTTCAAACGGTTATGACATCAATGATTTATTAATTGAGGGAAAAGGTCAATCGAATATTGCATTATCACAATTAGTATTTTAAAATGTATCGCATGCTTGCAGTTTCATGAATAAAGGAAGATGCATGCAGCTGTCTTCAATTTGTTCTCATCTATTCATTCATTTATTTATTCATTTTCATTTCCGTCCAAGTGGATTACAATATAAAATATAAATTTTTTGAGTGAATCATATTCATATGGATAGTCAAGGATACAATAAAAAGCTATGATATGCACACAACATACAAATAAGAAAATATACATGAAGTGATATAAATGGTGGATGCTATTTAAATAACTAGTCAAACGCGAAACATGCGTTGTAAGATGAGCGAGATATCTGAATAAGGTATAAAAGTCCCTGAAGTAGTTCTACCCTTGCTACTTTATCGACTCTGGTATTCTACACACCTTGATATCTGAATAAGCTATAAAAGTCGTTAAAGTAGTTCTACTCTTGCCACTTCATTGACTCTGGTATTCTACACACCTTGACGCATATAAAAAATACTTCATTGTTGATCAACTCTTGAATCTAGAAAGCAGTGAATCTCTACAACTTAATTCTGTCACAAATTTTATGATATAGGCTATATTATGAATATTATCAGTCATTTTATTTTTATTCTTCAAAACGACTGATCAGAATTGCTTACAAAATCGTATTAATGTGTAAAATCCATGTATACACATTTAGAGAAAATTTCATCCCATTTGGAGAGATTTTATTTTTCAACATTTTCCACTCAACCAAATCTTATGGGGTTTTTAGAAACTTTGAGATGATGATTCTCAAAATCGGTCCGACCGAATCATTCCAAAAACTATACAGTTCTAGGTTGGATGAGTTTGCGTGTACAAAAAAGTTTCATGTTGATCAGTCAACCCTTGCGACCTGTGGAGTGCTAACAAAAAAAAAAAAAAAAAAAAAAAAACACACAGACAAAGCCATATAAGAGTGGGATGGAGATTTCGCTACGCTCATCAATGACAAAAAATACTAAATACGAAATATAAAAAACAAATACTGTTTGGTATATTTATACTATTATAAATAACTAGGAAAACGCGGGATGCGCGTTGTTAGACGAGCTTAGGGGTATAGAAATCTGGAATGAAAAATAATTTGTCAACCCAATCTACATCTACAGACCTTGGATCACTCCAAACGTTCAAAAACCTTACGAGAATCAGTTATGTCACGGCCTTCCTCTTCATTCATTTCAATCGTTTTGAATTAATTGGTGACACTTGTTGCTATAGATTTAATTGGTTCCCGTAATTGCCTAAATTGATGGGAAAATGCTTTATAAATGCGTTTTCTTCGTTATTTCTCATCCGATTGATGCGAAAAATCTCTCAAAATGTGCTTAATAGTTTCCTTTATATTCGGCGAAAATTTGAGAGGTCTTGAAAAATTTTGATTTTTCAAGTATTTTCCTCCGGGTTATTCTAATGGGGATTTTTGAAATTTCTAAAATTCATAAAAAAAAAGTTACCACCCGATAATGCCACAAAACTATACAGATCTAAGTTAGATGAGGAACCATGACGAAAAAAAGTTTGAAGTTGATAGCTGTAGCCGTTTGACCTGTGGAGAACCGACAAAAAAACATAAAAACAAAAAAAAAAAAAAAAAAAACATAAAAACGAACACCAATTTTTTCAGTATGTCAAATTGAATCCTCGCTAAAGCTCGTCTAATAATAAATACCCAGCCCCTAAGTTAGAGTCGTGTTGATATATTTGATTCAAGTCGACTTTTATCTTATTGTGTTTATCGATGTGTTGGTTGTTTAATAATTTACGGGGGCGCTGACGAGCGTATAACGGAACAAAGTCGACTAGGTCGTGTGACATGGGCTTCGGGGTACTTTTCAATGAATGCAGGTAAGGTTAGACACCCGAATCCACGTCATCAATATCACGCATCCGAGTCGACTTTATTCCGGTATACGCTCTTCAGGCGCGCCTAATTTACAATGTTTGGAGAAGTCATTATCAGATCTATTATTCATCCATCAAGAGAGTAGGAATACTATACTTCTGACAGTTGACAGTATTTGAAATCGACAAAAAATGAAGAATACTAGGAAAACGCTATATATGCGTTGTTAGACGAGCGGATAGTAATAGTATGTCGACTTTTATGGCCAAACTTTTGCCCACATTCGCCAATTGGGTGACACTTAATTCAGAAATGGGTAAAAACTGCTTCGAGTGGTACCAATTCAGCACATTTTATAGTTTTTTTTCAAAATGGCTCAACCGATCAAGCTGAAAGTTTTCAGAAATCAGAATGTAACCCAACTTCACGCGAAATTTCATTTTTTTGGAAAATAAAAATATTTCCTTTTTTTCCGCTGTGCTATTCTAATGGGTATTTTTGAAATATCAAAAATTCATAAAAAAAAGCAAACATCCGATATTGCCACAAAACTATACAGATCTAAGCTGGATGAGTAACCATAATGAAAAAAAGTTTGAAGTTGATAGCTGTAGCCGTTTGACCTGTGGAGAACCGACAAAAAACATATATAAAAAAAAAAAACATAAAAACGAACACCATTTTTTTCAGTATGTCAAATTGAACCTTCGATAAAGCTCGTCTAATGAAAGCGAATAAAAACATTGCCCTGTTTTCTTCGCATACCGGCAAAATAATCAGAAACGCTCGAGGGTCGACGCTTGGGTCAAAAATTCCACAACAATTATTGTGAACATTTCAAACTAACAAAAGTAATATGTTTACACAATTAGAATTTTCATAAGTCAGCTGTTTGATCAATATCAATATTCCAGTTGGCAATAAATGATAGTCACCGGCACATGTAGCTGAGTCTGGTTAACGCACTTGCTTCATGTGACCCGGGAGGAAGTGGACATATCGAACCCGGTTCGATCCCCGCCACCGTCCATCTTTACAGGGGTTTTTCGTGGTTGCCCTTTGTAGTCTGGGCTAATTGTGGTTCCCACAATATAGGCCACGACCGCTTCCTTCCCACTATCCTTCCCATTACCCATAAAACCGTCATCTCATCATCCCATCATCTCATTAATCATTCATCCGACGCCAATAGATCTTATATCAATAGATCAATAGATTAGATCTCATCACAATGCGTCGTTAAAACCCAATATATATATTTTTTAAATAATAATAATGGTTTGTGTTTTGATAATGGGAATGAAACAATTCTGGCCTATTGTTTACCATCCCAGTATTGACCTGAACAACAGAGGGAAACCACGAGAGAAAAAAACTGTCAGATTGGTCGACCATAGCGGGAATCGAACCTTGGTCTCCTGAATGACGGTTCGATGTTCTAGCCACTGGACCCATCTCAGTAACTGAAGAAAATGTATTAATAATAAATCAATCTTGAATCGAATTGAATAATGTGAATCGAATCCTGCAGCTTTCAAAAAAAAAGAATATGAGATTCCCCCCTCCCCCCCCCCCCCCCCCTCCCACCCCAACAATACCACGAACAATCGACCCAACACTCACACACACACACCAGATCGCCGTCTGTGATTGCACAGACATTTAGACAGTTTCTGGTCAGTTAGGAAAAAAAAGAGATTTGTTGTAAAAGGGGGGATGTTAAAAATGGCTGCACATTTTACCGATAAATAACATAAAACAGTTGTAGTCTTGTGCCCTGTGCTCGATTGCACCTTGAGCGACGCGTGGTCGGACAGACGACGATAACCCATTTCAGACAGCTGCCGTGACGCGTCGTTAACTGACCGGTCGTTTAGAAGTGGAGCGGTGAAGATTACGACCGCCACTCCTTTCTATATTCTACATTTATAACGCTCGGGTGGTTTGTGCCTTCTTGCGCGTGGGTACTATATTTTTTAATATCATTTATATTGAGTTTAACGACGCACTGTACTGATGATTCTGATCTATTGGCGTTTGTGAATGATATATGAGATGGTGGGATGATGAGATGAAATTTATTCTATTAGTTGTTTATTTTTTGGATAGTGCGAAGGAGTCGGTCGTGGCCTGTTGTTAAGATTCCACGGGAGTCGTTTCAGCGAAATATCAGTTTCTTGGTGATAACTTTTGAACGGTATGAGATATCAAAATTCTAATACGCGAAAAATACAGATAATTATAATAGCTTCAAGATAATATAAGTTATAACTATTTGAGTCACGTTGCATAACTGTCAAGCGTATACAGCTAAAAAAGCACATTTTTTAGCTGTATATACGCTTGATAGTTATGCGACATGACTTAAATAGTTATAACTTATATTATCTTGAAGCCATTATAATTATCTGTGTTTCTCGCATATTATAATTTTGATATCTCATACCGTTCAAAAGTTATCACCAAGAAACTGATATTTCGCTAAATCAACTCCCTTGGAATCTTAATCCTATAGTACTGACCTGAACGAAAGAGGAAAACCACGAAAAAAACCATGTCAGGATGTTCGATCATGGCGGGAATCGAACCCTGGTCTCCTGAATGACGGTTCAGTGTACTAACCACTCGGCCACACGTCTCCACGAGAGATGGATGGAGGTTACGAGCGACCGTCCTTCCTATCCTTCACCACTAGCGTGCGGGTGGTTTGGGCCTTCTTATTTTATGTTACAAGTTTGGAAAATGTGACAAACTGTTGGACAAATAGGAACGACCTCACATTTATTCTACTCGGTTACTTTAATGCTTTAATAATGGTTACTTTAATAAATATGTCAAGACAACCTGAATACCGACTCGCAGTGAAACACAAACATTTCATAGATTTCTCAAGTTCCTATTTTGAACTTGATCTGTCAAGCCTTTTTTCAAATACCTTGAAGAAACAATAATTTCCTTTTCGAACTTGCGTCGTCGATGCTTCGTTACACAACTCTCCTCGTCGTATTGGAGCCGGTAACCCATTAGAAGCAGCTGCATGGTCAATGTGAGGATTTAAGGGCTGGTCATTTTACACCACAATGGCCAGTCAGTTAGATATATTGATCATCTGTTACGTCATCAATAGGAATAAGGACTTCTTTGAATGAACACTTCTTTACACAAAAACTGGGAGCCATTTCGGATGTTTTTACTGTTCAAGTTAGAATACACCGAGGCAATACACCGCAGGAAAAGAAATATGGAATTTGGACTAAAAAGTAATAATAATCATAATAATAATAATGTTTATTTGTACAGATTGATCATATACATGATATTGCCATCGTCATGAGAGAGAATAAAAATAAGATTGATATTATGGAATTATGGAATACATAAAAAATCATTTTTCAAATTGTCAAGGTTCAAATTGTCACATATATAGCAGTATATATACACACCAGAATACCAAGCTTCGTAAGATGTTAAAAGAGAAGATGCCATATTATGTCTTTATATTTATGGAGCATCTCGTATGTACATACTAAGTATGAAACTTTTCCCAGAACTTTAGCATTTTTCTTTATCTCATAACTTATCTCTATACTATTTACAATTTTTTAAATACGGTATATTATATATTTACTAGGAAAACGCCATATATGCGTTGTTAGACGAGCGAATAGTAATAGTATGTCAACCCTTTTTCAAAACTTCTGCCCACATTCGCCAATTGGGTGACATTTGAGTTATAAATGGGTAAAAAACTGCTTCGAGTGGTACCAATTTAGCACATTTTATGTTTTTTCTTCAAAATGGCTGAATCGATCAAGCTGAGAATTTCCAGAAATGTGTATCAGAATGTAATTCAACTTCATATGAAATTTAATTTTTTTTAAATGGAACTATTTTCTTTTTTTTCAGCCGTGTTACTTTAATAGGTATTTTTGAAATTTCTAAAATTCATAAAAATAAAAGTTACCACCCGATAATGCTACAAAACTATACAGATCTAAG
The DNA here is from genome assembly GCA_964007535.1 of Brachyptera risi. Lineage (NCBI taxonomy): Eukaryota > Metazoa > Arthropoda > Insecta > Plecoptera > Taeniopterygidae > Brachyptera > Brachyptera risi. Next base: position 17,785,434 of record OZ023336.1, read on the forward strand.
TTAGATGAGGAACCATGATAAAAAAAGTTTGAAGTTGATAGCTCTAGCCGTTTGACCTGTGGAGAACCGACAAAAAAACATAAAAAAACAACATATAAGTACGAGCACCAATTTTTTTCAGTATGTCAAATTGAATTCTCGCTAAAGCTCGTCTGAATAATCTGTTTGGGGTAGTAAGATCGCCTTTGTGGATCCCCAGTCAAACGTTTTTTTCTATCATTAATCCTTTATCTTTATTGGGAAACAATATAAATGAACCTTCCGTCTTCTTGAATTGAAGTATCGAACCAAAGACCTTATAGTATCTAACTTCGTTAGAACGAAGTTAGATACTAAGGTTGGAGTCAAAAAAGCCGTGGCTTTCATCACGAAAATGTTGTGTTGAAAAATCGGAGTGGGAACCGGTAACAAAATTTCGGTCGAAATTTCGTCAGTCAACCCTAAAAAAATTACGAATAGAAACCTGCATGCAGGCTTAAGATATCAAATTATGAATTCACTCACAATCTCTAATAATTGATATTCACAACACGATAACTATCAACAAAGGTGTGATTCTACCAAATCTCCATAAAATTCTGCCTTTTTAAATCACTCAAATTATTGCATATAGCATCAGCAACCAAAACGAAATTATTGAGAATTGGGGAACTATATGTATATAGGCCTATATTGTTAAGAAATTGAAAACATTACATTGGTGAGAAATAGAGAGTCCATGAGAGAGAGAGAGCGGCGCCATGGGGACTGAGGCGGTCATGTCATACTTATTCTGATGGTTTACATCTCAATTCAAAATTAAATATATTAATAATCCATCATCATTTGCATGTAAATAACATGTACTTCTGTGCACATAGGCCCACGGTACACAACCTAGGATGGACATTGAAAAAGCGGCGACCATGTTTTGGCCAAAAAATTACTTTACGGTTACTCTATAATATAATATAATATAATATGCTCTTGAGAAATAGGTATACACGAATCAACTATGAAGCTTTGTTGAATTGGCATAATTTATACCGTGATGTAGGCCTACACTAAATGTATTACGTAGTAAGTATCATGAACTTTTCAAAATATTTTTTTAATTCATCTTAATTACCCCACCAACAGCTAGATTATATGGGGGTACGGATAAGCGGGTGATGATGAAACGACGAAATGATGAAAGGTGAAGACGAATTAAAAACTGTTGTAAAACAGATGAGAATTTACGATGTATTGTATACCTTTATTTAAATTTACTCAATTCCTTACATATGTCACAAAACATGTGTATACCATGCGATTTACTTGGAACGGCTCCCAAAGATGGCGCTTTGTGACGCAATTGTCAGCGATGAACATTATACATGAACATAGATAACATATACAAAAATTATGATACATGACAAATAAATAAATAAATATATATATATATATATATATATATATATATATATATATATATATATATATATATATATATATATATATATATATATATATATATATATATATATATATATATATATATATATATATATATATATATATATATATATATATATATATATATATATATATATATATATATATATATATATATATATATATATATATATATATATATATATATATATATATATATGTATATATTATATATATATATATGTATATATATATATATATATATATATATATATATATATATATATATATATATATATATATATATATATATATATATATATGTGTGTGTGTGTGTGAATATATTATTCATCGAAGTCGTCTTTTTTCGGTTGGCTAATCGTTCAGATTATGTTCAAGGTGCACCCATGTTTTGAAACCACCGCATTTCCGGTCAAGTTGCTCCCATTTTATGAGAACCGATAAGTCCTATTCACCGCGCGGGCCAGCTCTCCTATTCACCATTCACCACTCACCATTCACTAGCCTCACATCGAGCGTCTTCTAGGGCAGAGTAAGATATATATGTATTGATGTGAACGGAATCCAAGAGCAGTAGTAATAGTCTACTCTTGCATGGTCATTTCTTTGAAGGAATTTTACTACCTCTTTTTTTCCGTCGTTTTCGTACTTTTGACAATAGAGTCGAGAATTGACAAGAATGTGCAATGAAATGAATGGTTGTAGGGCGGTTTATGAGGTACAAAAGTATTGTTACATATATATTCTTGGAATGAGATGATTTTTTTCAAAGAAAGTAATTCATTTCGAAATAATAAATTTGGTTCCTGATCGGTATGCTATTAGATATATTCATTGAATTACTTAATTTTAATATTCAACTTTTTTTCTTGAAGAAATAAACTTTATTGGTCCCTGACTAAATTATAAAACAGGATAGCAGTCAGTATGAAAAATATAGAGAAATAGATTGAAAATATTATATATTGATACATGAAAAGGGAACTGATCGAATAGAAAAAATGTAGAAACAAAATAGGATAATACTGAGATACAATTGGTGAATTTGATTCTTTTTTCGGTTGTTGATTTTAGTGAATTTTCCTTATATCTCTTGATCGATCATTTAACTATAAGTTGAATACTTATAGCTCGAATCATGATGAAAAACCTGAAGTCTGATATGATCTATGAAATAGAGGCAATTATTAATTTTTGTTTTTCTTCAAAAAATATTCATAAGATGCATTCATTTATATTTTGTCCATGGTAAATGTTTTGGGCTGGGTGTGAATGGTATTAAACATTATATTGAGCTGCTTCGATTGAGAACGAATTGTCAACAAAGAGCTGAAGTTAATATTTCCGAATAAGACCACAGATAATCGAGCTATTTCTCGATTGGCTGTGATAAGACTTAGAATGACAAAAGGCAAGAAAGTTGGTGATCGTGCTTTTGGAGGGAAAATCTTCGAAAAAAAATATATATTTTGCCTTAGAAACTTCATGACTGATCACACAACCCTTCCCCCCAAAAAATTGATGATGAATTCAAATGTATTTTATAATTGTAAATAGTTGATATTGTAATGAATTGTAATGATATTGTAATGTCCCAAAAATTTTCAAAGAATCTTTAATAAAATTTGGTATATCTCCCATCATTAAGAACTTAGTAGTGAGCGTAATACGCGATTCAATTATCATTCTTAGAAATCATTTATACAGTCAAAATTAGCTCCAATATTTCAGTCTTAAATTAACTTCATCTGCAAAATTGTATTTTTATGTTCCTATTCCTTTCTAAATTCCAATTTGTTTGTTATTCTGTGTCGATAGGCAACCCGATGTACATGGGCAGGGATCTCAATAAAGATTTACATATGAGTACCAAATTGATATTTTTTTTCATAATACTGTTAAAGGCCATCACAACTCTGAAACGAAATTTCATCGACTAAGGACGATATTTATTTCCCTAGTGAAAGAAAAGCCTAGAAATCATAACGTCAGTTTGAAAAATTATGATTATTTTTTCATCCTGCTGATACTATGACGAGTCATGACGTAGGCATGAACGATTCTCTACAGAAACATCGAGAATCGAGTACCGTCTACGTCACGACTCGGAAAAAGGGCTGAATCCTAGAGTAAAAATAAATTAGTTTCTGAAATTGAGATGGTGATTTCTAGTTTTCTCTAAAATTAGGGAAATAAATATCGTCACTATTCGTTGAAATTCAGTTTCAAGGTTATGATGTGCTTTGAGCTTTTAACGAAATGGTAATTTGTATTCCATTATACGACATGCTCATATATTAAAAGATACATCCACAATTATAAATAAACCTCCATTTTTAAATTCCATTTTTATATCTCCTCATCTTACATTCATCCCCCCCCCCCTCCCCCCTCCACCAACCCTCAGATCAAACCCCACTGAACCCCAGCTCAAAGTCGCGTGCATCTCACACTTCTTCCTCTTTATCCCACTTTTTAACCTTTTGATCCAGAAACACACACTCACACACACTTCATCAACCTCCTAGCACGCACACGCACATACAGCCGGTCATCACGCGCAGGTGCACGCACTTTTACTTCCTAAAAACCTACCCTTATTGTGGCATCTTTTACATAAGCACACACAAGACCGCATGAACCTTTTTTTCGGCCCCTCGAAAAACGCGTAGATATATAAGAAAAACTCACTTATTTCATCTCTAATACCGGTTTTCCTTATAATGATTATCGAACACATCAGGGGGGTATAGGTGGGGCTTTTTATATTTCATATATTATATATTATTATACTAAATTCTATGAAAGTGTGCTTCGGCCGTTTTTCTACGTTTTTCTGTCCCTTAAACATTGATATGGGCATTTCTTTTGTTTGATCGCCCCGACGTTTTTATAGTTGAGGATTTTTATTCAGTAGCCAGTGTATTGTGTTGAATCACCCCCCTCCCCCCCAACCCCCCTCTTATATTTCTTTCACCCTAAAACATCCCTCACGAGTATTTTTACTAGCACAAAAGATGGCCGCACACGTCTAGCACGCGAGATTCGCTTTTTCCCCCTCACCCCCTGCCTTTCGATCACTTTTAATGGGGTGTTTTAAGGGGAGATCATCCCTTAGGAAAGAGAAAAATGCATGTCTTTCGTCCCCCTATAGCGTTCTCTCGCGCGTCGATTCTTTATTATTATATATGAAGAAGATGAAGAAGAAGGGAACAACCCTCAAAAACGCGCGGTGACTAAAATAATCCACCCCTAACGTAGGTTGTGTTAGGGGTGAGTTTTGTAAGCTATATTCGCTCCCCAACGGAATAATATCGATTTTTCGTTAGATTTGTGTTCTTTTTTCTATTTTTGTAAATGAGTTTTTTTTCCCTGTATGAAGTCTGTCTCCCCTGCTCCCATATTTTCCCCCCTTGTTCCCCCTTGTCGATTACTGAACAGCCAATGGGAACGCGCCGAATTGTAAAAAGCTGTTTTCAACCAATCGGATGTTGATTGGAATTGGTTATACAAATGAGAGACGTTTTTTTAGTTGAGTTTTTATTGAAGTTTTTATTTTGATACTCCTCTTTTTATTCTATCAACGAATGAAAAAGCTTTTTAATCATATGAACCAATCCTGAGGAAGCGTTACCAACGATGCGCATTTTATTATATTTTATGTATACTTTTTTTATTAATTGAATTTTGTTCATAATGTTGCATATAGATACTTCAAGTTTCTTGTTGTATATTCATATGACTTTTACCGAACAACTATTTATACAAACAATAATAGTTGTAACACCGGCTCATGCAGCTGAGTGGTTAACGCACTCGCTCCATGTGATCCGGGAGGTGAAGGGCAATATCGGACCCGATTCGATCCCCGCCATCGTCCATCTTTACGTTTTTTTTTCGTTGTTTCTTTCTGTGGCCTAGGCTAATGGTTCTCACTATAGGCCACGACCGTTCCTTTCCACTATCCTCCCCATAAACCTTCATCTCACCATCCCATCATCTCACTAATCATTCATTCGACGCCAATAGATCTTAGTTATCATTATAGTGCGTCGTTAAAAAACCCAATATAAAAAAAAAGTTGTAACAGAATTCCTTATGCTTTGCCAGCATGTCATTGCTTCAAAGTTTGAATTATTTTGTTTATCTTACAAACCGATTGTGTATAATATTGCATTGCACAATATTGTGAAATTATTGTTCTGGAAATGACTATTCTTTATTCGTTTGTTCTCTGCTCATCAATAGGCTCTCTCTCTCTCTCTCTCTCTCTCTCTCTCTCTCTCTCTCCCTACACATCCAAGAGTGAGTAGAACGATTACTTATAAAATGTACATTTCGTTATCTTGACAAACTTATAGGGGAATCAATTCGTTAGTAACTCGTTCATTCAATTCTTGCCATCTAAAGTGCTTCATTCATAAATTAGTGTAACTTATTTATTTCATTTGCTGTGGCTTATTTATATGAGCTATGACTATTCACTGTGCTACCAGCACGAATTCAAATTTTAAAAGATATACATTATTCAAGACTATTTTGAATGAATATTTGTTGAAAAATGGTATACCTATATTCAGTTTTTCAATTCTGTATTTGTTCCTGAGAAATGGAATGTGCGTTATATATATATATATATATATATATATATATATATATATATATATATATATATATATATATATATATATATATGTATTTATATATAGGGCCTATATATATATATATATATATATATATATATATACACATATATAATTTCATTTTGCCAATCTGCATTATTTGAATATTCATCGAATTATAAATCGTGACGATTTCTGAATTCGATTTCGTGAGCTCTTCCCGAGAAGAATTACAAAATCCTAATCCAATAACGTATTTTAAATAATATATCTGCCGATAACAATATGACTATGTCTATAGGCCCACTGATCAACCTGTTGAAATTGAGATTATTATTATTATTATTATTATTATTATTATTATTTTTGTATTTGTTCATTCATGGTTGTTATCATCACCATAATATAGCAAATAATGAACGTGAAATTGTTATTTGCTGACTGAAATGGACAGAGGACGTGACAGAAAAGCATAAAACAAAAAAACAATTCTGCTCAATAGTGATTCAAAATTTAAAATAGTACCCCATTCAAAAATTGTAATCGTATGAAGTGAATGAATCAATAAATGAATAGGCCTACAGGATATTCGAATAATTGATTTGACTTCGACTTATCTCAAATATTCATGAAGCAGATGTCTGTCTGCTTGGTTTCTTGGCTCGCTTTCGGTTCTTTGCTTGGGTTGGTCAAACTTTTCAATCACTATTTTTATCTCGTCTATTTTTCATTCCTTCAAAAAGAAAAAAAACGAATAATACAGAGGAAGTACGAAATAAGTCAACAGAAATCGAAATTGTAAAGAGAAGATTTGATAGTTTGAAAAGCGTTTCACTATTATTCGATATTTTAAAAGACCGCGCCTAACCAAAAGACAACCCCCTCTCCCCCCCCGAATCTCCACCCCCAAAATGTCACCCAAAGAAGATCGATTGATTCTTCTAAAAAGACATTCTTACCTCACTGTGATTTATGACGAAGAAATGAGACAAGATTCGATATTTTTATATAAATAGAACGTTCTAATCATATTTGAATTGTTGAGGGCGGCGGTGAACTAAACGCTGGCTCGGTCGGTAAAAGGTGTGCATGAATGATGATGGTTTTTTGATGAAATATGGTTGTTAAAGGAAGTTCAGCTCTGCATCATCAGTCGTGAGTTTTGTTTACTATACAGCGTATTTGTGTACGCGTTATTTGCAAGAAGTCCGCACAAGAAAAGTAAAAAATACACACATTCATCTCTCTGATAAAAGTTGAAAAAAAGATAACAAAGACTTCTATGTCGGATTTTGAGAGTTGGTCTTTTCGTACAATTTTGTATACCTCATTCTAATCCAACTGCTGCGTTGAACGGTAATTTTATTCACCTATAGTGCGAGACTGTTAAATATATATGCACCGATACTTGTGGTATCTAATATGATATAATGTATGTAATGTGTAATCACGAATGATATATAGCAAAATATGTGAAATTAGTCGCACATATGATACAAATGATAGCAAGCATGGTGAGAAAGACATAACCATATATATATATATATATATTCATTCATATATATATATATATATATATATATATATATATATATATATATATATATATATATATATATATATGTATATATATATATATATATATGAATATATATATATATATATATATATATATATATATATATATATATATATATATATATACATATTTATATATATATATATATATATATATATATATATATATATATATATATATATATATATATTTATATATATATATATATATATATATATATATATATATATATATATATATATATATGTATATATATATATATATATGAACTTATTTGTGGAGGAGGCAGCAGTGAGTCAGCAACTATTTCATACATAATATAATATCTAGTAAAATATACTCCATACTAGTGACAACAATAAAAATCGAAATTTCAGTCCGAAATACTATTATTCCACCCTCACTCTTACTCTCTATGGACCGATATTTTGTGATTGGTCGTCAGTTTTTACGATGCACGCGTCTATTATTGACCACCCATGCGCCCCCCCCCCCCTCTCTCTCTCTCTCTCTCTCTCACTGCAGTCTCTCCTCGCGTGTTGATGCCACAAGCTGGCTGCAGCCGGCGCTAAAACAACAGACAGCCCCACACCTTTACAACAACAACCCCCTCACCCCCACCCTCCGACCCCCCCCCCCGACCCCCCACCCAAACCTCTCACCACCCACCCAATGTCCGACACGGACTTCACACTGTAAACATGTTGCGAGAGACAAAAGTAAAGAAGAGCAAATAGAAGAATAAAGAAGAGTAAAGAAGAGAGTGCATGGAGAAGAGTGGAGAAACGAAACTTGGTCGTGTTACTGAAATTGCTGCCGACCTCCACTTTATTCCGGGCATCTCAAAAATCACAACAATTTCTTCAGATTTTTTTTCAATTTCACATCATTCGATTCCCTAATTATGTATTAAAAAATAGTAAATAAGGAAAGGAACATCTAGCTCACTGTTTCAAATTTATTATTCATTTCAGTCAGTTTGTTCAAATGTATAATTTTCAATACATATACTTTGTCACAAATAGAAATTTCAAGCATTCCTAACACACGGGAAAGTCTCCCTCCGTAGCTCAATCAGCTAAGGCACCGCTTCAGAAACTGAAGTCAGCTCGGGCTTAGGTTCGAGTCCCACATAAGGCATGGGTTTTTGTAAACGTCCTTTCACTCATCATCGCTTCATAGTCTCACACCTGCTCATTCGTATTCGTATCCCCGTATAACCTGTAATCCCATATCCGTGGAACTAAATATAAATTCCCAATTTTGTCAAATATCTACATTTTCAAAATCTCATCTCCGTATTTATACGACATCATCCCTTCTCCAACGTCGAATTGGTGATGTGTTTAAGGGTGCAAACGACATCGGTTCGTTCCACCCTCTTCGCCTTGCGTCAATCTTTCACTCTCTCGGCGGCAGCATCTAGACCTACCCCCCCCCCCTCCTCCCCCGTCTTGTAATATTTACTGTCGTCTCTGCATCAGTCAATGCCTGTATGTCATCCAGATCTCCCCCCCCCCCGCCGTACCCCTGTCCCAGCACACACGTGCCATTCTTAGGTACTGGGTGGGGTGGGGGAGGGGAGGGGGGGATATTAATTATATGGTAAATAAACGGATTAAAAGTCGTGTTATTTGTGTATTTTACTTTAATGTCGTAATTTGTCAAAAAATAAATGAACATCTAATACCCTAATGAAACTGTAAGGAAAATACACTGAGTGCCTGAATTATCAAACAACTTACTCTGCTATTATTTTTAAACTGCTGTATTTTAATGACTTGCCATATATTGTTCGCACATTTATATGCAACGATCAACATGGATTAATAAATAAATGATATGAAATGAAATGAAACTTGAAGAATCAACTTGGGAGTAGCCCTAACTGGCAGATTAAAGTTGTTATCACCAAGGTTACCTATGCTATTTGTTTTCACTAATTCTGAGATAAAGGCTAACTGGAATTGGTGATGCTGGGTCTAAGAAAAATATTAGTTATTAGTTCGGAATTATAGGAGATATCAGATGTCACATACCGATAAACACATATAGGGCTTCAACACATATAAATGTTCATTTGTATTTTGTATTTTGTATTTTGTATTTTGTATTTTTTTTTAAAATTATGTTACTCATGTATTATGTGCGAATAGAACGAATATCAAATTGAATTGAATTGAATCGATGAAACTCAAAATTCTTCAATACCTCAAAAACCATTTGGTTCAAAATTCAATCGAAATTGAAATTTCATATAGGTGGGCCTATGAAGTTGAATATTCATTCGTTTTCAGCCGTATACTCGTGAGTTGGAATTTAATTCTCACGCATGCGCCTTTATGAAGACATGGATGCGCTAATATTACTGTGTAGTTCAGTGTATGAGAATTTGGATACATCTTCGTTGCAAAAATATTACTAAAATCATCATGATAGCTCGCTATATCAACTTACATATACGTGCTCTTAATATAGTTTTTCCCTGAGATAATAATGAAATTGAGAAGTATTCATCAAGTCTGAAATGGAAGTGAAATCTATCCTTTCCCCCACCCCTCCCCTCCCCTCCCTTACCCCTGTCAATCTGTCGATCGCTGGAGTGGTAATCAATTCAACATATTGGTGGAGGTGCCTAGTTACCAATATACACAATAACATCTCAAAACAACTGAAATCTCAGTTGAGGCATATAGCTGCATTTGCGAGTTAGACAATAAATATCAAATATATATATATATATATATATATATTTGTATATATATATATATATATATATATATATATATATATTACCGAGATAAGTCACTGAACGTTTAGAAGGCGTACATATTTGTCATAATTTATATCAGTGATAATATAGAATGCCTTGCCTCTAAGATTCTATTGGAAATGTCCAATATGGCCGCCGAGATTGTGAGACAAGCATATGTCGCTATCGGCTGCAGGAGTAACGTATCTTGGTAAGGTAATATAGGCCTATATCTATGGTTAAAGTGTATTTGTATCAATACATGGAATATATGACACAGAGTATATGCTATGCAGGTAATCCCTAGCCTCTTCATCATTGAGTGACTGTGGCTAACCTCCACCAACACACAAGTGGGTTTATAGCTGTCTTTTCTATCAATCATTTTTCTTACAGTTTCTTTTTTATATTCTTCTTCTCGAACATATATATATATTCATTGAGAGTATTGGGTCGGTATATATTTGTGCTGCTAAGATCGGCTCAGCCATTCATGACGGTTAAAAAGCGGGGGCTTAGGGGTGGTTTTTAAGGATGGTTTATTGTTGTGGCCAGATCGGAAGCTGCATGATGTGTATAAGCTGGACCGAAACTACAGCATCGTGCGACCACCCCCATCTGCTTGGCGTGCAAGAGAGCGGTAACAAAACTGTCACATTTTTTCAGATTTTCTTGACAAATATTTAAATATACTTTTTTTGTATGTTTCTAGGTGTCGTACACATTTTTATTGTATGGTTTAGGCAATGTATGGTTCATATTTATAAATATAATGGAACAGAGATTAGAAAATTCATTTAAAATATAAATTAATTAATTGGGTAGAACATAATAAACGGTTCAAGTATTTCCCCTACAATTTGGAGGTATAGAACAACGCAGAATTCTCAAATGGAATATATTGAATTTTCTATAGTTTTTTCAACGATTCATTTACATTTATTTGATTGAGAAAATTTAATGTCACACACTTTCCTCAAAATGATTATCTATATACATAAATGTAATCATTATCAATATTATTTTTCAAATATATGAAAAAAGAAGAACTCATTTTTTTCTCGTAGATTCATGATGAGATATACCTAATTAAAATGATCAGTTTCATGAGCTGAGGATGAGCCTAATGAGGATGCGTATTGCTCATCCAGAAACCCACTCATCCGATGATTGGGGGATGATGTATATTTCTCAAAGAATGAAAGATTTTGGCGAAGCAAAATTGAAAGATAGTTTTATAAAATCATGTTCAATTTAGTTCTAATCTGTCCGCTTTTTCGGTTCTTTTTCCTTTTCCATTTGTAAATTTGTAGTTATTTTTATTTCTACATCATTTGCATTTTAGTCATAACTCATAATGTTGGGTGGAAGAACAGATACTCATGTATCTGAACCTCGCCGTTTCATTTTTTGTTAAATAATCATCTCATTTTGGAATTCTTATATGTAAATTGTTATTTCTTTGTTTTTTGCTACTATACTATACTCAAAAATGAATAAAGTCTAATTAATTAAAAGATAATATCGGGATTATTATTTTTTTTTTTAATAACATCGTAACTTGATACAAAATCATTGTTCCCCAATTAAGGCTATGGATGGAAGATAGGATCGTTTGGACGGGGCACCACAAGGGCGATCTTACCACCCCATTTTGATTATTCAAAACTAATGAACTTCAACACCAGGACTGCGCTGTTTGTGACCATAATTTTTCGCCGTAGATAAAAGTCTTTCAGTATAAACACACGAATGTTGATATCTTCCACTTTGAACTAAGTCTCTTGGGCAATGATCACTTCTTTCCCTTGACAGCAGATGTAAAATTGATCATTATACAAAATGCACAAATTAAATGAGTGATAGGCCTATAATGTTATAATTAGGCCTATAGCTCTACTAATTAATGGTCGTGGCCAATTAGTACTTCATCCAAGCATTTGCTTCGAGGACTGTGGGAAACCACGAAAAACCACGTCAGGATGGATAAAAAAAAGGTGTTTGTTGGTCTTGAGCTTTTTCTTCCAACTTCTTCTCTTCTTTTTTTCTTTTCTTTTTTTTCAACTTCTTTTTTTTTCGGGATTATACCCTGATTTCTGAATAATCGTGAATGTTTTCAGTTCTTAGGAACAATCCTTTCACAAACATTTTCTTTCGTTTAGTTATTTATACCGTGATCGTGGCTCCGCTTATATTTACCGCACGCCCTTCAAGTTGCTGCGAGAGTCGAGAACTCTCTGAACGTTGAAAACACCCACCACTTAACAAAGCGGCCGCTTCTCAACAATTGTAACAAAACAACAACAAAAAGAACACATTTCGCTGCACTCGAAAAAAATAATGTGAACCTTCTTGGACTTATATATTTGAATCCTCAACCAAAGGCAAGTATACGTTTATATAGGCCTAATCATGCGTCTATCCCAATTTGTGCAGTATATATTTAGATTGCTCATCCGTTAAAATGTATGTTGAATCAGGTTTAATTTTGATCATTGCGATGAAACCAGATTTTCCATACATATTACTTGATAAAGATAAAGGCAGCTATTTTGAAGTGTATGTGCGTAGAAGATTCACCTATAATATGTCAATAAATTCTATTTAGAATGTAAATTATATGTACCAGTAATATTTATCTCATCACTATTTTATTCACGACTAGCGAGTACCTGGCATGCGTTGCAATGCCAGTGAAAGAAAGAAACTGTTTGCGTTTTAATTCTGTTTATTGAAGTGCTTTTGGATATACGATATTTTTGTTTCCCCCCCTCCCCCAATCCCCCGCGAAACCTTCGCGGGCTCGCGTACAACGCAATTTCGAGTGCCGTCTTGAATATTCCCGAAGCTTCGCGAGCGTGCACACAACAACCCCCCCTCTCGCGACCCCCGCACCATCGACCCCCCCATAGCCCCCCGACCCCAGCCCCCCAGTCCCCGACCCCAGTCCCCCAGCCCTCCCGATCCCCAATCCCCCGCAAAACCTTCGCGGGCTCGCGTACAACAACAACTCACCCAAACTTTTGACCCCCCCCCCGCCCCCGACCCCCAACCCCAACCAGCTCCCCACGAAACCTTCGCGGGCGCGCGTACAACAACCCACCAAAGTGTTATCGCAATCGGATTAGCGGTATAGGAACGCACAAGGGACAAACATACAAACATGCAAACAAACAAACATTCATTTTTATATAAACTTATATATAATGTAATTTTCATAGCTATAATAATCATCCATGTAGGCCACATACAGTTAGAACTGAAAGAAGCATGCGATTAGGAAGTGAACAATATACATCATTTATAAGACCATTACCGAGATACATTATACTCAAAACGTTAAAAAGGCATTCATATTTGTGTCTTGGCAGTAGATTTTTTTTTCTATATTGGAATTTTAACGACGCACTATACTGATGGCTACGATCTATTGGCGTTGGTGGATGATGAATGAGATGATGGGATGACGAGATGAAAAGTTATTTTATTAGATGTTTTGGATGGTGGGAAGGAGTCGTTCGTGGCCTGTTGTCAAGGAAGTATCCCAGTATTAACCTGAACGACAGAGGGAAACCACGAAAAACCCCTGTCAAGATGGTTGACCATGGCTGGAATCGAACCCCGGTCGCCCGAATGACGGTTCAGTGTGTTACCACTCGGCCCACGCGTCTCGGTTCTGGCAGTATAGCTTCACACCGCTTTACAAACCAGGAAGTTTCTACCATATTCGACATATGTTAGTGATAATATAGAATGCATTGCTTAGATTCTATTTGTAAATGTCCAACAATATGGACGCCGAGATTGGAACGAACGTGTGTCGTTATCGGCTGCAGGAGTAACGTATCTCGGTGAGATAATAATTCTATATCTATGATAAGATCATTGAAATTGTAAGAAGTATATATACTACCCTCAAGTGATGTGACACATTTTTTGTGATAAGTGTACATCAAAAAAGTGTACCCCCCCCCCCTCCCAACTGTATTCTCTAAGTCTAAGCACAACTTCAGCATAATTATAACTTGTTTGTTCACAACTTTTATGATTGCTATTGGCAACCTGACAAGATGAAAGCAAACTTCCTATTTTGAAAGAAAAAATCAGATATCACTTAAAAATTCATAACGTTTTTCGGTATCCACAAATAAACATGTCTTTGAATTGTCAGCAATCCAATAAGCATTTAAAAAGAATGTATTTGTCATGAAAAGTTTGCCACTAGATATTCAAGTTCCGATCGACCGTCCCCCCCTATCTCACAACACTAACGCACGGATGATTCGCGCCTTCATCTATCGCCAATACTTGTATTCATGAGATATGTAGACTCCGATCGACCGTCTCCCCTATCTCACAACACTAACGCACGGATGATTCGAGCCGTCATCTCTCGCGATCAGAAATGTTCTGACAGCTGATTTGTCAATGAAATAGTGCGTGCCGAATTGCCTACTCGTGCGCCTTACGAGTGAAACCTCGGCCGGACATGTTGTTTGTCTGAGATGTTTTTATGCAGCTGTCATCGAGGTAAGCGCGCGTGCCGGATGGTCCAGCACAGCTTCTTAAAGAGCGCCTCGGGTTACAGGTCGAACACAAATCTCGGTCTGGTTTTTAGTGAAGAAGTAGTTTTTAGGTTGTGATTGAAGTGGTTCTGATGCTTGATGTAGATGTGATATTGATATTTTATATTCGAGCTTTTAGCACAAGTTATTTTGTTTAGGACCCGAAAACACATTTTTAATTTCCTATTTAAAACGTAAAATTTTGACTCGCAACTATTAGGTTCTACTGCTTTGAAAACTAGAAATGTAGATAATATGAATAAATAATGTGTTTGTCTAGAAATATATTTTGATATTTCAGATATTAAAAAAGGAGTTGATCCCCCCAAAAATGTAAGATTTTGAATAGCAGAGTGATTCCATGCCAAAATATACAGAAGATTTATCTGTTATTTTATATTTCATTTCAAATAAAAATCAAGACGTCTAGTTTTCAGAAGCTATATTTCTTAGTGAGCAATGTGTATTTAGTATGCATGAATAAAATAATGATCATAAAATGGATTCCTATATGAGGTTTTACTTCTTACTATTCAACGAATCAACGACGTGTGAATCTATATAGTCATTCTCATTGAAAATGAACACACACAGGCCTATATATTCATCTTATTTGAAGTGTGATGAGAATAATTCGTTTTTTAATAAATATAAGATGGATGATTTTTTTGTTTGATATAATTTTTTTTATTTACTAGTTAGATTGTAGGCATATGTTTACAACATTGAGCATCGTCAGCATCGTCTGTTTACGTTAAAATATACGATACAAATGAAAATATACAAATATACAAAATATTAAAATATACAAATATACAAAATATTAAAATATACAAATATAGTGAAATATTACACTTGATACAACAAGATATGTTCAAACAACATTAGATCAAGGATTGACTAATGACTACCCTCCCTGAATTTCACGTAAGTGTTTCGAAAAAAGCGTTCAGAAGATAAAAACCTAACTTGGATATTATCTTTGATCTACGCGCTTCAACAATCGACATCTTTATCGGATAACGTTCCATTTTTGAAAAATAAGGTAAGAAAAAACACACATCTTCATGGATTGCCACGTGCGCAATCGTCTGCATCATGCGCATGCGTCGATAAGGATCGATAGATCGTATCTCGAACCTAGCACACAAAGATCGATAACCCAATTCGATACAGTTTTGAAATGTTGAATCTAAGTAAAAAAGAATAGAATTTTAGCATGAAAAAAAAGGAAAAAAAGGTTATCGCGTGATGATCATGATGGTCAATATGGTCTTGTTTACTGCATGATGAAATAAATGTAGTTGGCGAAATTCCTTGACCAGGAAGGGGAGGGAGGAGGGGGGGGGAGATGTGTCACGAGAATGTTTTGGCAAATATATTTATTATTTTAAATGTAGTTTAACGACCCCCATAACAGCTAGGTCATACAGGGGTATATGAACAAAAAGGTGATAATGAAACGACGAAGTGATGTAAGTGAGAAGACGTTTACAAAAACACATGCCTTACGCGGTACTCGAACCCACGCCCATCGCCCAACCAGACAATTCAGTTTGTGACACGAAGCAAAAGCTAAGGGGTCACAGGGGTAGCAAAAATGTTCTCAATGTAACTAATTGATTCGTCCATGTTACACGATGGACAGACATGGATTCAAAAAGTAAAAGTGGAACTTGATGTAGACTGCGTTGGATTACGTTTTGCTCTGATTTTAATAATTTTCAGCATCATGTGATATGAACTTCTCCCAACTTTGACAGTGGTTCATTCAAAAGTTCAAAAAGTTCATTCAAAAGTGGTTCTTTCTAATAGATCTGCTGGAACTGGAACATGAATAAACCAAAGAATCAAGAAGAGAACAAAAATGAAGATGAAGATGGTAGCAGACAAAATGATACACATAGTTAGGCCTATCATTGAAAGGAGTACAAGTGATGCTGTAAAAATCGAATTGAATCTTTCATCACAGAGTTACAAGTATTCCGTGATGAAGTCTTCGTTGGAATATTGAAACCGTTCAGAATAGTGCATATCAGTTCAGAAATACAGTAAGAATAAATCGAATCGTGATGATAAAACTATAATAAAATGAACTGATCATTAGTAAAATTACTGGATTATATATAGCTATATAAGCCAGAAACATTTACTTTTATCTCGAAATGAAATAAAATACTCTCACCACTTCTATCGACTAATACATCCCCAACGTTTTCCATCAAAAGTTATTTTTGTTTATTATGTTTAATTATAATAATAAGTTATTATACACATTACTATGAAAACTATATGAAGAATAGCACGAAGTTGAAGTTTTTATCCTTCTACTAACTCACTGTGTAATTCGATCCATATACAATTTCACCCCACTTCCATAACCACTCATTCCACCCTACTTTTTACAATTTTTTTTTTTTTCTACCACCACTAAAAGACTCCCTATACCCCTCGACATTTCCACTATAAATAGGGAATTACAAACACAAAAAACCATCCCCCATTCAACTTTTTTAACCCTCGAGGTTAAGAAGGCATAGGTCTTGTTAACATAATATTAGTTAGGGGTAGTTTTTTCATCAACCACCCTTTTGAAATGTGCAACCTTACACACTTGTAATGGTATTTCTAACCCGGCAGGTAGGTCGTTATATTATGTTTTTTTGTTAATCGCTATAAAGAGGGTGATTTTTTTTTATGTAAGTGGGTTGGGCTACAAAAGTGGAGGGGTTTCTAATTTTATAATATAGAGGGAATGTTTTTTATACGCGCTCACCCTTTTATAAAACATTACCATACAAAATGGTGGATAAAAAATGGCTGACCAGCAATGTACTGGATTTATTAGTGGAAAGTTATAAGATTTGTTTTATTAATCACTGGAATGTAGAAATTAATACACACATTTAATGAATGTGTTTGGCTTTTTTTTGCCTTTTGATCATAATAACAATATATTGTTTGCACCAGAGATATTGAGCATATTCCAATAGTTGAGACTAGAAGAAAAAGTTCTGATTGATCAGGTTGGGAAACTAAAAAAATACGGTCCAATTTACTATTTATTTTTTGTGATGAAATATAGTTTTCAAATTTGATTCAGAATATTAAAGAGTGATAACTAATCAATTGTGAGATTTGGAATCCCTGTAATGTTGAGAAATTAAGTGAATGTGATACATTACGTCGAATTATATCATCTTTAATTAGTAATCACAAGGCAACTTTTTAGAAATTATTCAATTAAAATAAAGTAGTTAGGAGTTCTATACTCTCAAGAATGTCTTATGTCCTTTTTTGAGGCTTTTCAAGGAAAACTTTGATATTCACACATGTTAAAGAAAATGAATAAACGTCTGTGAAATAGACCTATTATTACAATTTGAGGCTAATATTAATACCAATAATTTACCATACATAAAAGAAAGTAAGTGAAGTTCTTTATTTCATGGTTTCAAACTATTCTCTCTCTCTCTCTCTCTCTCTCTCTCTCTCTCTCTCTCTCTCTCTCTCTCTCTCTCTCTCTCTCTCTCTCTGTCTCTCTCTCTTTTTCTCTCTCTCTATCTCTCCCTCTCTCTCTCTCTCTTTCTCTCTCTCTCTCTATCTCTCTCTCTCTCTCTCTCTCTCTCTCTCTATCTCTCTCTCTCTCTCTTGAGAACAGTTTTCATCCCCTGAAACTCTCACACTATTCACTGTCAGATGCCGTGTGTCAGCGCAATTGTTTCTTCCTGCACCCCCTAATAGTTGACCATTGGTCATTTAAACCCCCCTGACCCCTCCAGCTTATCTTGCCCCCCACCCACCCCCTGACCTACCCTTATTTTCATGATGAGGCGACTCACTCTGATTGGCCCGCATAAGAAAGGTCATGTAGATCTTTTTCTGATTGATTATCAATGAGAATTTTTATTTTCAAAATGATCGAAAATTAAGAATGGAAAATATTAAATATATCGTGGTATGAAGGGAACATCAGGGATACGTGATGATGGAGAATCAGTTAATTCATGTATGTCGTCAATTTGGAACTGAAAGATAATTAATACACTATATAAAAATTCAGCTCACCTTAATTCAAATGGGATATATAAAATAAATAACTTTCACTGGCCCCTGGCTCATCACATGGTCCACAGGATATTCGCTGGTATGAAATACTATTTTTCTTTATTTTTAATTGGGAAATAAAAGTTAGATACATTACAATTAACAAAATTCACATCGCTTAATCCACAAAATCTTATAAGGGCTTGACTGTGGCGATAACATAAATGAAATAACTCTATAAAACACACACAAAATAAGTTTAAAAACAGGGAAAAAAAAGTGCAACCTAAAATTACGAAAGAAAACGAGACATGTGCAAAGTTAATCAATTGAAGAAATAAGTTAATAATAAATTACGAATGAGTAAGATGCACGTAGTTGGATAGGTAAAAACAGAATATAGGATTCAACATTGAATAAGTAAAAAATTGCAAATTGCAAATGGTAACATTCTGCTCAGAACATTATACCTTTGATAAAAATAGTGATTTTTACGGAAGAAGATTCTGAGTTGAAATGTATGAGATTTTTGAAGAAAAATAACAAGATTGAAAAATAAATCAAACATCACGAAATGAACTGATAAATGCTGATGGTGATAAAACTAGGAAAACGCCATATATATGCGTTGTTGGACGAGCGGATAGTAATAGTATGTCGACTTTTTTGCCAAACTTTTGCCTACATTCGCCAATTGGGTGACATTTAAGTAAGAAATGGGTGAAAACTGCTTCGAGTGGTACCAATTTAGCAATTTTATGGTTTTCCTTCAAAATGGCTCACCCGATCAAGCTGAAAAGTTTCAGAAATGTGTCTCAGGATGTAACTCGACTTCACGCAAAATTTTATTTTTTTTGGAAAATAATTTTTTTTACGCTGTATTATTCTAATGGGTATTTTTGAAATTGCTAAAATTCATAAGAAAAAACGTTACCATCCGATAATGCCACAAAACTATACAGATCCAAGTTAGATGAGGAAGCATAACGAAAAAAAGTTTGAAGTTGATAGCTGTTAGCCGTTTGACCTGTGGAGAACCGTCAAAAAAACATAAAAAAAAACATAAAAACGAACACCAATTTTTGTCAGTATGTCAAATTGAATCCTCGCTTAAGCTCGTCTAATTAGTTTTTAAATAACTATAACTGATCACTAAATCGAACCTATATACACAGCTAATATTCTAATTTAGATTCCCTTCTTTAACTAGACTGGACTTCTGTGTGATTCACATATCAAGGGTCCTTACATCGTGGTCATCTGTTGGGAAAGGGGAATGGGAGGGGCAGTGGTCATTTCACCCCCTTTACCCTCCTCCCTCGCTATCCCGTGGTAATTAGGACTGCTTTGAAAAGTGTGTCGGTCTTTTGTTCAAGACATTTTCACAGCCAATAAGTAATACATTGTAAAATGCAGGCAGAAAATAACTATTATTATTCTAGGGTGAAATAGAATTTATACACAATATTGTAGATATACCAGATGTTAGTTTATTAATTCATCGAATGATTGAAGTGTTTCTGTGGAATAATGTTCAAAAGATATCAAATTCAATGTGGAATTTATGACTGAATAATTTGTCGGAATGATGTTTTGATGTTAAAATAAAATATATCATGTTGATTTTCTGTCATCATGAAAATTATAATTGAAATGTTATTATTCAGCGACAGGATTATAATCTAGATTCTAGTAGGCCTATATGAACAGATAGGTTTACAGTTTGATATTTTATTAATTATCTTGTAGGCCTATTTCATTTCAAAATTTCAAAAATAATGTTACGATAGATGGTGATTGGTGTTTGCTTAAGAGGCCGCAGGCGCTCTACACGGGCTCGTTGTTCGCTCGCTTCAGACTCCAGTTTAACATGCATCGTGTGCTAGGCGCAACCCATAGACTAGCCCGCCGAACTCATATTCACGTGAACGCCGTTAATTCCCTTACTCACACTTTTGATATATTTCACAGTCTATATTTTTTTTCGGTACCGTATTCAAAAATACTTATCTAGGTTTTCGTAAACTAGAAATTTTTCATTTCCCATTTGAAGAATTTGAAAAATTACACATTTTTTGTTCAAAATTCTGTAAATTCGATAACCTCCGTTTTTCAATTATTAACAGAATGCAAAAACAATCATATTGATATCTCAAAAATTACGGCCGTGAGAGCTTGCGGCGTGAAATACGAGCGCCTGTGGCATCTTAACGACCCCACCAACAACCAGGTTATACGGGGGTACGAATGAAAAGATGATAATGAAATTATGAAGTGATGATAAGTGAAAAGACGTTTACAAAAACCCATGCCTTATGCGGTACTCGAACCCACGCCCAACGGTGACTTCAGTTTCTAAAGCGGTGCCTCAGCTGACCGAGCTACCGAAGGTGGCATCACGATGGAAAATAAGATTTTCAAAGAACTTTCACTTTCCATTTTCTATGAGACAATCCCCACACTCACCATCACCTCATCTCGTTAATTTATACATTTTTATTTATATTGGGTTTAGCGACGCTGTGTATAAGACCAGGATCTATTGGCGTCGGTGAATGAGATAATGGGATGATGAGCTGTGAAAGTTAATTTCACTGGGTGTTTTTGGATTTTGGGAAGGAGTCGATCTTGGCCCACTGTCAGGAACCATCCAGCTGTATCAACCTGGGGCCCGGATTCACCAAGAGTCCTGCAGGACGTCTAAGTTAGGACAATTTTACTGAGTTAAAACCAATTTTGGTCCCAACTCAGTAAAATGGTCCTAACTTAAGACGTCCCAAAGATAGTACTCTTTTTGAATCCGGGCGCTGAACGACAGAGCCAAATCTTCTTATGTATGTTTTGACTTTTGATACACTCACTTATTACACTTGTGTCCACGACAATACAAGGTCGTCCACCAACCTAGCAAACACAAATATGAACTTCATTTCGGTGTAGCTGTGATTTTTTTAGGGTAATATGATTTTTCGTGACGAGGTTTGAGATAAGAAACGCAATTGCGTCTTTCATAACATTCAAATTCTTGAAGTTGTAGTAATTTACTGAATTTTTTACAATTATTTAGTTGGTAGACAAATTTCTACTTACGTGGTTACAAGTGTACACTTATATCGATTATCTGTGCTTATATATCAACGAAAGAAGGTTCCGATCGACCGTCCTCCCTATCCCAGACGACTAGCACATGCACGGGTGGTTCGATCTTTTTACTCTGAAGTGATTCTTCTCAGTCTTTTTGTTATCTTTTTTAAAGGTCGGAAAACCTGCTTCCAATATATATACAAATACAATGCTTCACGTTTTACGTTTTTTCCACACGTTTCTTGCTCTTAAAAAGATGAACGATACATTTCATTTTTCTTTCACAAGTACAAATAATGTGTAACATTGAATTCCAGCCCATCCATCTTCTCTGATAGTAAGCAGTTTGAACGCATTGTACGAATAGCTGAGAAACTCACTTTTTATATTTGTGTTCACAGCATAAAGGTCAATACAAATTTGATATATAGGCCCTATATTTTTTTTTTGTCAAAAAGGTTCAATTTTTTCCCCTAAATCTGTGAAAGTCACAAAAATTCAACATTTTCTATCAACGTTTTGATGGTATGTATCTAATGTACAGAATATTATGTTTTAACTATTTTTCAGTTATAGTTGAAAAAAATTCGTAAAATATAGGCCTATCACATCTGCAGCATACCGTTGAAGACTCAGTTGAAATGGAATAACTCGGGTAATCAAAAAGGGAAGATAACAAATCAACGTTTAATTAAACTCACAACACAAATAATATGATGATATGAAAAAAGTAAGAATATAAAATGAGACATCATTTTTTTTTAAATTCAAAATTCACAATTGTTGAAAATTCTAAAATTACCCCACTTCTAAAAATAAATTATGAAAATTTCTTCCAAACTTTTTTGGATTTACCAATATCATAAAGATGACATTTTCCCAACAGGACCCGATAATAATCGGCCGGAAAAGCAGCACATAAAATTATGTGTAAAATGACCATTGGTCAACGTATTGTGGGGGAGTTACAATAGGAGGGGGGGGGGGAAGAACTCTGCTGGTCATGAGGAGGGTCATGGGGAGGAGGGGGGGGGGAGGGGGGAGTGAAAGAAACAATTCAAGTTGACAGATGAAAATAAAAGTGATATGGTAAAAGGGAGGGGTAAGGGGTGGGGGTAAGTACGTCTCGTGCATGGACACACGAGAGACATTCAGGGAGTATAATTACATTTAAAAATAGGGGTGAAAATTGAAATAATTGGAGGAGGAGTTGGGGGTTGTTGACCATCCCTTATGCTGTCCCGTGTGATTAAGGGGTGAATCATCGAATATAAGGGAAGGGATTTTGGTTTTATAACTGGAGTCTTTGGATGTTTTTGTTAGTTTAGTTGGAAGTTGGAAGAATGACCGCTGTACGGCAGCACGTGCTATTGAGTCTAGCATCATAGGGTGATCTATATTTCGCTTATACCATTCGATACAAAAATTAATTTTACCACATTTCTGTTATGGATGAGCGTAGCGAATACTTCCATTTCACTCATCGAAATACATCAGGTTTCGTTAATTTTGTGCGTGGCATACAGGTTGTAGATAAACCAATTGATTTGAAACTTTTTGTGCCCTTCTGTGTCAAATGGGATTGTTTTTGAGCAAATCAGTTCCAACGGTTATTTCAGAAAACATTTGGAAACTTTGGACAATTCCCATAAGAATAACACTGGAGAGAATTTTCAATCTTCCAATGTCAACCGTTCGACATGTCATTTTCACAGTATGCTGACATTTTTCTATAATATATTATATTTTCACCGAGCTAGAGGGAATATTGATAACTCGTTTTTGAGGAAGTGAATTAATTCATATTTCACCCTCAGTCACAAACAATTAATTTTCTATTACATGCTATTAATTCTTTACCATCACATTTCTTACTCCTTATGAGACGCATTTTGAGGGTTAGAAGAGACACCTATTGCAGATATGTGCAAAGCATTGGGATGGTTGAATGTAAAGGAGCGCATTTTGTTGAATACTTTAACATTAATTTATAAATAATTATAATTTTAATTTATTATAATAAATAATTATTATAATTGTCATTATTAATTATTATTTATTTGTTATTATTATTATTATTTATTATTATTATTAAAATTTATTTATTTATTATAATTTATAATTTATTAATAATTTTTTTTTTTTTTTTTTTTTAATAACATCGAAACTTGATACAAAATCATTGTTCCCCAATTAAGGCTAAGGATGAAAAGTAGGATCGTTTGGACGAGGCACCACAAGGGCGATCTTACCACCCCATTTTAAATATTTAAAACTAATGAACTTCAACACCAGGGCTGCGCTGTCGGTGACCATAACTTTTTGCCGCAGATAAAAGTCTTCCAGTTTCCGAAAGTCCGGAACACATTATAAGTAAAAACCGTTTCTGTGATATATATCCGGACATTATCAGCATTGGTATTAAGAGTAAACAAAACACACGAATGTTGATATCTTCCACTTTGAACTAAGTCTCTTGGGCAATGATCACTTCTTCTCATTAACAGCAAATGTAAAGTTTGTCATTGTACAAAATGGAAAAAAATGAGTGATAGGCCTATAAAGTTATAATTCGGCCTATCACTCTACTAATTAAAGGTCGTGGCCAATTAGTACTTCATCCAAGCATTTGCTTCGAGGACTGTGGGAAACCACGAAAAACCAAGTCAGGATGGATACACAAATGTTTGTTTGTCTTTTTTTTCTCTCAACTTCTTCTCTTCTCTTCTTCTTTTCTTGTGATATTTGATTTTCATGAAATTATTATTAGACCCTAATCGTAAATTATACAAGTTCACTGTTCAAAAAAAACGTTCCTTCTTTTCTTGAAACCTTGATAGTTGTTATGGCATGCATGCAAGAAACACCAGTGGCCGTGAAAAGACTTGTTGCTCCAGCCCTCTTGATGTTGATGACATCCTGATGGCCGTGCACACAAAATTTTTCTTCCAAGGTTCTTGCATTCTATTGAGTGATTTTCAGACTTCTAGGACTCAAGTATCTTGAAAATCCTAAAAATAAGAAATGTGCTTACATAAATCTGCGTAAATCTATGCCAAAATACAATCTAATTGAACAAAAGAAGTCAGAACTACACCTCAAAGTCATAAGAACTCTGAATGGTCACTAAATGTCATATTAGCTGGATGTCAGCTTTCCTTCTAGCTAGACCAGAAGGAAAAATCTTGAATCGTAAGTATTTCACAGAATAACTAAAACTATTACTTCCCTTTATGTTCACTTGTACTATGTTGCTCGAAGATCATGTTGACATCACCGAAAATATAATTTGATTACTTTAATTACTTCAAAACATGATTTATATACGGACAGATAAATCTCAGAAACTGTTGTTATCCATGGTTACCATGGTATCATAGTATAAAGAGAACTAGTACCGTCACTCCTATACTTACGCAATGGGACGACTTGCTGCAAAAGCGAAATGAATTTCGACCATCTAACGACTTTGTACGTTCTTTGACAACAATAACGTGAGCCAATATGATTACGCAGTCGACAGTAGCGCTATTGCCGCTGCGGCGTCGAATACCTCTAATAACACTTTTGCCATACTGTCGTGTGTTAAAATGCAATTTTTAATCAACTTTTACTCATGCAAAATGTATGTTCACTCAAATAATAAAGTTGTCACACGAAATATCATTCTTTTAACTTCGTTCTATTGCTATATTTCATGATAATTGATCCGGATTATCATTATATTTCAGTACTTTTTGTGAACGGTTATTGTACTCGAAACATCCAACCGTCATAGATTCTGGATAGGGGGGACGGTATGTAATGTCAAATACGTAGATGTCAATAACCTTCTGTCAACAAGGCTCGGTGCGGTTCCAGGAAAGTTGGGTTAGTGGCCCACTACTAGTGATCAGTCAAGATGATGTAAAGTATAAACAGATCAATCAAGTGGGTTTATACGCACTCAATACTGGTATTGAAGAAGTTCAGTATCCTCAAGCTATAGATTGAACCAGTTTTCAAATTATTAAATTGTGTATTTTTTCGATTACTTTCCATTAGTCGTCAGTAGGCCTACAGTGCATTGGTGAACCAATGTAAATTTAATCTTCGAATTACAAGCTACAGGCCTGTGCCTATGCTGTCCCTACGCTAGGCCTATATAGGAATGAGAGGATCAATCCAGTTTATCCAGGTAGACCCAGTTTGATTGAAATGAGTGTCGGGGCTAGGCATAGTATTTGTGGCTGGGTAAATAGCCCCACAACCTCCTCTATTTGGTTTGGTAATGGTCATACCATTAACTCAATGGTCATACCATGAACCTTACAAAATCAATGGCTTAGATGGGCTAGGCCTAGCCTACTGAATGTTAGTAAGTTTCATAACCTGGGCCTATACATTCGTGGGTTTGAAACTTGAAAATGCATTAAATTCAACTAGGCCTAATCATTCATTTTCGTTGAGGTTCTTTGTGGTTTCCCTCTGTTGTTCATGTCGATACTGTGATGGTTCCTTGACGACAGGACATGACCAACTCGGTCCCACTTTCAAAATCACACCTAATAATATAACCTTTCATCTCATTATCCCACCAACTTATATATATATATATATATATATATATATATATATATATATATATATATATATATATATATCATTCACCGACGCCAATAGATCGTGGTCACTAGTGGAGTGCAGCGTTAAACCCAATAGGCCTATGAATAAGAAAATGATCTATTCGAATGAAAAACAATTATTTGAATGAACTTTCACCATTATTTTGTTACATCTGTCAACACAAAAAATATGGTTTATATAGGACTAGGCCTACTATGATTATACTGAAAATAGCAGTAATCATTTATTGCCTGAGCTCTGGACATAAGATTTAGTGCTTGTAACAAGCCGAACTCTTGAGCCAATTCAACTAGGCCTAGAATACCCCACACTATTAGTGGGACCATAATAACATCTGGTCACGTTCTAGGGCTTCTAGTCTATAAGGTTTTCTTTCAAGTTGAACTTGTAGGCCTATATTGTTATTAACTTGAGCGTAGGGAAAATATAGTGTACACAAAGTCAATGGTGTAGGCCTATGCCAGTGTAATCTGAATTCCTATTTCCTTATCACTTGAGCCATGATACTTGATGATTGAAGTGGTTCGGTTATAATTATTTGATGAAGCCCCAGATATTACTTCAAATTGAACCAATACTATGCATATATAAACAAAAATGGTCAGTGGTTTAGGAATACCTCTTGTTAGTTACCATATGTAACCTTATTTGAGTAACTTACACCATCTGTAACAGCACATGGAATCATCCAAACAAATCAAAGGTGGGCTGCTTTCATATCGTTTTAAAGCTTTGGGAAGAAATGAAGATGTAAACAGCATGAACACGGTAGAGATTTTTATTTCAACGGATGATGTGGGCTTAAATATACTTGTGTATATAGGCTTATATGTAGATATATTGTTGAGATGAGATTGAATGTCAGACAAGTAGGGCCTATATCAGGATCCAACAATGACTTTGCGTCTCGCGACAGGATACGTCATGTACACCACGAGTTGGATGCACCGACTTGATGAGGAGTTTTGAGCATCCATGAGTATTGTAGCAGCTTCACTCGATGATTCAGGTCCAACATGGAAAATCAGGATGTGGGTATCACAACTTAATTGGGATATTTCAGTAACGTAGATATTATGAAACTGTCCACATTTGAGCGATAATTGTAAAATTGAGGAAATTGTACATCGGTGTGGAGACGATGTGAATTCGACAAGAGGATACGTTGTTCAAGTCACGAGTTGTATGGAAAAGTTCAGGGCTGTTGCGGCTTCACTCGATGATTCAGGTCCAACATGGAAAATCAGGATGTGGGTATCACAACTTAATTGGGATATTTCAGTAACGTAGATAGTGAAACTGTCCACATTTGAGCGATAATTGTAAAATTGAGGAAATTGTACATCGGTGTGGAGACGATGTGAATTCGACAAGAGGATACGTTGTTCAAGTCACGAGTTGTATGAAAAAGTTCAGGGCTGTTGCGGCTTCACTCGATGATTCAGGTCCAACATGGAAAATCAGGATGTGGGTATCACAACTCAATTGGGATATTTCAGTAACGTAGATATTATGAAACTGTCCACATTTGAGCGATAATTGTAAAATTGAGGAAATTGTACATCGGTGTGGAGACGATGTGAATTCGACAAGAGGATACGTTGTTCAAGTCACGAGTTGTATGGAAAAGTTCAGGGCTGTTGCGGCTTCACTCGATGATTCAGGTCCAACATGGAAAATCAGGATGTGGGTATCACAACTCAATTGGGATATTTCAGTAACGTAGATATTATGAAACTGTCCAAATTTGAGCGATAATTGTAAAATTGAGGAAATTGTACATCGGTGTGGAGACGATGTGAATTCGACAAGAGGATACGTTGTTCAAGTCACGAGTTGTATGGAAAAGTTCAGGGCTGTTGCGGCTTCACTCGATGATTCAGGTCCAACATGGAAAATCAGGATGTGGGTATCACAACTTAATTGGGATATTTCAGTAACGTAGATATTATGAAACTGTCCACATTTGAGCGATAATTGTAAAATTGAGGAAATTGTACATCGGTGTGGAGACGATGTGAATTCGACAAGAGGATACGTTGTTCAAGTCACGAGTTGTATGGAAAAGTTCAGGGCTGTTGCGGCTTCACTCGATGATTCAGGTCCAACATGGAAAATCAGGATGTGGGTATCACAACTTAATTGGGATATTTCAGTAACGTAGATATTATGAAACTGTCCACATTTGAGCGATAATTGTAAAATTGAGGAAATTGTACATCGGTGTGGAGACGATGTGAATTCGACAAGAGGATACGTTGTTCAAGTCACGAGTTGTATGGAAAAGTTCAGGGCTGTTGCGGCTTCACTCGATGATTCAGGTCCAACATGGAAAATCAGGATGTGGGTATCACAACTTAATTGGGATATTTCAGTAACGTAGATATTATGAAACTGTCCACATTTGAGCGATAATTGTAAAATTGAGGAAATTGTACATCGGTGTGGAGACGATGTGAATTCGACAAGAGGATACGTTGTTCAAGTCACGAGTTGTATGGAAAAGTTCAGGGCTGTTGCGGCTTCACTCGATGATTCAGGTCCAACATGGAAAATCAGGATGTGGGTATCACAACTTAATTGGGATATTTCAGTAACGTAGATATTATGAAACTGTCCACATTTGAGCGATAATTGTAAAATTGAGGAAATTGTACATCGGTGTGGAGACGATGTGAATTCGACAAGAGGATACGTTGTTCAAGTCACGAGTTGTATGGAAAAGTTCAGGGCTGTTGCGGCTTCACTCGATGATTCAGGTCCAACATGGAAAATCAGGATGTGGGTATCACAACTTAATTGGGATATTTCAGTAACGTAGATATTATGAAACTGTCCACATTTGAGCGATAATTGTAAAATTGAGGAAATTGTACATCGGTGTGGAGACGATGTGAATTCGACAAGAGGATACGTTGTTCAAGTCACGAGTTGTATGGAAAAGTTCAGGGCTGTTGCGGCTTCACTCGATGATTCAGGTCCAACATGGAAAATCAGGATGTGGGTATCACAACTTAATTGGGATATTTCAGTAACGTAGATATTATGAAACTGTCCACATTTGAGCGATAATTGTAAAATTGAGGAAATTGTACATCGGTGTGGAGACGATGTGAATTCGACAAGAGGATACGTTGTTCAAGTCACGAGTTGTATGGAAAAGTTCAGGGCTGTTGCGGCTTCACTCGATGATTCAGGTCCAACATGGAAAATCAGGATGTGGGTATCACAACTTAATTGGGATATTTCAGTAACGTAGATATTATGAAACTGTCCACATTTGAGCGATAATTGTAAAATTGAGGAAATTGTACATCGGTGTGGAGACGATGTGAATTCGACAAGAGGATACGTTGTTCAAGTCACGAGTTGTATGGAAAAGTTCAGGGCTGTTGCGGCTTCACTCGATGATTCAGGTCCAACATGGAAAATCAGGATGTGGGTATCACAACTTAATTGGGATATTTCAGTAACGTAGATAGTGAAACTGTCCAAATTTGAGCGATAATTGTAAAATTGAGGAAATTGTACATCGGTGTGGAGACGATGTGAATTCGACAAGAGGATACGTTGTTCAAGTCACGAGTTGTATGGAAAAGTTCAGGGCTGTTGCGGCTTCACTCGATGATTCAGGTCCAACATGGAAAATCAGGATGTGGGTATCACAACTTAATTGGGATATTTCAGTAACGTAGATATTATGAAACTGTCCACATTTGAGCGATAATTGTAAAATTGAGGAAATTGTACATCGGTGTGGAGACGATGTGAATTCGACAAGAGGATACGTTGTTCAAGTCACGAGTTGTATGGAAAAGTTCAGGGCTGTTGCGGCTTCACTCGATGATTCAGGTCCAACATGGAAAATCAGGATGTGGGTATCACAACTTAATTGGGATATTTCAGTAACGTAGATATTATGAAACTGTCCACATTTGAGCGATAATTGTAAAATTGAGGAAATTGTACATCGGTGTGGAGACGATGTGAATTCGACAAGAGGATACGTTGTTCAAGTCACGAGTTGTATGGAAAAGTTCAGGGCTGTTGCGGCTTCACTCGATGATTCAGGTCCAACATGGAAAATCAGGATGTGGGTATCACAACTCAATTGGGATATTTCAGTAACGTAGATATTATGAAACTGTCCACATTTGAGCGATAATTGTAAAATTGAGGAAATTGTACATCGGTGTGGAGACGATGTGAATTCGACAAGAGGATACGTTGTTCAAGTCACGAGTTGTATGGAAAAGTTCAGGGCTGTTGCGGCTTCACTCGATGATTCAGGTCCAACATGGAAAATCAGGATGTGGGTATCACAACTTAATTGGGATATTTCAGTAACGTAGATATTATGAAACTGTCCACATTTGAGCGATAATTGTAAAATTGAGGAAATTGTACATCGGTGTGGAGACGATGTGAATTCAACAATGACCATGTGTCGCGACAGGATACGTCATCTACACCACGAGTTGGATGGCATCGACGCGTCAACCTGACTATGAAGGATAGTTTCGAGCATCTGTGTGAACTTTACCATTTGTATTCAGCATCCAAAGTGTGATAATTTCAAATATTTTTTGTTTTTTCTCATTTTTTCTGTTTGTAACTCTCTGTTCGCAAATTTTAGTGTGAAATAAATTCTCAGCTTCACAAAGTACTTGATGGTTATTTCTTTCATCATTTCACAACAACCAGCCGGAAAATCCACATTTTTGTTCATGTCATCCACCAGTAATTTACCAACGCCCTGAAGATGAGCTATATTGCTGAATTTATTTGAAAAAATTGATTCTAATTCTGACAGATAGTTGAAGAATTGATCGGTGCAAATGTGTAGGCCTGAAAAATCGAGTTTAATATCATTCTCGTATGATTTAAAATGCATGAATGTTCGTTTTGAACTGTCAAATGTGGGATTATCAACTTTGAGAATGTGTTCACAAATTGAACAAGAATGTTTTTCTATTATTTTTTTCAAAATGAAACCAAAGACATACATCATCCCTTGTTCCTCATCAGGTTCAACAACGCTAAAATTGATGTCATCATCCTCGGGAGAAACTTCTGTGGTCTGACTTGGATCAATGTTGAACATCCTTACTCTCAACGACGAAGCAGTATTTTGGATATTGTGTAGTGAGTTGATATCTGAGAATATGGTAGCCCAGTCTACATGATGAGAGTTGCTTGTTGAAGTGGTTTTTAGTAATCGATTAATTGTAGCATGTTTATATGATGAACAGAACATTTTCACGGTTGGGTTTTGGCAGTGACCGCCCTTTTGTCGAATGACGGAAAAGAAATTTTCGAGACAGTCTTGTGACAATCGGGAAGTTAATAAGAAGTTTAGTTGAGATGATCCGGTATTAAGTTCTTTCCATAATTCTGTTAGGGCTGAGATGGAAATCAACCAGCCATTAAGGCATTTGATTCTGGATGAGACATTATTTCTTTTGATTATTTTTCCACTGTTATCTCTAATGGTTTGAATAAATTTCCACGATGACATCCACTCCTTACACTCATCTAAAAAGTCCAAGTGCTTCGACTTTGCAGACAGGGCACATGCGTATGTCTTGGTATTGTACCTAGACTTACTGTTGAATGTATCGAATAGCTTATCCATTTTGTCGCATAAATGAGCTGTACCGATGGCCTGGCTTCGCAGTTGTTTGCACGATATCAACGTTTCCATCCCCGCTGCTACCGAGTGGCTCAAGACTTGTGCGGCTCTTTTTACTTTCATGAGACCAAATGGAGGCGGTTCAACATGCTGTTTGGTCAATCTAAATGCAAGGCGGAATTTTCTAGATTTATCAATTTCATAAAAGTTTTTGATGTCTTCCCAACTGGCAGTTCCTTTGTTGTGTATGATGTCGTATTTTAGAAGGTTATTGCGAATGCTTTTTAATAGATGAGGTGGATCGTACATGGTGAAAATTTTGTTGTTGTTGTGAATGAAAAATGGTCGTTCTTTGGTTATATTATTATTGTTATGCATTTGCATGAAATTGGAACCTTGGTCAGTTATTACCACCTTTACCTGAATTCCAATTTCCTCCAATTTTGAAATGGTTGTTCGGAGAATTTCATTTACTTTACAGCTTGGTAATGCTTCGTTTGAAAAAAAGTAGCCCAGTGGTTGTCGCCATTTATCTGTTATACCACTAGCCATAATGACCAGCGCATTATTGGCAATCGTGTTGTTACGATCTCCGTTTCCATGGTCGCTATATCCTTGAATTACATCGTTACATACGTCATATGTAACGTTGGACATCAAGGATATTTCATCCATGGCTAAGATACATAGGCGTTGTTTCTCATTCAAGAAAGACGTTTTCTCTTTTAATAATTGGAAGATATCATTGCTTAAACCAGTGGTGAAATTCACACTCTGTATCCACTTTTCGAGTGTGCGGATGGATGGAAGAGTGAAATGTTCTGCTATGAAATTGTAGCCTTGCCTACTGCGAAAAAGTAAAGATAGTGCGAAGAGTTTATCTTCGTTTGACCAACGACGCCCTTTCGGTTTGCAAGTGCCCATCCTCATCTGTGTAACAAAGAATCTCAACTGCTCATTGTCCAAGTATTTAGATGCAATGTTAATGATCGTCTCAATATCGTTGGAAATGTTTGAGACACATTCATTATCAGGCTTTGCACTTATACCATTAGTTATATTTTTGGAGGCTCTAGTCATTTTGTTGATTTTGATTCTCTTCCTTAGCCGTGAAGTTTCATCAATCTTGAGTCTTAATCGTTTTTTCAATAATGCAATCTTTTTATTCTGGTTGGCTAATACCGATGCCTGGACTTGCGTAACGAAACCATTCTCATTGCGTGACTGATTACTGGATTTCAGTGGTGGGGGTTCGGAAAGTTCCGCCTCAGGCTCGGCCTCGGGTTGGCGAGTCCTGGTGTAGATGGGATCAGGAAGGGAGGGGCATTCCGCCTCATCACCACGGAAGTTCTCCCACAGTGGTTTCGATGGTGAGGGTTCGGGAAGTTCCGCCTCAGGCTCAGCCTCGGGTTGGCGAGTCCTTGTGTAGATGGGATCAGGAAGAGATTGCCATTCCGCCTCATCACCACGGAAGTTCTCCCACAATGATTTCAATGGTGAGGGTTCGGGAAGTTCCGCCTCAGGCTCGGCCACGGGTTGGCGAGTCCTGGTGTAGATGGGATCAGGAAGGGAGGGCCATTCCGCCTCATCACCACGGAAGTTCTCCCACAGTGGTTTCAATGGTTGCAGGATAGGGTGAGTGCCAGTGGTGAGTGGAGTGCTCACAGAACGTACTGTAAGTAAACCAAATACAACTAGAAAGAATTATATTCTCAATTGAAATGGCACACTCAATGACTAAAATTGATTGGTTATACATTATTGGTTATTATTGGTATATATTAAAGTTACGACCTTTTGTGAATTTGGTCCCAGGTTGCGGTTTATACAAGTAGGCCCTAATTTGAAATTAAACAAGTTATTTCTGGATGTTACGGAAGTACCTACATTTAATTGTTATCAAGTTATTCTTAAAACTTATATAGTCTGAAAATACTTGTATAAAGCACGGAAACGAATACGTGGAAAATATTGAATAGGGGATAGATGATGAACAAATACAGGGTTAAAAAATTATCAATAAGATGTAATAAGAGTGTAACAAATTACAAGAAATATTTGCTTTCTATTTTCAAGTGTTGCCCTCTCGGAAATAATTTCAAGAATGAACTTGTTGCCTACGGTGATTCGGTGATTCATCGCAGCATTTGGAACGAGCTGCACATGTGAACTTATTTCACCTGACAAATATAATTGACGACTAGTGGTTGACCCGCCCATACACGTCACAAAACAAAACATCCAATCAAATGTGCTTTGTTATATAGGAAATTTCACATT
The DNA here is from genome assembly GCA_964007535.1 of Brachyptera risi. Classification (NCBI taxonomy): domain Eukaryota; kingdom Metazoa; phylum Arthropoda; class Insecta; order Plecoptera; family Taeniopterygidae; genus Brachyptera; species Brachyptera risi. Next base: position 17,820,058 of record OZ023336.1, read on the forward strand.
TACCTATCAGAGTATCTCTAAATTCCCACATGAAGTATAGATCTAGGTGGCCCTGGCGATTAGCCACGCCTATCACTAGTGGTCAATTGGACCAGTCTATATAGGCGCTTGACTCTGAATATGAATATATCTATTTGATATTTTTCATCAATGTCAGATGAACATTTAAATACATCTATTTGATTCAAATGTTGAAATTGTATCTAGATATATAGGTGAATAAAATTGTGCCTAAAAATAAATTTAAGGGAGGGGCAGAAATGAAGTTCTTTCCCTCCCATGGCCCCAGTGTTGCGAGGTTTGACACCGTTCTAGATCTTTTCTGACCGCCCACTCACTATTTTTTCACGAATCCACCATTGGCTCAAACATGAAATCACTGCAATACAAACTAGGAAAAATGAAATTAGTATCAGGAACATGTGAATGCCATAATTGATATGAATCCAATTATGAATAATGGCGACAATGCTTAATATTATCATTAGTCTATGATATTATATCGAGTAAGGCTCGGTAATTACCAAGTCCAGTTAGCCTTCACCGGCGAGTTTGTGAAAACGAATAGTATTAGCAACCACTGTGATAACTCTAAACTGAAGATTAGAGCTACTTCCACGTTAATAATTCTGGTACCAAGTAGTGTAATTTATAATTTCCAGCCATTTCGGTACAATTTGTCTAGGAACACGATGCTTTTGAGAATAATTGACAAGTTTATTTTGTCCTCCCTGCTATTGCTAATGAAGTTTAACGACCATACCCAAGTGTTTTCCGAATTTCTTATCAACCCAGGGCTAGCGCTAGACATACCTTTATTACGATTTTCATGGCGTACTTTCTTTGTCGGCCTTGAAGATGACTGAAATGTTGGTAATTTTCTCTTAGGGGTTATAAGAGTTGGGGGATTTGGCACATCAAAAATGGTTGGAACTGCATTCCAAATGAGACTTTTTGCCTCTGAATTTTGGAACTGGCTAATTTCGAAATGATGTGCGCAGAGTTTCCAAGTTGTCTTTCGATTCACGACTTGTAAATCATTTCGGCGTGTATTTATGATCCATTTCTCACATCTGCAAATACATTATCAAGGATCTTCAGTAGGTATTCTACTAGTACCATAGTATACCACTGTAGTATATTCAAATACCTGCTTATAGGTATGCTGAATATTAGTTAATAAATTCTCTCTAGCAGCAGATGGAATACCACACTGTTAAGAATGTCTGCAAGGGTTGAGTAACAATCATAAAGGAAAATAATATTAGTGTATGAAAAATGTCATTTGTAGTAGATACTGAAAGGGTCGCACGAATACTCCTGAATGTGTAACGTGTTATTATTAAATTTGTTTGTTTAACAACCCTACGATAAGCTAATTCATTTAGAGGTACAAATGAGCAATGATGATGAGAATGATGATATGAATGGCGTTTACAAAAGCAATGCCGTGGCTATTGTACAGACCCAAACTCACGACTGATTGTAGACTTACTCACTCCAATATCGGTCACTAAAAACAATAACGGTAGATGAAGAAAACATTATTATCCCGACCCATTAACTTCGGTGAAAAGCATTCTACCATAAGAGTTACGTTGATCTGTGTGTGCCTGTGTCTGTGTGGCGGTCATGCTGTTTCTCGAACGTGATTGGTTCTTCAAAGATGGGGGGGGGGGGGGGGGGTAGAGAGTTGGCGCGGGCAGGGTCGACTGAGTTGGGTGGAAGGGTAAGAGGAAGGAAGAGGGGGGGGGCAGACGTGCAGTGGTAAATTGACCCGTTCGAGAAAGTACTGTGGAACTTTGATTTGTATGATGACGCAGCTTAGTTATACGTGATTGACAGAGAGAGAGAGAGAGAGAGAAAGAAAGAAAGAAAGAGAGAGAGGGGAGGAGGTGATAGAGGGAGGGGGATGGGGGGAAATTAAGCAAGGAGGATGGCCGGAGAGGATATGAGAGAATAGAAAGGGAGAGGGGATTGGAAGCGGGAGGAGTGATAGTGCGTAATTGCGTTCACACGGCAGAGTGGCTGGCGATGTGTTAAAATGATCACGCGTAGAAGTGGAGTGCATACTGGTCAATTGTGTATCCCTCATGTTTCAAACAAGAGGGGGCTTAATAGTTTATGTAATATTTACAGAGTTGAAACAAGAAACCGCGTGTGGGGATCAAAACCTGCACACTAGCACGCAAGGCAGAGACCTTACCGTCAAGCTATTCAGGCACGTGGGTTTACTGGGGGTTATAAAAATATAAGTTATAATATGAGGTATTTTCCTATTTTCACCTGCTCATGGCCTCTAGGTATATATGTTGTTTTGGTGGAAATTAGCAATCATCAAGTTACACGCATTTTTCAATAATGCACATAGCTTCAGCATGAAATTATGAGATTTCCAAAGAATGTTAGAGACCAAAATCACAGTATATTTTGAATGTAGAATGTACTACGCGGAAACTCTCAATCATGTTTGAACATGGCTGGAACAACTTTCAAAGCGATTGCAATTGTTTGGAATCGTTATTTTGCCACTGTCGGAATGTGATTAGCAATCAGGCCAATAATGCCAACAATATTGATGTCCATTACTAATATTACTTTTGTATTACTAACAATGACCCCCATGATTGTAAGTGTATTTAAAGTTCAAACAGTTATAGTTATGTCGTCTGGACGTCTGCAGACAAGGTTACGTTTTTTTGTTGTTGAATGTAATATAATTTTCCTCTTATATTTTTTTCGAGCAAGCATATTATTTAGTTATAATTACAATTGTTGATCGCTTTCTTATTGTACGTACAGAATATATTTTAGTCTATTGATAGATCCTCAGATTTATATATAAATCTGACTGGAGATGAATTAAAATATTATAATATTTCAATTCATCTCCATTCTGTGTTATTTTATGTTTCTATTATAACATGTGAGCGACAAGGTTAGGTGGAAGAGCGGTCATAAGACCGAATCTCTACCTTTTGATTGAACACCTCCATACAATGAAAAATTAAATACATCTATCTATCCAACATTGAACTTGATGTTTAATATCACAACAAATGTGAGTCGTCTAAATAGTCGAGCGGTAGGCCTACCCGCTTGGATTGTAATTTCATGGGATAATAATAAGTCTTTATTAGCAATATTTGCTATGATGTTCATCCCTGGTTCAAGTCCTCCTGTGTGCTACTTCTTTTTAATGAAATTAAGTGCATGTAGGCCTATAATAATGATGCTTGATCAAAAGAGTTATTGGGAATGATTTTGTTCTGTGAACATCAAAACTAAACTTGGGCTTATCTGGGAAGCGAAAGTTATTATGTCTCAAGTATTTACAGGAAGCCACAAAAAAAACTCACTGTTGACAAACAATAATCTCTGTAGAAACGATTCTCGCACCCAGACATGTTGTAGGCCTAGATATTGAATCGAAAACAGCTAGCCTATTGTTAGATTTCGTATTTCATGATTGTAGAAATACTATAGTATTAATTTTCTTCTATTTAAACAGCAACAAAGCTTTCAATGTACAATCAACTTAGGCCTAGGCCTACGTGTAGTGTAAATTATTGAAGTGTCAATTGAAAAGTTAAAATATGATTCATGAAAACCATCCCTAGGCCTGGCATTGAGTTTATAGTGTTAATGGTGTTAAACAACTAGGCCTATGAACTCAATGGCCTGGGCTACATCGCCTTCGGGCGATTGAGTATTTCACATCAGGCCTATACCTTTATTTATTTTTATATATTCTACAGATGTTCCACCTCACCTCTTTGTATCCAAAGGAAATTGGAAGAAACTTAAATTAGGACTACTTCTTCGTACGTTTTCGCAATTAATTGCAAAACAACTCATATTGCTGAAGTTTGATAGTATGCCTAGGAACAGTGTAGGTATTCAATTCAGAAAAACGAACCAAGATGGAGAATGATTTTATTTCGTAGAAAAAGTCATTGTTGTAAAATCGTATGAGACGACAGCCAGCCTGCGACCGCTTGAAAATTGTTTACATCTACAAACGACGCATGCAGTTGCTAGGGGCAACACTAAATGCGCGCGCAACTACGTATGTTTCTGTGACTGAGCACCAGGAGCGACTTGACATGCGCGGTCATGTTTTTACTGCAGAAACGGCTACCAAGTGACCCTACTGAAGCATAGCGTAGCTATGCTATATATACTGTGATGGTATCTCCATATATATATATATATCTCCATATATATCTCCATATATATACCATGGTATATAAATTAATAATTTAGTGCCTAACTACTTGTGTGATATGGTAGAGTATAATAATGATCAACATAACTATGAAACGAGAATAAGTAAAATATAAACATTATACGGTCTTCATCTAAAAAGCAGGAAAATTCACTCTTCGTTAAGGAGATGCGAATTTTCAACAGATTACCTAGTTCTGTTGAAGAAACTAAGACAGTTGGAAGCTTTAGAAGACAGTGTAATCAAGTTATTCGAGAAAAAAGTTTGATACCCAAAGAATATGAAAAGTGTAATAGGAATTATTGGGAGTCTTTAAATGTATACTAATTTACTTCTAGTATTGTCTAATTTCAATTAAGCCCATATCTGTGTGATTCATTTATAATCTGGTTATATTATAAAACTATTATGACCTAAACATTGTTTCATAGTATTTTAATTACAATATCTTATATTCCTAGTGCATATATTATTATAAAACGGGTAGTATTGTTATATTATTGTACTATTGTTATTGATGAGCGTAGGGAAGTCTCCATCCCACTCTTATAGGGCTTTGTCTGTGTTTTTTTTGTTTTTTTTTGTAAGCACTCCACAGGTCGCAAGGGTTGACTGATCGACATGAAACTTTTTTTGTACTCGCAAACTCATCCAACTTAGAACTGTACAGTTTTTGGGATGAATCGGTCGAACCGATTTTGAGAATCATCATCTCAAAGTTTCTAAAAACCCCATAAGATTTGGCTGGGCGGAAAATGTTGAAAAATAAAATCTCTCCAAATGGAATGAAATTCTCTCTAAATGTGTATACCTGGATTTTACACATTATTACGATTTTTTAAGCAATTCTGATCAGTCGTTTTGAAGAAAAAAAATAAAATGACTGATAATATTCATAAAATATATCATACTAGTCAAACGCGAAATATGCGTTGTAAGAAGAGCGAGATATCTGAATAAGGTATAAAAGTCCTTGAAGGAGTTCTACCCTTGCTACTTTATCGACTCTGGTATTCTACACACCTTGATATCTAAATAAGCTATAAAAGTCGTTAAAGTAGTTCTACTCTTGCCACTTCATTGACTCTGGTATTCTACACACCTTGACGCATATAAAAAATACTTCATTGTTGGTCAACTCTTGAATCTAGAAAGCAGTGAATCTCGACAACTTAATTCTGTCACAATTTGTATGATATATTTTATGAATATTATCAGTCATTTTATTTTTTTTCTTCAAAACGACTGATCAGAATTGCTTAAAAAATCGTAATAATGTGTAAACTCCATGTATACACATTCAGAGAGAATTCCATTCCATTTGGAGAGATTTTATTTTTCAACATTTTCCGCTCAGCCATATCTTATGGGGTTTTTAGAAACTTTGAGATGATGATTCTCAAAATCGGTCCGACCGATTCATTCCAAAAACTATACAGTTCCAAGTTGGATGAGTTTGCGTGTACAAAAAAAGTTTCATGTTGATCAGTCAACCCTTGCGACCTGTGGAGTGCTTACAAACAAAAACAAAAAAAAACAAAAAAAAACACACAGACAAAGCCCTATAAGAGTGGGATGGAGACTTCGCTACGCTCATCAAAAAATTGTGACAGAATTAATTTGTCGAGATTCACTGCTTTCTAGATTCAAGAGTTGACCAACAATGAAGTATTTTTTATATGCGTCAAGGTGTGTAGGATACCAGAGTCAATGAAGTGGCAAGAGTAGAACTACTTTAACGACTTTTATAGCTTATTTAGATATCAAGGTGTGTAGAATACCAGAGTCGATAAAGTAGCAAGGGTAGAACTACTTCAAGGACTTTTATACCTTATTTGCATATCTCGCTCATCTTACAACGCTTATTTCGCGTTTGACTAGTTCCTAATTATTGTAAAGTGTGCAATTGAAATATGTAAATAGCTAAGCCATGCTAATAAAGTGTATCACTATACTACTACTATAATAACTGAGTACCTTTGCCTTTCCCAGAAGATCGTAGAGTTGAGATTCTTGGAAAATAATATTATACCCTTACGCAATCCCCTTACGTATATGCTTGACCGCCTAATGTGTTACATCACTGTAAGATGGGCTGCAGATCTTCACGGCGTACAGAATACCATGAAATTGATACTGACTTGAGATGGGCGGTGAAGTTGGCTAAATAGCTTGATCTTGACGAGAAAAAGACATTACGGGAAAATGAGAGATTGATCGTCAATATATCTTGGTCATCAGTACAATATATCACTAAGCTAAATATAGAATAAAGATACAATATAGGGTGTATACGTATGTGATTGAGAGATTGCTAGCGACTGAAATGTTATTCAGGAAACTGAGGTATTTGTATTTGTATTTGTATTTATTAGCATTTGATTATACACCATTCAGCTTGTGTGATAATATGACATTGTACTTACAAAGGTTATAGAAATTTGTCAATTAAAATAAAATATTAATATATAGGCCTATGACTATCATTATAATAAATATGAACACAAAAAATACTGATAAATAGTTCTGTAGATACTGGATACTACCATAGAGTATTGAAGGAACACTTATAATTACTCTATGATACTAATTGTCAACTTATGAAACTCATACGATCATGAATGATGTTTTCGTGGTTTCTCTCGCATATATCAAGTAGTTTTAGGAATATTCATTACTCAGGCCTCATTTCACCAACTATTAACTGGAGTTTAAACCCGGTTTAATTTTTTAATCCAGGTTTATATTTAGGAAGCCGTTTCATGAAGCCTAAACTGGGATTAGATTTGCCTAAACTGAGCTCATACTATTTTAATACGAGTTCTTAAACCCAGTTTATCATTAAACCAAGTTTTACAAAGCCAAGTTTAAACTGAAGTTGATGAAACCCGCCCTCAGTGGTTGAGGTTGGTTATAATTTCCCGAAACCTATACCGAAATCACGACCGCCACCTTTCCCTACTGACTATACTGACTGAACTGACTGAGAACGTCTTAAAGGACATCACAACCCTGAAAACTAGTTTTTACCGAATAACGACAATATATTTAACCCCAATTTTAGAAATCACCATCTCAATTTCAGAAATTTTAATTAATTTATTTGTCCTCCAGGACTCGGCCTTTTTAAGTGATGACGTACATTACTCGATTATGATTATATTAATGTATATATTCGGTAATGCTTACGTCATGACTCATGGTCTCTAGCTGGAGGACAAAATAATCAATTTTGATTCTCGAAATTGAGATAACGATTTCTAGTTTTCTCCAAAATTAGCAGAGTAAATATCGTCATTTTTCATTAAAATCCAGTTACAGGGTTGTTATGCCCTTTAATTGAAATCATCTCTCGTTCTCCCTTTATTATTACAGACTGCATGTAGCGTTTTCCTGCATTATGGTGATGAATAAGGGATCCATCAGATCGGGCTTGGCATACACAATCAATCCACTTTTCATCTAAATTGCTACATTTTTCATTGTATTTTGTACAAATGTCCAAAAGTCCACCCCCTTCTTTTGACCAGTGGTCATCGCGCACGCGTGCGCTACCCCTATTGTTTCCACCCAACTGTTTCTCTTATTTCTTTCAAAATAATCCTCCCTCTTCCCTCCCCCCCCCCTCACCCGCCCTTGAAACCCACTCAACATTTTAATGGCTTTTCCGTAAATAAATGTGTGGAGCGAGGCACTGTGGATGGATTCTCTCTCATTTCACCCCATAAAGTAATTGTACATTTTAGTTGGGAAAGAAGGGTGAGGGGTGGGGGGTAAGCTTGACCATAGGGGTGTTATCCACCCCCATTACAATTACAGATACAGGGTAGTTCGGAAAATTTGAATCTGAATAATTATAAAAATAATGATGTCAAAAATTGTATATAATAATATGTGTGAAAGTACCAGGTGGACCCAGTGTATAACGAATTCTTGATACGTTTTAACACAAATATGAAAAAATAGTATGGATGAGCAAAGGTCTTGAAATTTGCTGTCATCAAAATAACTGTACAATAAATATTTGATTGAATTATTAACGCCCTGAAGAAAGTGAATAGAATGACGTCAAAATATAAATATACGGTAGTTTATATGTTGAATATTAATAATAATCATTTAAAAAAATGTGTTTTTAAACGGGATTTACACTTTTGTACTTTGAATTGGAAACTAACTTCTGTCGAGTGTCAATGAGTTCTAAGCTGATACTGATAGTGATCAATAAATGTAGTATTCTGCCAATTTATTTATATACATTTCATTGTGAGATTAATAGACCTTCTATTATGGATTTATAATAATAATAATTTTTTTTTTTTATTGAACAAAAGAACATAGAACATACATATATAAATTAAATTAAACTCTTTTCCACAAAGCCTGGGAAGGCTGATCTGTGGGATAGAAATAACAAAGAATATATAATATATGTGAAGTTCAGACTAAGATGTAAGATAAAGTAGGGTGTAATAATAATAATAATAATGATAATAATATTTTATTTCAACAGATTGATCAAATACATTTGATATTGTCAGCGTCAGAAGTATAGTATTGAACAAATATATTTGAGGGTATAAGAAAATTCATCATTCTGAACATGCGAAAATTTATCTCTCATTCCGAAATCATCAAATCATCCAAAAAACAAAATACAAACAGGAATAAAACATTAATTAAGAATACAGATATAATATAATCGTATTGCTGTAAATTACATTCTTTAATATGAAGATATTATTGTTAATTGGAAAATATAATAGAAAATGAAATAAAATATATGATAATATATATTTAATTGTCTCATAATTTTCAATAATTTACATATATTAAACAATAAATAAAGTCAAAAGAATCCACAGTCTTCGAAGAGGTTCAACTGTGGAAGAAGAAGGCACATTTCATCTGTAGACTTTTTGTTTTCATATTGAATCATGGATGGAAGATTGGAAGGTGATAAAGAAAATGTAATGTTCATGATATATAATAAAATATCGTTCATAAATGGTCGGATTCATGCGTAATTGTTAGTTGATCTATGATTCATAATTCAAATGTATATGTTCTATGATATTAAATTCACACAATAGGCTATAATTTCCAAATATATTCTGGTATTCCCATTTGATTTGATATGTGAAAGACAAGAGAAAGTATTATCAAAACAGTGAATGCCACCGAAAGACTATTCAGGCACTGAGTGAAAACATTATTGATGCATTATTAAAACAAGATGCCAAATTTAATGACGGGTTAATAAATGCATTTCATTTGAATGCATGATTGAAAATAAAAAATTCCGAAAAAAAATTAAAAAATTGGAAATGAATGAAAAATTAATGAAAAACAGTTGGGGGAAATAATTGTTTGAGTTACAAAAAATTTTCAATAAGCAAATCAAAATCTAATGAGGTGCTGAAAAATATAAAAAAAGTTGGATGAAGAATTTTTGAAGTGACAAAAAAGACAAAATAAATCGGGTTTGATGCTCAAAAATGACCATATTATTGGTAACAATCAATAATCAATAATATAAAAATAACCCCTCACGATTAATTATTCGAAAATTATTTTAAAAACGAATAAAATCATCCTATATTTGTATTTGTTCCCGTCCTGTAGTTTATACCGCCATATCAGTCTCCCGCAGGATACAAACAGCACGTGATTCGCGACAATCTGGAGCAATGTACCTTATGGACATGGATTTATGTACTGGACATAGATTTATGTACTACAATGCTTTGGATGACCAATAGAATCTATTGTCCGGCGGACTTTTAGCTGACCATATGTGGGAAACGGCCTACTGTAACGAATCGCAACGCCATTGATTTCAATTCTTGAGGATATTATAGCAATAATCTCTCTCTCTATATATACAATATGCAAGAACAATCTCTCCAATCAAAAACAATCAATCAATGTTGAGAATAAATAATTTGTTACTGCATGGATTGACAATTAAATGGATTTCAATGACAGATTGATAGTGAATTTTGGAATTATGTGTGGTAATATTTCACAAAATTAATAAATAACACAGATGAATAAAATCTATCATAAACAATTTTATGAGCATTGTAATGCCCGAGTCCAGAATGGAGTTGTTGGAGAGATTGAATTTGAAAAATATGTTACTTTAATAATCTGAATTTCTTCACATTAGCAGGAAGATTCAATCAACATATATAATTGAAACTTTATTAACTAATCAAATCATACAAATAACAACTTGGTACGTACTATTTATAGTTTCTACAAGACCAGTATAGTATCACCAAACTCAGTTAGCCTTTATCTGATAGTATGGTGAAGAACAAATAGCACGGGTAACCATGAGGATAACAACTTTAAACTGCCAGTTAGAGTTACTTCCACGATGATGAGTACGGCACTAATTCTAAATTCTACTCATACTTCCGTGAAAAATGAGTAGCCTGAAACCCATATAAATAATTCATCCATAAATGTATATATATATATATATATATATATATATATATATATATATATATATATATATATATATATATATATATATATATATATATATATATATATATATATATATTCATTTACAAATATTCAGTTAATTATCAATATAATTCTTTTTCAAGTTCATAAGAATAATATTATTACGTCAAATAATTATTTGATCATGAAGATATTTAGTTATGATATTCTGTTGATCACGACCTAATAATTCTGATAACATTGCGATGAAAAATGAATATTCCATATACCCATCATTCAGTTCAGTGTTTTAGTTATGATTATTCTATCTTTTGTTTTTAAATGAATTATTCAGAAAATGTATGATGACTATTTGAGTTGGCCATCGCCTCGATAGGTGCCATCTGACAAAGAAAATGGTGGCTGTATTATTTCACTTTCTATTGCTGCCTCTGAGTGGGAGTCATTGCTTACTATAAAACTTTGAGGTTTGGCTTATTTAAAAAATAAAAAAAAACACCAACTGATTAGTTAAAGTTCACAATGTAATTTACAATAAGAAAAAATACCAGAATAATAAATCAGAATCTCTCCATATTATTTGGTTGACATGATCATACGTGATCAATATTATTCACCAGCAAACATTTTTTACATATTATGATAATTAATCTTCATATCTCTCAATAAATCCTCTCCATCATAAAAATCTGGAATTATGACCGTAATTGATCCAACCCATTTTTACATTGTCATTTTCATGTATAAATATATATATATATATATATATATATATATATATATATATATATATATATATATTATATATATATATATATATATTTAGTATATTATATATATATATATATATATATATATATATATATATATATATATGTATATATATATATTTATATATATATATATATATATATATATATATATATATATATATATATATAACTTGACTCAAACTCTCACGATTCATATTTGCATAAATTGAGTGAAACTGGGCTGTTTTTTCAATCGTGATATTATTTATCTGAACTAACTGACCAACGTTTCAACGAGATTGGTCTCGTCCTCATCAGGATCCAAACTATACTCATTATTTTTACACAAAAACATTTCATTTGCGATATTTTATATGATATTTTTTTTAATATATATATTATATATATATATATATATATATATATATATATATATATATATATATATATATATATATATATATATATTAAAAAAAATATCATATAAAATATCGCAAATGAAATGTTTTTGTGTAAAAATAATGAGTATAGTTTGGATCCTGATGAGGACGAGACCAATCTCGTTGAAACGTTGGTCAGTTAGTTCAGATAAATAATATCACGATTGAAAAAACATCCCAGTTTCACTCAATTTATGCAAATATGAATATAATATGAAATATAATATAAATATGAATATGAATATAAATATGAATATAATATAATATGAATATGAATATATTATATATATATATATATATATATATATATATATATATATATATTAAATATTATATATATATATATATATATATATATATATATATATATATATATATATATATATATATATATATATACATATATATCTCTCTCTCTCTCTCTCTCTCTCTCTCTCTCTCTATATATATATATATATATATATATATATATATATATATATATACATATATATATGTATATATATATATATATATATATATATATATATATATATATATATATATATATATATATATATATATATATATATCACAGCCTTCTTTATTCAGATCATTCTTCTCTGATACTGCCCTTTCACTCGGGGTATGCTTCCCATGTTAACCGATGTCCAATTATTTTAGTTCACAAAATCGCCGATGGTGCCGTTGTTTCCAGACCATGACGTCACTTTCCAAAGATGTTCAAGTAAATCGGTTTGTTTGAAGTGTCATATCTGCGAAGATACTAATAACTTTGGGAATTTCCGTAGGATAATTTAAATTACGCACGCATTCTATTAGGCCGTGACTTCGCGAGTTCACCAACTAGTAACTTTGTTTATGATAATAAATGATATGAAAGATTTTATTCAATAATATAATGAATCCGGAATATCACCGGGACAAGTTCTTGAATGATGTTCATTGCTTGGGTCAACATAAATATCGTTCACGTCTAAATCTGGGTAAGCCTATAGGCCCTCGCCAAAATGTAGATATGACATAACCTCAATAACGTCGCAAGAGATTGACAGAATATTGTGACAAGAATGACAGTTGAAAAAAATGACAATTGTTCGAAGTTGGAACTTTAGATACCAGGGTGCAGTACATACCAGACAATGACGTCATTTTTGCCTGCGCGAGCAAATATGCGCGAACCCGTCCAAATAGCCCGAGTGAAAGGGCAGTATAAGAAATGAATGATTTGAATAAAGAAGGCTGTGATATATATATATATATATATATATATCAGGCCTATATATATGCTTACATATGGGAACATATATATTTGGGGTGAAAAGTCAAAATGTCGACCCCCCACTCCTTCCTCATCTTTTGTCAAGGGTGCAAAGGTGGTCAATGTTGGTCACAGTGAAACACTGGTCTAGGGTCGACATCCTTGCCCTTATTCTTTTGTACGTTTTGACCATTGCGTAACATTTGTGTAGTAATATAATGCATATCAATGGGATAGGTTAAGAGGGGCCGTGCCCCCTAGAAGGGTCAAAGTGATTAATGGGGTTTAATATTATAGCTTTTGGTTTTTATTAGCTGGAAAAGTATCAGGATATATGATAATGAAACTGTAATACAGCTGTGAGGATTCCAAAGCCAGGTTGAAAAGTTGGAACTGAAAGAATATAATATAGGAGATAGTTTGAACGGGTGGTGAGTTTATGGAGAGGGGGGATAGAGTAAATAGATTACTCTATTTTGAGTATTTTCTAGAATGGTCAAGAATATGTTATTGATTTTTTTTTCCGTTTTGACTTTTGAGAGATGGGGATGAGAACGGATTGGTCTGGTTTTTCCCATGCGTTATATGAATAAGAAATTGCTGGTCAAAATAATATCGCATATACATTTTTAATACTTTATATATATAAGTTTGCATTAATAAAAACACTGCCGACAATACGGTTGCTACTTGGACACAGTATAACATGCGATTTTTTTTTTCATTGATCATTACTGTTACCTTCTTTGTATACTGTTCATTACTTTAAAAATGAATTGCTTCTGTGTTCAAGTTTTGAACTTCAAGTATTTATTTGTATCTGTTTTTTTTGTGCCCTTCAAGAGGCACATAACAATGTATGAAATGAACAACGTAATTTCTGTAACAGAATAAAATAAATTTTCGAATTTGAATTTGAAAAATTACAAAAAATTTAAACATCGTCATAATTATAATAATATTATCTTTAAAAAATTATCGATATTCGTAGAAAAGATTACAAAATCAATAATGACATATACTGAATAATTCAAACACTATAAAAAATAATATAAAACACAATACAAATATAGTAAAAAAAAGTAACTTAATATAACAACTAACAAACTCTTTTAAAAGCACTTTTTTTTCTTTCTTTTGCTATACCAATTCAAACGAAAATGGAATTTGAATTGATTAGGTATAAATTATTAATAGCATATTGAAATATAATGAGCTTAATTCAAGTGATGTGACACATTGTTAAAAGTGGACAAAATGAATAAATAAATATCCCCTTATTGTGTTCTTGAATCGTGGAGTTCTATTTTCAAATCTTAGCTCTATTTTGGGCCGATTAGATTTTTCGCTCACAAAGTTTCTAGTTGCTACGGTGAGCTGACAATCCTACTATCTCACAAATCTTCATTTTATTCTGATTCTTTCAAGAATTAATCAATGTTTGATTTATCTAAATTACGACGATGGTGAGGTGAATATATTTTTTTATTGAACACTCATTTCATTCGCTGAAAGGTTGTTTCTTGCAGGCTGAATTATTTTAAATCGAACTTGAAGACAGATGTAAGGACTCGATTAATTTTGTATTTGATTGTGGAGATACCAGTTACCTTGTGTTTCAATAACATTTGTTTGGATCTTTGTATCAGTGAATGAAAAGAAGAAAAGTGTATGACTAAATACCGACTTTCAACGTTACGTCAATATTCAAATATTCAGAATCATTGAATACACATGAGCTTAATTTCTTCCATTTTTTCAAGTGATCACACTAGATCACGAGTATAGGCTATAGTATCTGGTAAAATATGAACGAAATGAGTGCTAAAAATTGAGACTATGCATGCATTATTGAAAGAATAATCTTGAAAGAATGAATTTTATGTGCACTAAGACTAAGAGACTGTACTCCAGATTGCATACCCATTCAATCGTAAATCGTAATTGAAACAAGTGGCCTCTTCGATTTTTAGTTTCAAAACCATAACTATAGGCCTACCCGACTTTATATTATTCAGTAATTTTAAGGTCATGTGCACTGAAAATTGTTAAAATGTCAAATGATAAAATAATAAGTGTACTGACAAAACCGTGTTACTTGAAAATTTATAAAAATCAGTTTAATAAAAATAGCAGAAAACATTCACATTTCAGAATCCACAAAATATACCAAAAGATCGAGACAATTCACGCAATACCAAACGAACATATTTTCCTGTCGACATAAAAGTTTTCCACAGATTGCACCCCTCTTTCCACGTGTACCTCATTATACACATTTCTTAAAAACAAAACTCCCCCCTCTTCCCTCCCCTGATTTCACCCCTGAAGGTCCACGAACTTAAGAAACAGTTCTCTACATTTCATCCCCTATTCTTTCTCTTTCCCGGCTCGTTAAAAGTGTGCCCACTCACCCCTTAAAAACAAAAACCACCCCTATATTGAAGCAGTGTCGGCCCTTGGAATAAGTATATATATAATCATCCCTTCTTGTTAGTATTTTAAGACAGTCTATACATAACCTTAATAGTTAAAAGAGATGATTTTTCAGGAAATATATACGGATTTCCTTCCGCTCCTCTTTTCAAAGTGACCTTGTTTGACATTCGACTGACCTTTGACCTTGCTCGTGGCGGTTTTGTCACCCTCATAGGATTGTCTTTCCGGCGTCGGTCGTTGACTTCTTTCGAGAACAGGACTCAGGATGTTTGAGACATTCTTAGGAAATATTTGTAATTTATTGATATTTTTTGTAATGAGATATATAACTAGAAACGAAATTCTGTTCAATATCTTTGGGTGAATATGTTGCTGTTTCCATTGTAGGCCTAGCTACTGCACGTGAATCATACATAAAAATTGATGAAACAGCAGGAAATCTTTCACCAGGTGATTGAAAGATTAATATAATTGAACAAATTATTTCTCAAATCCTAAAATTGAGACCTTGGAAAATTTAATAAAACGAAATTGGGCTTGTGCTGCACTCTAACCATCCTAACTAATGCAACAAAATACAAACCATCCTATACTTTAAACATATCTTTTTGACAACTCTCACATTTATTATTTATGTATATGATACAAAACGAATGAGCGTATGCTAATTAAAATTATTCTCAAAAAATAGTAAATCCCCGTGCCATGGACTCGAACCCTTGCACTTCCGAGTTGCCTCCAGTTTCTAAAGCTGTGCCTTTAGCTGCGTGAAACAGAAGCAAGGAAAACAACAATATACTCTTTCAGCTTCCGCATTCAATAATAACATCTATTTATTATGGTATATACGACGTCCACCCAAAAGAGCAAAAACACATTTTCGAATTGGGGTTGAGGAGGGGGAGCATGAACACAATATTTATCTAATTTTCCATCCATGTGCAGGCAACAGTTTTACATATGACAGCCTCCAACCCATCAATGGCTATGAAATAAGTATTATAACAGTTAAAGGTGCTGGTAAATGTTTACCCCAGTGACCCAGATATTGCAGCCCTTCAATTGACATCTCCATCTAAAGCGTGCCAAACAAAACGCGTGGCATTGTATTGTCTTGAGATTCGTCTAGAAGACTCGAAAGGAAAGCGCGTCAATGTGTAAGTATAGGAGAGACGGTCGTTCGGAGTCGTCATTATCGGAGTTGTTATTGACTTTGGATTTCCGGGTTTGCAGCTTCCCTTTTCGTGACGTGTGCTGAACGTAAGGTGATGACTGATGAAAGGGTTGGTTTTTGGGGGAGGGAGGGATGTTTTTGTATTTAGTAAAAGGGGTGGTGATACTCGGATGTACGGTGAGCAGTTATTCAGGTGACTGGGATTCGATTCTTGTCATGGTTGGCCGTCTAGAAAGAGTTAAATCGTGGAGTAGGGCGTAGGCCTACTGCATGGGATGGTTCCATCAATAATTTATATATATATATATATATATATATATATATATATATATATATATATATATATATATATATATATATATATATATATATATATATATATATATCAATATCGAAAACTTGACATAAGGTCAATGTTTCCCAATGAAGGCAAAGGATGAAGGTTAAGGATAGTTGGGACGGGGCACCACAAGGGCGATCTTACCACCCCAAAAATATAGATGAATATAATATATGGCTCATTCAACACATTGTGAAAATTATAGTGATAAGTTGAGAAATAAGTTAGAGAACAACTCAAAAGTCGTCTTGGAATACAAATTTCTATTTGCTTTATGAATATATCTTCTCTTTCTTCAATTTGTCTTTCTTCATCTCATTTTTATATACGACTTTTTTTCAGTGTAGGGCCTACAACTATAAAACAACAAACTTTTTGAAACAAATTAAACATGATATTTTCAGTTTCGTCTGATTTCCTATCATTCTATTCATAATTCACTGACGCCAATAGTTGAACCCAAGATGAATAAATGAGCTCAAATTATTGGGAAAACAAGAAAACGCAGTATATTTGTTGATTGAGTGAGCAATAGTGCGAAATAATGAGTTCCGAATTACTTTTTTTCAAATTTTTAACTGCAATTTTTTAAAAGTTAATTCCAATTTTATTGGGTTCAGTGGAGAAAAATGAGGTGGAAAAATTACTGTGAAAAAATGAGTATGCACACTTTCCAGAGAATATTCCAAACGAAGTTCTGAATTGAGGCCAAAAATGTTTTTTATATATATATATATATATATATATATATATATATATATATATATATATATATATATATATATATATGTATATATATATATATGTATATATATATATATATATATATATATATAAATATATATATATGTATATATATATATATATATATATATATATATATATATAAATATATATATATATATATATACATAAATATATATATATATACATATATATATATATATATATATATATATATATATATATATATATATATATATATATATATATACATATATATATATATATATATATATATATATATATATATATATATATATATATATATATATATACATATATATATATATATATATATACACATATATATATATATATATATATATACACATATATATATATATATATATATCTCAAATATGTATATAACATCTTAAAATCTTGAATCCAATGAAATTCAACAAATTCTATTTCGTGTGAAAGTCGAGAGAAAATTTTCCAAATTTCACGGCTCATTGTTTTTTGAAATTTCCAGAATAATTTTCTTTCGCACCAGTGTCAGTACAATAAAGTTAGTTTTGCGTGCAATAATTTGTTTTGTTTCAAAATCTGGAAAATTAACCAATATATTTAGTAATCTTCATTTCGAAACTAAATGAATAAACCATATTCAAACTATAATGTTTCTTTCCAACAATTAGGGTTTGAAGTTTGAACTTGGTATCTAACTTCGGTCGAAGTTGAATACTAAGGGCATAGACTAAAGAATAATACCGGTATTGGCCTATTATAACCAAGGTCTTTCAAAGGATTGTGGAATCTGAAATTCCTCATTTCGCTGTACGAGATCAAGTAAGTCCATCCTTCTTCGATCCTGAGAATAGTCCTCATTTTTCTGATCCAAGTGTCTGCTCGTACTCAACTCTATATGCACTGCAACTGATGCACTAGACTCATCATTGGATGAGCGAAGCGAAGACTCAATTACACTATACCGAAAAAAAAGTGTCTGTTTTTTTTTTTTTTTTTTTTTTTTTTGTTCGCGCTCCACAGGTCAGACAAAAATTCAAAATCAGTTGAAACTTGGCACACACATGAACCCCTATCTGACTTGATGCTGTATAGTTTTGAGGCACGATCGGTTGAACAACTTCTGAGAAAATTCATTCCAAAGTTTTCAAAAATCCCATTAGAATAAGCCAGAGGAAAACATTCGTGAAAAATATTTCATCTGAGAGGATTCAAATTCTCAGAGAATTTCAATCTGATAATGATACACATTATTCCGAACTTTTACTCGAATCGGATCAGCCGTTTCGATGTAAAAAAATATATAATGTTATTTGTGTCAATTATTCAAAGCTATTAAGATACCTATTAAATCAAAGCAACAAGTGTCACCACTTGATTGTGAACGATTAAAACAAAGCCTTCTTTATTATTATATAAACTAGGCAAACGCGTTATGTGTTTCCGCGTTGATGGATGAGCTGGAACATATCAACTTATCTTTGGATTGGTTATTATATATATATATACACCTTGAGATCCAAACCATTACATCACTGCCATCTTATTTTCCATTAATAATTTATATAATAATAAAGAAGGCTTTGTTTTAATCGTTTACAATCAAGTGGTGACACTTGTTGCTTTGATTTAATAGGTATCTTAATAGCTTTGAATAATTGACTCAAATAACATTATATATTTTTTTACATCGAAACGGCTGATCCGATTTGAGTAAAAGTTCGGAATAATGTGTATCATTATCAGATTGAAATTCTCTGAGAATTTGAATCCTCTCAGATGAAATATTTTTCACGAATGTTTTCCTCTGGCTTATTCTAATGGGATTTTTGAAAACTTTGGAATGAGTTTTCTCAGAAGTTGTTGAACCGATCGCGCCTCAAAACTATACAGCATCAAGTCAGATAGGGGTTCATGTGTGTGCCAAGTTTCAACTGATTTTGAATTTTTGTCTGACCTGTGGAGCGCGAACAAAAAAACAAAAAAACAAAAAAAAAAAACAGGCACTTTTTTTTCGGTATAGTGTAATTGAGTCTTCGCTTCGCTCATCCAATTATTAATGTAAAATAAGATGGCAGTGATGTAATGGTTTCGATCTCAAGGTGTATATATATATAATAACCAATCCAAAGATAAGTTGATATGTTCCAGCTCATCCATCAACGCGGAAACACATAACGCGTTTGCCTAGTCTATTGACACACTATTGAGAATACAATTTCCCATTCAGACTCTTTCTTGAATTACAAAGTTCTATGAATACGAAAATTGTGGAATTGAATTATGAGATATAGTAAATACACCAATTATTTATATACTAGGCAAACGCGTTATGTGTTTCCGCGTTGATGGATGAGCTGGAACATATCAACTTATCTTTGGATTGGTTATTATATATATATACACCTTGAGATCCAAACCATTACATCAATCACTGCCATCTTATTTTCCATTAATGATTTATATAATAATAAAGAAGGCTTTGTTTTAATCGTTTACAATCAAGTGGTGACACTTGTTGCTTTGATTTAATAGGTATCTTAATAGCTTTGAATAATTGACACAAATAACATTATATATTTTTTTACATCGAAACGGCTGATCCGATTTGAGTAAAAGTTCGGAATAATGTGTATCATTATCAGATTGAAATTCTCTGAAAATTTGAATCCTCTCAGATGAAATATTTTTCACGAATATTTTCCTCTGGCTTATTCTAATGGAATTTTTGAAAACTTTGGAATGAGTTTTCTCAGAAGTTGTTCAACCGATCGCGCCTCAAAACTATACAGCATCAAGTCAGATAGGGGTTCATGTGTGTGCCAAGTTTCAACTGATTTTGAATTTTTGTCTGACCTGTGGAGCGCGAACAAAAAAACAAAAAAACAAAAAAAAAAAAAAAAAACAGGCACTTTTTTTTCGGTATAGTGTAATTGAGTCTTCGCTTCGCTCATCCAATAACGAAAAATTAAAAGATTACTGAAATTTATTCAACACATTCACTACAAATAAACGTTAAGAACTATTATAATTTATTAATTCTTTGTAATAAATCGATGAATGTTTCAATTACTGATGGTTCCATGTAAAATACATTACATTTATATTGAGTTTTCCAACATTGTTTCATTCATACATTTTTTTGAAAAATCTATGACAGGCCTATATGATGATTATTAGTGACAATAATACCTTTCAATTCCAATCTTACAACATACAGGATACCTACTTCTATGTCCATTTCAGGTAATGTGTGAACATAATTATGTAGGCTAACTTATTGATCCTAATATGTATTTGCCCCCAATTTGCCAGATACTTCAATTATAAGAATTGCATTCAATTTATTGAATGCAATTATATATATATATTGTATTATTATATGTATATTATTATATGTATTATTATATTGAGATATATTATTTATATATTGGGGTGGTAAGATCGCCCTTGTGGTGCCCCGTCCAAACGATCCTACTTTTCATCCTTAGCCTTAATTGGGGAACAATGATTTTGTATCAAGTTTCGATGTTATTTAAAAAAAAAATTAAAAATTTATTGTTCTTTGAGATGGATCTTTTCTGGAAGATTTTCAGTATTCAATGTTTTTATATGTAGAACTCGGGAGTTGATTTTTGTTAGCTTGATTACTACTTCAAGAATGCATTCATAGAGCTCTTCTGAAAAAGTTGTCAAATCATTTTGGAATTTCAAGTTTCAATGTGTTTCAAGAAAATCGAATACCATACATTTTTTTCAAAAAATTACCCACAGATATTGAAGGACCTTTCTTTTGTATATATAAAAAATGTATTGTTCTCATTATCTTGTGTGATTATTTTTTGTCCCAAAATTGGTTATCAAACTTTCGTTTTTCATAATTTCAAGTATTATTTCTTAAATTCCGTAGACCATAACGTTGGGTCAAGGACTTGAGGCTACTTGTATAACTGAATGAATGGTGAAGGAAATATAGGAAAAATAAAATGAATCAAAATATGATACATTAGGCCTACCAGTATGTAGTATTTTTTTCAATTGTTACAATTTATTAGATACACAACTTCATATAATTAATTAATACACATTACAGCCTAATTAAGTACATACTTTGAACAACAACAGACAACATAAGAGCAATAACACTACACCATTTTGTTGACATATTCAATAGGGACGCGGGAATTCAATAGCTTCAACCACGATTATTAGCGTTTTGTGATGTCACAAACCATGACCCTTACCGCAATTGCCACCTAAAATAACGTCCTAGGCTTGGCTAGCTCAAAGAGACTGAGGATTTTGATTGGATAATATTACGGTATCTAGGAGGGCTAAATACCATGTCAATACGAGATAATAACAGAGTCACGGTATCTTGGAACAAAAAAATGTGACATATTTTTAGCCCACCTCGAGAGCAGTGCTAGGATTTTCTGCTGACAACAATGGAAATACACTAGGAAAACGATACATATGCGTTGTTAGACGAGCGGACAGTAATAGTATGTCGATTTTTTTGCCAAACTTTTGCCTACATTCACCAATTGGGTAACATTTAAGTTATAAATGGGTAAAAACTGATTCGAGTGGTACCAATTTAGCACACTTTATGTTTTTTCTTCAAAATGGCTGATCCGATCAAGCTGAGAGTTTCCAGAAATGTGTATCAGAATGTAATTCAACTTCACACAGAATTTTATTTTTTTTAAATACATTTTTTTTTTCTGCCGTGTTATTCTAATGGGAATTTTTGAAATTTCTAAAATTCATAAAAATAAAAGTTATTACCCGATAATGCCACAGAACTATACAGATCCAAGTTAGGTGAGGAACCATAACGAAAAAAAGTTTGAAGTTGATAGCTGTAGCCGTTTGACCTGTGGAGAACCGACAAAAAAACATAAAAAAAACAACATAAAAACGAACACCAATTTTTTTCAGTATGTCAAATTGAATCCTCGCTAAAGCTCGTCTAACAAATACTGGACATGTTGCTCCACTAGTGAATGGAAACCAATCAAAGTCTCTTGAAGCTATCCAGGCCAGGACGTTATTTCAAGTAGCAGTCGCGGTGAGGGTACAGAGTCTAATTGATTTTTAATGACACATTATAATCAAGAAAACAGTTTTTGGACATTTTCTTGTCCAAAATGTCTCTAGAAATAGACTTGTGGTTAATACGATAGAATCGAATCCAAACTCATTTCTGGATTCAAATTCGGTTTAAAATAAAGACTCACATTTTTTCAACAATTCGGCCTTTTCGTACACAGTATTTTTACATTTCAGGTACCAATTGCTCCAGCTTACTTATAGGAACGCTCACATAAGACTTGCAATAGGCAGTACGCATGCATTTTAGATTTACCATAGTTTTCATGTCATTAAAATGAATGATATTTTCAACAGATTCAATAATAATAACATAGCAATAACAGATGAAATAACAGTGCCAAAAAGTTCAGAAAATCAACAATCGGCTTAAAATGGGATTGGAAAATACGTGAACCAATGAAATCATTGAATTGTTTGGATTAAAATACAAGCTTTTGTGAGGCTCTATCTTAATTGATAACAACTATCACAACCTATAATTAAGCAGGAAGACACTTCTAACTTCTGACTTCTGACTTGGAAAGCAATTTCAAGCACAACCAAGCCAAGTCCAAGTTGAAATGGGGTATATCTTCAATAATATCTTGAGCAACAAATGTTTTGATGGAAAATTGAAAAAAAAAAATCCCTGATGTTTAGTTGCACATCATCCTACAGAAAAACGGGAATGTTTCATGAATATTCCCGGTGCAAGTTCCACAGAAACAGTGTCTTGAGTTGCATTATTACACTTCAGCCTGTACATAAAAAAGTTGTTCAATGTTCCAAATCAGAGATTCACACAGCCAACAAAGATTCACTGCCCACGTAATCCGTCCACCTCTCCGTTTGGCCATCGTTCAACACCAGCGTGTGTTATAATTGGCTATCCCTAGACGCCCAGTCTCGTGATAAATTGTTTGTTTAAAAAGATGAATTGTTCGTGAAAATATTCGTTTACACACGACATTCGAGCGAATAGATTAAACGGAATGTAGCAGTATCGTTTTGAAAAAAAAAAAAAAATCAACGTGTATTTAGCTGAACTTTGTTCACGGAGAAAATAATACTGTGAGCAAATATTTATTACGCCAAAAATATTGCTTATTTCACAGTGAGATATTCAAATTTGAAAATCTAATATTATTTGATTCTTGATGATTTGTAACTACTGTGCCAATGCCTGTATTCAACTGTATCAATGGTAACCTACTTTACAACAATATTCTCCATTCGTTGAAAGTTTCGGTTTTATGCACTAAATTCATCATCAAACAATATGACAGAAATTTGTGTCAAGCCCGAGTAAAATCATGTACAGTGAAATCTCTATCCATCGTTTTTCAAGGAAGCAGGAAAATAAAACCATCCATGCAGGAAAACCATTCATCTAGGAAAATTAAACATTGATTATATGGGAGTGGGGTTAGGAAAAATGAATGATACAAGCAGGAAAACAATGGATCCGGAAACGATGCATAGTGGTTTCACTGTATCAATATTTTTCTGGTGAAAAGACATACGGTAATCAATATTTAATTTCAACCAAGTTTCATTGATATCTGAGACTAAGCGCTCTGGAATCAGCTCGTGCTTAGATTGGCTATCTCCTCGCTCCAGGTTTTCTCAAGTTCTTGTACAGCAGTTTTAAGTTGTCAATGGCGCTTTGAAGTCGAGGATTCAATTCTAACGCATGGCGATAAAACCGTTCAGCTTTGTCCATCTTCTTCCATCGATGATATAATACGCCTACCAAACATAAACAAGAAGCTGGGTTAGTAACTTTTTTGTTGGTTTACCAAGCAATTGAGGATACAAATTCAGTCCTTTTGATTATGGAGTTCATACTAGGAAAGGGGTGCCAGGAGTGCATATACTGGAATAAAGTATACAGGTGTGACATGGACTCGGATAAATCCCTGAATGCATTGACAACCATCTAAACAGAAGTTTGCCCAAACCCACATCATACGCCAAATATAAATGATTCCAGTACAGGAAGCTAGTCAGCATTTTTTTAAAAACTTATATTTAAAAGTACCGGTAGGCCCAATTCACAAATTAATTCCATCCACTACCGATATAATTCTCATCACAACGTGTAAATTGGGTATCTCGTGTAACTCACCATGTAACTAATCTACTGGTAGTCGATACTAGGGATGACATCGATTCTCAAAATTGGGAATCGATTCTCTATGCTCCAGAATCGATTAAAAATCGATTTTGAAAAAAAAAAAAATTAAAAAAAAAAATTGAAAAAAAAAATTAAAAAAAATAAAAATTTGAAAAAAAGTTCATTTTCAAAAAAGTAGTGTAATTTGAAACTTTTTGTCAACCTTCCCAAGGCGTTCACGTTGAAAATAGCTGCTAGAGACTTCTTTGAACTGTACTGTACCATTTGGGTATTTCCGTCAACGTTCGGCTGTCAGACGTAACCGAAGGGATAGCTTTTGTCCAGATAGTAATATCTCAACAATACAGAATAATATAGACAACGAAATGAGCACTTATTACGACGTAAAGAAGTACAGCACTGAACAAGAAATTTTTTTTTTTTTTTTTGAGAAATCGATTTTTTGATTTGAGAATCGTTTTACATCAGAATCGATTCTTAATCGATGTTATCCCTAGTCGATACATGGGGCCTATCATGAAAATGATGTCTTGGAAATATTAAAACCTAATTGTATTATAAGGCCTATTCACAAGCTGCAATATTCATTTTAATTTCATCACTAAAAAAAAACATCAGCACTATTTGAGGTAAGTGAATTCATCAGGAGCGATGTTTTGTTGCTGTTTTGTTGCGTGACGTTTCTTGTAATGAAAATAAATCTTTATTCAAGGAACAGTTTACATGTTCTAGAATACGTTAATGTTCAATATAAAATTAGATAGAGATTAGATTAAGATTAGATAAGATAAGATTTAAAATAATCTGTGTTAAAATTCAAATGACTGTCTATTATATATATATGTCTATATATATCCTTGCAAGCTGCTGATATTTTTCTACGGAACGGAATGCGTAGTGAGTGGAAAAATTCTCGAATTTGGATTTGAAAGCGTCGTTGTGGAGTGATCTTTATTTGTAGTAGCAGTCAGTTGAAATATCTGGCTCTGGCAACGGATGGGCTATTATTGGCGATACATATATACATTTGTGAGGTTAATTTGAGGTGCACGTAATGACTACAACAACGTCTGCAGGGGTGATTGTCGGATGAATAGATGGTAGGCCTACCTCTGCTATTGGTGGTGAGATCACCCTTGTCGTATCCCATTCGAACAATCCTACCATCTGAATTGGGGAACATTGACATTGAATCAATTTTCTACTATATAAAAATAAAAGCCAACTCAAGACTCGGAATGAATCGTTGAACCTTACCAAGATTCGTGTAGTAGACGGCGTTCCTCTCGTCCAATTGTATCGCCTGAGTGAAGTGCTTCTCGGCCTCGGCGAAACGCGCAACCTTGCCGAGCGTATTGGCCAAGTTGAAGTGCAACGCTGGCTCGTTGGGTAAAACAGACAGAGCTTCCTGCGCCACCATCTCCGCTTCCTCCATCTTACCTGCGAGCGTAACACGCAGTATAGTTATGATTCTACAGAATCACTCATATTCTTCTAAATAATACTCATTAGGGCGTATATATATTTTTTATTCTATTGTTTCGTTACATTCAGTTAAATTAGTTTGATATTGTTATTCTTGATTTTGTTTCGTAATTTTCTGCCATTTACATTTTTATGAGATTCTCTCCATTATACATTCTTGTACTGATTCATTACACTGTACCATTTTGGTATCCCGCTTTGCGGACAGTCGTCTGTAAAAAGGCTTTCTCTCTAACCACTTGGTGTGTACAGGGGCGTAATAAGGCCTGGGCCCAACAGGTCTGGACTAGGGATGACATCGATTCTTAAAATCGGGAATCGATTCTCTATGCTCCAGAATCGATGAAAAATCGATTTTGAAAAAAAAAAATAGAAAAAAAATTGAAATATAAAAATTGAAAAAAAATTTGAAAAAAAAGTTTATTCACAAAAAAGTAGTGTAATTTGAAACTTTTTTTTCAACCTTCTCAAGGCGTTCACGTGAAGAATAGCTGCTAGAGACTTCTTTGAACTGTACTGTACCATTTGGGTACCGGTATTTCCGTCAACCTTCGGCTGTCAGACGTAACCGAAGGGATAGCTTTTGTCCAGATAGTAATATCTCAACAATACAGAATAATATGGACAACGAAATGATCACTTATTACGACGTAAAAAAGTACAGCACTGAACTAAAAAAAAAAAAAAAAAAAAAAAAAAATTGGGGAAAAATCAATTTTTTTATTTGAGAATCGTTTTACATCAGAATCGATTCTTAATCGATTCTCCATTAATTGATGTTATCCCTAGTCTGGACCTGGGGCGGCAAATACTCAAGGGGCGTCAGCCCCTCGAATTCAAAATAATTAGTGACTATATTTTGAAAAGTCGTATATTTTCAGATATTATTTATTCACGTTTTGAGATATCAACTAATGCACAGAGAGCATTAAAAACAATGTTCTGCATTACGCTAGTTTCCTTCTAGTGTACCATAAAGTCCTTGTGAAATTTTTGTCTTGCCGTTTAACAAATGTCAATGCCATCATTTCAACATGTTACTAAGGTAACGATCAAAATTTATGAAATGATCCTTCTCATTAATGTGTCATACATTACATAGTAAAAGCCAAACACAAAATTCATGAATGTGCTCTCTGAATAAAAACCTTTAGTGCCTGTCATATTTCCGAGATGGTTCGCTATACTGAATGAGTTACTATAGTATAGTTGGAGGGAGTGGGGGGAGGAGGGGGGGGGGAAGAGCGCAAAAGAAAAATCGGGTCTAGGGGCGCAAAATATCTTGATACGCCCCTGAGTGAGTATATGAAAATAGCCTGAGGCTGAATATATGAATTGGGTGAAAGGGAAAGAAAGAACAGCAGCTTACCGAGATTTATGAGTAGAGATAGACCTAATCACAGTAAAGAGCCCGTTAATAGAACACGGAGATGAAATTGTGGTACATTTCATTTCATCTCTTGTTCAATCAACAGGCTCTCCACTATGAGTAGGTAGTCCTAACTCTACTCATAAATCTCGGTTAGCTGCATGTCTTTCTTTCCCTTCTACCCAATTCATATACATAGTAACATCCAACCATTTATCTCGTTCTAGATAATATACAGTGGAACCTCTTTAGTACGTTTTTTTTAGGAGATTGACCAGAAAAACAAATTGTAAAGAGAAAAACTTGTGGGGGCATATAGATGGGATCGGGGATCAAATAGATCTTCAATGAATAGATAGGCCACATTGTTGCTTTGACAAACTTTTCAATTAAAACCACGTCACTTTTCATTTTCCCCCCCCACGTTTGCATTAATAACTTGAACAAAATCAGGTACCATGCATTTTCAAAGTGACAACGTGATGTGCATGCCATATAAATACTGGATCTAAACAACAGAAAATTTCAATTATTGTGTTGTTACATTTTCTATATGCTCAATTCAAATGATAAAACGGTACGTTCTATCATAGCAACCATGCTAATAGAAAAGACTTCGTTTAAACTTTGACAGTCGATATTTTCAAGAAGTAAGTTGAGGACACTAATTTTCCCTATTATTTTATCATGTAGAAAGTAATCATATATTGTACAACCGAAATAAAGCAATTCAACATCACGACGACTCTTGACTGTATTCCGACAAGATCCGAAATATAATGGTATAAAACTGTAAAATGCTTTACCGGTTTGTATAAAAACTTTAAAAAGTTCAACATCCTTCAAAATTATCCTTAAACAATTCATAATTGGAAAATCACTGTTTAATGTGAATTGCCAAGAGCTAGATTATTATTATTATTCATTTATAGTTACAGTTTGTACTATTTTCCACATTTTTTGTAACATTTAATATTACGTATTGTGATGTATGTTTAGTGAAACAATATTTATAAATAAGTTACACCTTTCATCAATTTCAACTTGAAATGTTTCAACTTTTTATTTTGACTATCCATATGAATTAGATTTTGACCTTACTTTCACTATGTATCATGTGAGATGATGTAATTCCAAAGTGGATGAAAATATATGAATAAATAAATGATCGAGCCCCTCAACGTGTATCGAACGTGTCAGCAGCGTCAACGTACCGATGCTGTCGAGCATGATGATCATGTTGCTCCACGCGACGGTGTGAGTTGGTCGCAGAACCGTCGCGTTCCGCCAGGCCCAGTACGCCGCGTTGTAGTGCTGACGCTCCAAGTACTGGAACAACGTAAACAATTAGCGGGATGTTGTTGACAGTTTGGAAAAAACGCTTGAAAAATAAATCGCTTGATTATTGATTAGAGCTGTGCAAGCAGAGCTTTTCAAGTTCGAGCGAGATTGACTTTTTTCGAGTGAGACTTGAGCAAAATATTAGCTCGAGTAAGTTTGAGCACAAATTTAGTTCGAGCGAGTTCGAGCACAAATTTTAGTTCGAGCAAGCGAGCTCAAATTTTGGTTCAAGCAAACGAGCTCAAACCCTCATCAATACGAAATAGAAGAGACCCTATAAAATGATTTCGATTTATAAAAATTCGGATTAACCAAACACGTCCATATGCGATAAAACGGGCAAAACTACTTGATGAGTTGATAGAAACCGTTGCCTCAATGACTGTCTATCGGCTAGCTTTGCCGATAGAAACCGCTAAGATCGTGTATACTCGCTAGTTTCGACCGGTTCTGACGACGCGCGAACATCATTTAGAACGTTGCTATTGTATTTGTATTTAATTCACTCATTACAGATTGTTTTTAGAACAGGTGGTAATGATTACTATCATGAAATCAAAGGAAAACAAACAAACATGGCCTACTTGATAAAATTATACATTTTTATTTTTTCTTAGCTCTCTTCTTAAATCACTTATCTTCGTTATATTCTTCAACTCTTCTTCCAATTCATTCCATTCCCGCGTCGTTCTCTGGATGAATCCATATTTCCCTACTTCTCTATCCACTCTCTCCACTTCCATTCTTACCCCTCCCCTTGTACTTCTTTGTAATCCCTTTCCAAATCTATTGCTCAATTCCTCCCATCCTGTATATTCATTCTTGACTCTAACTCTTGGCTAGCTCTAAACCTAAACTCTAAACTAAACTCTAAATTCTAACTCTAGCTCTTGGCGCTCAACCATCCCGAGTGGCTTGACGACATGGTGTGATGACGTTTCGATCTGTCCGAGACTCGCACAGCCCCATTATTGATGTTGTACGATGGAATCTCATTAGTGCGTAGTCAGCGGACCGACTAGAAAAACTCATCGAAGTGAAAACTTTAATATGTACGAATGGGATGATGATTATTTGCTCAACGACCCCACCATTGACCTGGTTATATGGGGGTACGAACAAGCAAGTGATGATGAAACGAGAAGTGATGATTATTTGCTTAACGACCCCATCATCAGCCTGGTTATATGGGGGTACGAATGAGCAGGTGATGATGAAACGATGAAGTGATGACAAATGAAAAGACATTCACAAAAACTCATGCCTTATGCGGGATTTGAACCCATGCCCAACGATGACTTTAGTTTCTAAAGCGGTGTCTTAGCTGACTGAGCAACGGAGGAGGCTGAAAGGGATAGAAAAATGAGACTTACTAAGGTACCGGTTAATAATCTAGTAAATGTATAAACGAGAAACTTGACAAGAGGTTATACCATATTTTTATATCTCGGTTATTCTGAATCCAGGCGTCAGGGGATCTTCCTCTACATATTAATCTCATTTTAGCACTATACTAAGTAATTTTACAACTGAAACAGATCGGCACAACCTAATATAAACCGTATTTACCAACAGAAGAATAGGACAATTGGACATAAGTTCAAGTTGTGTTATTTCCAGATGAAATTCAATAACTCTATTACTGGGTTAACACAATACATAAAAACACATTAGTGTTTTCATTTTGTGAATTCGACCAAGTCAAATTAAAATGAGTCCAAATGATGAATCATTAAAATTATTTGAAATGGGAATTTTGAGGTTTTACAAAAGACATATCGGCCATTCATGACCATCCACAGAATTCAAAGTGGAGAAAACACGAAATCAAATGGAAATTGGCTAACACAGGAAATAACATCACTTTTGGATTATGAACTGGGCCAACTACAGTCGGGCCCACATATAACGAACTCGGTTTTAACGAAATTTCGGTTTTTACGAATTAATTACCATTCCCCTTCAAATCTCTTATCCTTACAATGTTGAATGAAGACCTACATAACGAAGTGATTTATATTTAAAAATTTGGTTATTACGAATTTTTTGACACTTTTCAGCATATTTTGCTCATTATTTTCAGCTATTTTCAACAAAATATTCGAAAATCGGAGCATTTTGTGTGAATTCATTTTCAGGTTACATTTATTTTGAACGGACTGTACATCGTAGCAGCTGGTGACGCGTACAGCACGTGGTCATAACTCTTGCTGCACCCCCCCTCCCCATCCCACGCACAGTGGAACGGCCCAAACCCAAACATTCGCTCAACACGCGCTAAATAATAACGTGATGGTGACATCTTCAATGACTTTGTTTATCTACTTTCTGTTTACATTCCTTCATTTCCATTCGCGATAGTGTCCTGTAACCTAGGAAATGAAACACGAGAAGTGGGGAGTGGTGGTGTCATGTGATAGCAGATGATAAGTTCTTGATGAAAGGACATTGTTGTTTTCTATTACTTTCTACAAACATACTAAGTGATGATACGATGCAATGATAATAGTATGTCACCTAATACAGTACTATACTAGGGCCCAAGTCGTAAATGTAGGCCTATCTTTATAAATCTCTAAAATTCAAGTGCTGTTATGAAAAAAAGCAATAAATCTCTATAACAAAATTCTGTTTTTACAAACAGATTATCATTCCCCTTGAAATTCGTTATATGCGGGCCCGACTGTACAACTTTTAGAATTTCTACAGTAATTTCAACCAGTTTTCAAAGTTGTTTTTCAAGACACAAAGTGTCTACCATTTTGATTCCTCAAAGAGACTTTTTGCAGTAAGAGCTCTGCCTTCAAAGCTCACCAATTACCAGCCAATTGCCAGCAAGATAACTCATTGAGAAGCAGCCAATAAAAAGAAAGTATTCAAATTCTGAAATACGCAGCAGATTTAACGACAAATTGACTCGCAAATCGAGTCTGAAATATTTTCAATGAGTTCGATTCTGACCAAGACTTGGACTCTGACTCAAAATTAGGTACTCTCGCTCACCCCTATCAAGTGGTAAAAACAAAGCAAGTGAAAGTTGTTTTTTTGATAAAAACATGTGTTTGCTTTGCTCATAGGATGAAAATGGATCTGTTTGTTTGTCCTGAACTACTTGAACTAGTTCTTCAGTTCTTGCACTTTCGTGTTTGTTTGTAACCGTGGTGCTGCACCGAAGCTACACTCTCGTGTTTGTTTGTCCCAGTTCACTTGCACTAGTTCAAGTAGTTCTACACCAGCTACAGAGCTGGTGTGCTTAGTTCAGTCCAAGATGGCAGGCGCTAAAATCAAATTGTAGGTGGACACTATGTTGGCTAACAAATTGTTGACGCTCAGATACGTACCGATGAGAATGAAAAATTGTATATTTGAATAAGGGTTGTAATTATTTTCAAGTGAGTTGACATGCAGAATTACGTCTCCGGTGATTCAACCCAAATAACTTTTCCAATTTTCAAAATTCGCGTCTAGAAACCGTTGAAATTGACACTATCGTGTTTGTTTGTTTGTACCTCAACATTTAGGGATCATTTCCTGCACCAAACCCGTAATATGACGCATTTCCTTTCTGCACCAGCAACACTTTAGTTCAGGTTGGTGCAATACAAACAAACAGACCTAATATTTCATGCTTGTTGCCTATCAGATTGGGTTTAGGTTAATAAAAGCGAGCGCGTAGAAACCGGTTGTGGAATATCATCCCCAATATATCTTACCAAATTGCCGAGGTTATAATAACAGTCCGGGTATTTCCTGCGATGCGCCAGCGCCATCTTGTAGCTCAGTTCAGCCTCTCCGTGACGTTTCAAACCCGACAGAACAATCCCCAGGTTCATCCACGCCGCAGCAAACTCAGGCCTACCAACAAGACAGAAAAAAACAATACGTCAAGAAAAAGATTGTCTGCAGAGAATAAATGAGAATAAATTCAAACTAAATTATCTTATTGTCTTATATATAAGTCCCCCCCCCCCCCAAACTTTTAGATTAATAATTGGTAAAAGGGTTTCTCTCCTTTTCCATGTGAATCATCACTCTTCCGGGGTGGAATTTAGTCAATTTCGTATTGCTCACAATAGGAAGCTAGGCAACCGGCTGAGTCATATGGCTCGCTTCTATTGGCGCTCGGCCGTCCCGAGTCGGACGAACAAGTGTTATTTCAGGCTAAACAGTCTTGTCTCGTGCTCGTCAAGGTCAGACCAGGTCAGACTACACGCAATAGAATGGCACACAACACGGAGCTAACAACTCAACGTGCTTATGTTTATTACTGCGCGTCAAATAAAAATGATGGAAATTGGAAAAATCATTCTTCTTTATGATAAAACATTTATTGAACACGTTTTAAGTGGAATATCTCGTAGTCTCAAGTTGATTCCGTTGTTATGAGTGTGCGGGTGTAGTAGGCCTATGCCAAATTAAAATGAGCAAAAAACGTATTTTTGACCGGTAATAGGCTGAGATTAGCAAATAAGCTGAGGATGACTTTTGGGCTTGAAATTTCGAGAAAAACCCTCGGCTTATATTCGGGACAATACGGTACAACTAAACCATGGAAATAAGAGTTATTTTGGTTAATCCAAATTAATATAAATCATGAGCCTATTCAGTGTTTTAGGGTCCCTTTTATTCTGAATTAACAAAAGGATTCTCTGTATCGATACCAACTACAATCTTATTGATCCCTATCCGTTGTCGTCCATCTGATACGCACCGCCTTGCGAGTGACGTTACCTGATGTGCACCGCCCTCCTCAGCAGCTGCTCGGCCTCGACGAGATTCCCCTCATCCTTGAGTATGTTGGCAAGGTTGTTCATCGCTTGGTCGTAACGCGCGTTGAGTTCCAGAGCGTGACGGTACCGTTCGACCGCTAACGAACGGTTGCCAGCGTCAGCTGCGTTTTTCGCTATGTTGTAGTGGACCTGTATGGAACGAGAGTTTTTCTTGGTAATAATTTACTAAAATGATTACCATAGCTGCAAAAGTATTGGTCTTTAAGCAACAAATCTAATATTTTTGTGATCACTTTTTGAATGACAGCCTGTTCACATCAAATTATTCACTTTGTCTACATTGAGATACAGTATAAAAAAATGGTATAATGTTGGATACGTAAGATGTAGGCCTAATGTAGATACCATACGTTATGTTAGATACTTAAGGTAGACCTATAAGATAAAACTGATGTGAGTGCACTTGTTTTTACCTAGTATTTTATGAAACTGGTGAAATTACCAAAGATCTGAATCTGTTATCTTTCACATTTCAGAGTTAATAAGTAAATTATGAATTTCACTCTAATCTCTATCTCTCTCTCTCTCTCCCCCCCCCCCCCCTCTCTCTCTCTCTCTCTCTCTCTCTCTCTCACTCTCTCTCTCTCTCTCTCTCTCTCTCTCTACCTCTCTCTCTCTCTCTCTCTCGCTCGTCCCACCTTTGCGTTGAGCGGACAGACTTTGAGGCCGGCGGTGAAGAGAGTAGCTTCGTTGCGCCACTCTGCGCTGCGCCACCCAGCTCGTGCGCCAAACACCACTATCAGGAACACATAATTCACCTGCAGTGCCTGTCGGAAAGAGAGGTTGAAACTCATAGTACTGTACTCTTGAACAGTGGAAAAATGTTAGCTAGAATCATGGAACATGTGATGAAGAAAATGAAATGAACACGACAATCACGAGTTTTTTTGAACTTATCAGTTATTAGGTATCGTTATTGCTGTAAAAGGTTCAGTGTCCATTTTTGGGAATCATTTATATTCACTCAGTTTAAGTAGGTACATATTTTCTTATTTTTTCTATTTTAGCAGTAATTTTGTTTGTTTTTGAATTGATTCAGATTTAATTATTATTATTATTATTATTTTCTCCCATAATTTCACTCTTCATATTCTAATCTTTATCATTACCCATTCTTTCATCTTGTTATCTGTTATTATATGTTTTGTATCTTGTTGTTTTTTATTATTCTGTGTCGTATCGGAAACCCGAATATGGGCAGAAATCTGAATTTGAAGATTTTACTACTACAGTCGAGCCCACATATAACGAACTCGGTTTTAACGAAATTTCGGTTTTAACGAATTAATTACCATCCCCCTTCAAATCTCCTATCCTTACAATGTTAAATAAAGACCTATAACGAAGTGATTTATATTTCAAAATTCGGTTATTACGAAGTTTTTGTCACTTTTCAGCATATTTTGCTCATTATTTCCAGCTATTTCCAACAAAATGTTCGAAAATCGGAACATTTTGCGTGAATTTATTTTCAGGTTACATTTATTCTGAATGGACTGTACATCGTAGCAGCTGGTGACGCGTACAGCACGTGGTCATAACTCTTGCTGCACCCCCCCTCCCTCCCCGTCCCAAGCACAGTGGAATGGCCCAAACACTCGCGCGCGCACTAAATAATAACGTGATGGTGACATCTTCAATGACTTTGTTTATCTATTTTTTGTTTACATTCCTTCATTTCCATTCGTGATAGTGTCCTGTAACCTAGGAAATGAAACACGAGAAGTGGGGAGTGGTGCGGTGTCATGTGATAGCAGATGATAAGTTCTTTATGAAAGGACATTGTTGTTTTCTATTACTTTCTACAAACATACTAAGTGATGATACGATGCGATGATAATATGTCACCTAATACAGTACTATAATACTAGGGCCTAAGTCGTAAATGTAGGCCTATCCATTGAGTTTACATTATAAACTCAATGGCCTATCTTTATAAATCTCTAAAATTCAAGTGCTGTTATGAAAAAAAGCAATAAATCTCTATAACGAAATTCTGTTTTTACGAACAGATTTTCATTCCCCTTGAAATTCGTTATATGCGGGTTCGACTGTATAAGAGAATATTTCACTTTTTTTCTTGACCTTATATATTTCACTGATAGTTTTTCATAACTTAAATAACCTAGCTGTTGATGGGGTTGTTAGGCAAACAATAGTCACCATCAGCTTTTCATAAACTGTATGTGAAGTGCATATGTACATTGTCAGCTAGTTTCAGTTGGTAATTTTGGTAGAAAGCATTATTTGTATTTTTATTTCACGATGGCCCGTAACAACACCACCAACGGATAGGTTACATGGGGGAACGAACAAACGGGTGATAATAAAGCGATGGTGACTTTGATGGGAGACAGGACGTTTACAAATACTCATGCTCTATAGCGGGACTTGATCCCGCACCAGTTTGGCCTCATGCTTCAAAGCAGTGCATTACAGTTCACCCTAGTTAATCCGAGACGCAAGCGATGCCAAAGCCACCCTCGGTGGCTCGGTCAGTTGAGGCAAAGCTTCACAAACTGAAGTCACCGTTGAGCGTGGGTTCAAGTCCCGCATAAGGCATGAGTTTTTGTAAACGTCCTTTCACTTATCGATCATCACTTCATGATTTCATAATTGACTGCGCATTCGTATCCCCGTATAACCTAGCTGTTGGTGGGGTCGTTAAGCAAACAATAAGCATCATCATCATCATCGACCTCAAATAACGATTTTGATTCATACAAATTTGGATTACATGTGACTACAAATTCTTCATTTTCACTCTTCCTGCTTAGAATTTAGTCAATTACGTATTGCGCACGAGAGAAAGCTATGCCAACGGCCAAAACTACGTATTTGAAACCGTTGAGAATGACCTCACTGTTTGTTTGTGCTCGGCTAGCTTCGATGACGCGCGATCGTCATATGGCCCGCTTCGATTGGCGGGCGGGCCGTCCCGAGTCTGACGAACTATTGTTCCGAGCACACGATTTTTGGAGGACACACACAACGCAGTTTCAACGTGCTTCGGTTTGTTCTTACACACCATGAAAAGGGATGAAAATTGGGAAAATAATCATCAATTCGATGAATTCACTCAAACTATTTGAAATTATCCAATCTGAAAATAGTTTTAAGGCAATTGAGGGTTCGAAATATCAGTTCGAATTATGGATTAGCTGAAATTAGGCATATTAATTAACATTGAAATGTCTATAACTTCAGCCGGGGACCGACTCCAAGTCCAGAATGTGTCAAATTTTGGATTAACCAAGTTTGAATTAACGAGGGTTTACTTTAACCGTCTTCGGCCATACGAACGACTAAAATTTAATAACAGCAACAAAATATTCTTGCTTACGGTTCGGGAGACGTTCAGAGCGCCCAACTGTCTGATCCCCGTGACGACCAGCATACAGAACCCGGACGAGGGGAGATACAGGACTCGTTCCGCCACCACGAAACCCACCCGGAACAACAGGTTTGTTGCCGGAAGGAAAGGGATGACAATCATGGCGATACTCATGGCAATACTCCTAGAAAAAAAATATACATTTCTTGAAAATATAGTTTTCAATGCTTTTTTCATTATTTCAGAGAATCCCATATAGGCTAGGCCAAGTCGTATTCATACTGTAAATTAGGTAATCTCATGAAAAAACACAAAAACATAATAATCATATAGGCCTACATGTATTTTTTTTTCTAGTAATTTATCATTTCAGACCACAAGCTTTGGTTTTGGCAAAATGATTTCATAACTTCAAATAAAGGCCTACAATTTTCTGTTATAAAGTATAATACTAGGCGTAGATTATAATTCTTGATTAAATACAGTACAGTCGAACCCACTTATAACGAACTCGGTTTTAACGAAATTTCGGTTTTTACGAATTAATTACCATCCCCCTTCAAATCTCCTATCCTTACAATGTTAAATAAAGACCTATAACGAAGTGATTTATATTTCAAAATTCGGTTATTACGAATTTTTTGTCATTTTTCAGCATATTTTGCTCATTATTTTCAGCTATTTCCAACAAAATGTTCGAAAATCGGAGCATTTTGCGTGAATTTATTTTCAGGTTACATTTATTTTGAACGGACTGTACATCGTAGCAGCTGGTGAATAATAACGTGATGGTGACATCTTCAATGACTTTGTTTATCTATTTTTTGTTTACATTCCTTCATTTTCATTCGTGATAGTGTCCTGTAACCTAGGAAATAAAACACGAGAAGTGGGTAGTTGTGGTGTCATGTGATAGCAGATGATAAGTTCTTTATGAAAGGACATTGTTGTTTTCTATTACTTTCTACAAACATACTAAGTGATGATACGATGCGATGATAATATGTCACCTAATACAGTACTATACTAGGGCCTAAGTCGTAAATGTAGGCCTATCTTTATAAATCTCTAAAATTCAAGTGCTGTTATGAAAAAAAGCAATAAATCTCTATAACGAAATTCTGTTTTTACGAACAGATTTTCATTCCCCTTGAAATTCGTTATATGCGGGTCCGACTGTATTAGAATTTTCTACATGTATTTGCTATTCCATATGTATTGACCATTTACTTGAATACACGCTAATTAGGCCATACAATCTATATGCAAACTGTCACTATCAGAAACTTGGAAGGGTGGATCAGTTGCTACCTCACTATGTATAGTATTCAGGAGACCAGAGTTCGATTCCTGTCATGGCCGACCATCCTGACAGATATTTGTGTGAGAAGTCGATGAGTGAGTATCTTAATATTTGGCCATGTTTTGTCTCCTTTCTAACATTTCAACACTAGTTGAACAGACTGAAGAGGGCTATTCACCAAACAAATAAGACCAATACTGGTCTATAAAACTACAATACATGTACAGTGAAACCTCTATGCATCGTTCCCCGATTTATTTTCCCCGATAGTTTTCCTGAATGGATGGTTTTATTTTCCTAGTCCCTTGAAAACCGATGCACAGAGGTTTCACTTATATCTCAAACCCAGGTAACCAATTAAATTGTGCCAGGGGGTGTTTCCACAACTTTTTCAAGGGCAGACTTCTTAAATCAATTGGTTCCTGCCAGTTCTGACTTCTTCCTCCTCTTCTTCACTACTTCTATCCTCTGTTTCTTCCTCTCTTCTGACAAGTTCCCTCCACCGTTCTCTAACCTACCACCATCTCTCGTCTACCACTTCTTCCCATTTTTTCTCCTCGGTTGACTACCCCGAAATTGACTCCCTCCTGCCACCTTTCTCTTGGTCTTCCAACTCTTCTCTTAGCTCTCCAATGTTTTCTGCTAGCTCAAACATTGCTCTCGGTATTCTCTCCTTTTCCATTCGCCGCATATGCCCGTACCACCTGTCTCTCCCTTTTTTCATTTTAAATGGTAACATTTCCAATCCCACTTCGTTCCTTATACGTACAGTGAAACCTCTATGCATCGTTCCCAGATCCATCGTTTTCCTGCTTGTATCATGCATTTTTTCTAACCCCACTCCCATGTAATCAATGTTGAATTTTTCTGGATGGATCGTTTTCCTGCATGGAAGGTTTTGTTTTCTTGGTCCCTCGAAAAACGATGGATAGAGGTTTCACTGTATTTCTGCTTCTCTTCTTCTCCATCTTTGACACTCATGCTACGCTTCTCACGAACTTTATTTCTGCTGCCTCCATTTTCTTTACAATAATAAATGAAATGAACTACCAAACTACTAATACTACATCCCTAGCAAATCCTGGAAGAGATTCAGAAAGCAACATTCCAAACCGTCTCCATTACCTCTGCGTCCTCGAACTGTCCGAAGTGAACACTCTCCACGCCGCGCAAAACAACGCGAACCAGAACACGGCGGCGGCCATGACACGTGTGTCGGACGTGTTCTTCACCAGGGGAATGCAACCCATCGACCAATCGAAACACAGCCATTCGGGGCACAGCAGAAGCCACGCGTTCAGCGCGTAGACGTAATTGTAGCTGAGGATCTGGACAAGATATAATTCAATGTGGTCATTGGATGATTCATTCATTTCATTCCTTTATTTATTTATTCTTTATAAAATACGTTGTTAGAACATCGGTCACAGTTTTAGTTTTAGCAACAACCAGTCTTAATTATTTCTTACGTAATGTAACATCATTTTGGTTACTTATAGGCAGGGGCGAGGCGTCTGGGGAGATGGGGTAGACGCCGTCCACCCTAAAAACTCAGATAACCAGCACTAAAAAAAGGAATCTAGACTTCAACATATTTTTGGTACTTTTTCTTTTTCTTAAATTGTATTTTATATTTTTTCACAAAAATGTGCTTGATACGTCGAAAAAGTTTTGTTCTTTTCGAACAAATTTTATGTTTGCTTGGCAGCGTGGTCAGCCTCCTTGTATGCACTATGAAATAATACAGGGTATACAGATTTAAAAACGTCTCCCTTCGAGGTTCCTAGCGCGCTTACTAACACGCTGAACAGCCAATCAGCGATGAGATACTTCACGTATAGATGGTATAGAAAGCAAAAAATATCGACCAAAAGAGTCACCGACTACCTTCGTCTTTTCACTGAAATTGCTATGCTGCTGGAAGTGTAGGTTTGTTGAATGGTTTGCGCGGTAGCAAACCTAGACCCGATCATACACGATCAGTGAGTGACAGCAGAGCGTTGTCACGTGCCTGCTGTCACGTGTGAGAAGCAGACCTTATATTTTGCCCAATCTTTATTATCAGTCTTTCTTAAAAATCTACAAATACGTGGTCAATTGGCATAAATAGCAAAAATAGGTATACAAAATTCCGTTTTTGATGCGTCACCGAGTTTTCACATCGCTAATTAGAAAAATCAAATCTGTCTACCCTGATTAAAACTCCACTCTTTGCCACTGCTTATAGATAGTATTTCAAGTACATGAACGAAAAAAGATATGAGAATTACCATTACCTAGCCTACTTATATACTTTTGGCTCATCACAGTGGTGGATATTATTGATTTCATTACATATAATTTATTAAAGAGATAACTACATTCTTAAGAATTCTTCAAAATTATAAAATGCAATTTCTATCAGGTAACCCTTTGAACTAGGGTTATCAACAATAATCGATATATCAATTTAGATCGATATTTCTTCAAACGATACGATAATCGATTCAATCTTGGCGATACGATATCAATATGAATATTTTCAATTATCGAAATGAACATTCTTTCCTTTTCAAACTTACTATTTTACCCTTTATGTAATTGCTCCAATCAGTGTATGTGGCGCGAAAGTTCTTGTTTTCTATTGGGCACTCGAAAGCCAATGAGAAACGCTGTTTGCAATGACGTCAGAGTTGATATGCGCAAGAGACGAAAATATAGACTTTGGCCTATCGCGCGGTTGGGTTGTATATGAGATACACACACTGGTACAGACTATGAAGCACTTTAACCTATACAGGGTACCATATTGTCAAGAATATAAATATAAGCCCAGCTATGCGACAACGAAACGACTTGTGACAAACTGTTGAGAGAGGCCTCAATTGATTGCCGGTTTCGAGTGTTTCTTTCAAGCTAAACAGTCTCGTGCTCGTCACGATCAGAAGGCGTCAGGGTACTGCGTAGTAGGAACTAGGAAAACGCACACGTGCAGCAAACAGCTCGACGCGTGCTATGTTTATTATTGTGCGTCAAATAAAAATGATGGAAATTGAGAAAATGATGCTTCTCCATGATGAAACATTTATTAAACGTGATTTTAGTGGAATATCTCTCAGTTTCTAGTCGATTTCGTTATTATGAGTGTGCGGATGTAGGAAGCTCACGCCCAATTAAATAAGCAAAACAAGTATTCTTGACCGATTATAGGCTTCGCATCCGAGATTTGCATATAGGCCGAGGGTGACTTTTGGGCTTGAAATTTTGAGGAAAACCCTCGGATTAAATTCGGGACTATACGGTATTCTATTAATAGATAAATGATGAATTCCAGATGTACGTTGTTACTGTATTTTTTTTAAAGCTCAGAAATCTGCCTCTTCCTCTATCCCATTATCTTTCTACCCCTCCCTGCTAGGACCACTGATCTCTATAACTAACGTTAGTTATAGAGGTCAGTGGCTAGGACCGATGTCCCGCACGTAGTCCAAGGTCAACCACTTGTCAATGAATCAATCAACACAGCTGCTTAGACCGCAATTTGTAACACAATAATTCCGATGCGATACGATATTTTGACATTCGATACGATTATCGATTAGGAGAAAAAATATCAATATTATACGATTAATAACCCATGTTGAGTAAACGATAATCGATATGAGTTTTCACATCGAATGGCAACTCTACTTTAAACTGTGATTCAAATAGTGGAATACTGTCATGCTTCCGTATACAATTTGGCAGCTTGTTAAATAATCTTACACTGGCAATGCTGGGCGCCTCCTCATAATATTCATGCGTCCCACACACAACATGTACGTCTTTTTTCCTTCTGGTATTGTTAGACGAGCTTTAGCGAGGATTCAATTTGACATACTGAAAAAAATTGGTGTTCGTTTTTTTTTTTTTTTTTTTATGTTTTTTTGTCGGTTCTCCACAGGTCAAACGGCTACAGCTATCAACTTCAAACTTTTTTTCGTCATGGTTCCTCATCTAACTTAGATCTGTATAGTTTTGTGGCATTATCGGGTGGTAACTTTTTTTTTTATGAATTTTAGAAATTTCAAAAATCCCCATTAGAATAACCCGGAGGAAAATACTTGAAAAATCAAAATTTTTCAAGACCTCTCAAATTTTCGCCGAATATAAAGGAAACTATTAAGCACATTTTGAGAGATTTTTCGCATCAATCGGATGAGAAATAACGAAGAAAACGCATTTATGAAGCATTTTCCCATCAATTTAGGCTATTACGGGAACCAATTAAATCTATAGCAACTAGTGTCACCAATTAATTCAAAACGATTGAAATGAATGAAGAGGAAGGCCGTGACATAACTGATTCTCGTAAGGTTTTTGAACGTTTGGAGTGATCCAAGGTCTGTAGATGTAGATTGGGTTGACAAATTATTTTTCATTCTAGATTTCTATACCCCTAAGCTCGTCTAACAACGCGCATCCCGCGTTTTCCTAGTACTTATGGATGGGAGAATTTGTTTTCTCAAGAGCCCCATTAATCCATTATTCATGGCATCCGTCAATATTGACTAGATATATATACAAGTAACTGTCATAATTCCCAGCTCTACAAAATATGATGAAGTTGAGCTGATTTGAATAAAATATTATTACAGTAGGACTCATTAGTATGTTTTTCAGGGGACCAGACTTGAAAAATGTGGAAAACTTATCGATGAAACTATTCAACAAGAAGAGCATATGGGTGGGGTGAAAAAATAAAACCTATAGATGTAATGAATGTATGAATAGAGTTGTAGGAATATACAGTGGAACCTCTTTAGTACGTTTTTTTAGGGGACCAGACTGAAAAGACTTACTAAAGTGAAAAACTTACTAAAGAGACTATTTAACATGTAGTAGCTTATAGATGGGATCAAAAAATAAAACTTACTGAGGAGAAAAATGCACTAACGAGGGACTTACTAAAGAGGTTCTACTGTAGCATTTATTTTTAGCTTTGGTAGCCTGTTCCTATATTTATATGAAACGTAGAATTTTGTAGCAAACCAAACTACTAAAAACAGGAACTGTCAACTCTAGATCAACAACTAGGGCCTACGGGATCATCAACGAAAATTACAAATTCTTTCAGACTTTTCAGCCTGAGGCAGAAAGTTGTCCGAATAGTCAAATAAATACCACTGATTGTTGATCGGTATTCAAGAAAAAAGCCAACAATTCTTTTCAACCTGACATTTGGTTACAGTTAATCTACATCCAGCTAGTTTTATATTTTGAACACAATTTTCAAAAATAATATTTTATACAATTCAGCTTGATATCTTCAAAATCGTGCACATTTTTCGAAATAGCTAAATGTAGCTGAATACTCTAAACTCTAAGACAAATTTAGGCCTATAGTGAAAAATAGTGGAATAGAATGAATGAATCAAAATACCACGAAACACAAAGAATATCAAAAATATATATCCTTGTAAAATATTTGGATTTAATAGTCTACAGTAAAACCTCTATCTCTTGATTTTCAAGAGACCAGGAAAATAAAACCATTCATCCAGGAAAATTCAACATTGATTATATAAGAGTGGGGTTAGAAAGAATGAATGATACAAGTAGGGATGACATCGATTCTCAAAATTGGGAATCGATTCTCCATGCTTCAGAATCCATTAAAAATCGATTTTGAAAAAAAAAAATTAAAAACATGAAAAAATAATTAAAAAAAAAATTTGAAAAAAAGTTTATTCTCAAAACAGTAGTGTAATTTGAAACTTTTTTTTCAACCTCCCCAAGACGTTCACGTGAAAAGTAGCTGCTAGAGACTTCTTTTACTGTACTGTACCATTTGGGTATTTCCGTCAACGTTCGGCTGTCTGACGCAACCGAAGGGATAGCTTTTGTCCAGATAGTAATATCTCAACAATACAGAATAATATAGACAACGAAATGAGCACTTATTACGACGTAAAGAAGTACAGCACTGAACCGAGATTTTTTTTTTTATCGATTTTTTGATTTGAGAATTGTTTTACATCAGAATCGTTTCTTAATCGATTCTCGATTAATCGATGTTATCCCTAGATACAAGCAGGAAAACGATGG
This sequence comes from Brachyptera risi, assembly GCA_964007535.1. Classification (NCBI taxonomy): domain Eukaryota; kingdom Metazoa; phylum Arthropoda; class Insecta; order Plecoptera; family Taeniopterygidae; genus Brachyptera; species Brachyptera risi. Next base: position 17,864,847 of record OZ023336.1, read on the forward strand.
ATCCGGGAACGATGCATAATGTATTTCAATAATGTTGAATTCTTACGTCTCTATACAGTAGGCCTATAAACAAGAAAGTTATTAATGAGGTTTTTACTATATTTGTGAGTAGTAGTGACTTGGTACATTGAAACCTCTACGCATCATTCCCAGATCCATTATTTTCCAGCTGTTAAAGCAGGAAAACCAGCATGCACTCTGCCTTTTCTGATAACAATTAACCCATCGTCAATTTCCAACATACCCTAGTCACGATACTGTCGTGAAACGAGGCAGGGTTGTCCACTTGTTGGAATGTGGGCGGACCGGAAGCCATCAGTCTTAGGCGGAATATCACGCAGCCTAGGCCGGTGACGAACAACATAGCGTGGCGTAACAGAAAGCCTTGTAAAGGTCCGTAATCAGCCTCGGGCTGTAAATAAAACAGGGCTACGATAAGACTAAAACAAAATCGCTTACGAATGTAATCGACTCGAGGCTTGAAGTAAGATGGTGTGATGTTCAACTAGAAACACTGCAAACGGTACCGACAATTTTGTTATTAGAAAGTAGGACTTGATTTAAAGAATATCACTTTGTGATGAACAATATGAGATGAATGATAGGCCTAGATGATGATGCAGAGTGAGAGAAACAAGTGATATGAGAGGTACCTCATTATTCTCATAACACTTGTTTCTCTTACTCTTCATCATCATCTATCATTCATCTTATATCGTCCATCACAGAATAATATTCCTAATATTCGAAATAATTCGAAATTTTTAGTTGAGCAATCATTTTAGTCTAGGGATGACATCGACTCTCAAAATCGGGAATCGATTCTCTATGGTCCAGAATCGATTAAGAATCGATTTTGAAAAAAAAATTTAAAAAAAAAAATTTAAAAAAAATTGATTTTTTTTTTAAAGTTTATTTTCAAAAAGTAGTGTAATTTGAAACTTTTTTTTTCAATCTTTCCAAGGCGTTCACGTGAAAAATAGCTGCTAGAGACTTCTTTGAAGTGAACTGTACCATTTGGGTATTCCCGTCAACGTTCGGCTGTCAGACGTAACCGAAGGGATAGCTTTTGTCCAGATAGTAATATCTCAACAATACAGAATAATATAGACAACGAAATGAGCACTTATTACGACGTAAAGAAGTACAGCACTGTACCAAAAAAAAAATAAAATGTTTTTTTTTTGAAAAATCGATTTTTTGATTTGAGAATCGTTTTACATCAGAATCGATTCTTAATCAATTCTCGATTAATCGATGTTGTCCCAACATTTTACCCAATTGAAAAATTACTTTGAAGGGTGCAACTGCAAACTTTATGTGCTATTTATTGAGAGAAGTAATTATGGTTTCAATGTGCGGAGACTCATAAAACTGTTCCGAGTTGTTATGTATATTGATGTGTGTATTTTCATTTACTTTTACTTTTGTGTTTGTATCTATGCCGGTAGCTCATCTCACTGACGTTAACAGATGTTATATGAATGTTTTTTTTTTTATATTGGGTTTAACGACGCACTGTAATGATGACTGAGGTCTATTGGCGTCGGATGAATGATTAATGAGATGATGGGATGATGAGATGAAGGTTTCTTAGGTAATGGGAAGGATAGTGGGAAGAAAGCGTTCGTGGCCTATATTGTGAGAACCATCCCGGCATTAGCCTAGACTATAGAGGGAAAACACGAAAAACCCCTGTAAAGATGGACGGTGGCGGGAATCGAACCGGGTCCGATATGTCCCTTCACCTACCGGGTCACACGAAGCAAGTGCGCTAACCACTCAGCTACTGTGCCGGTAATGTGTGTGTTGTAATATATATATATATATATATATATATATATATATATATATATATATATATATATATCTTTCCCAGATAACCAATTAAATTGGGCCAGGGGGTGTTTCCACCATTTCATCTAGGGCAGGATTCATCTCTCCATCGGTTCCTGCCAGTTCCGACTTCTTCCTCTTCTTCTTCACCACTACTTTCCTCTGCTTCTTCTTCTCTTCCTACGAGTTCCTTCCACCGTTCCCTATCCTCCCACCATCTCTCATCTATCACTACCTCCCATTTTTCTCCTCGATTGACTACACCGCATTTTACTCCCTCCTGCCACCTTTCTCTCGGCCTTCCAACTCTTCTCTTAGCTCCATCTTTTTCCGCTAACTCGAACATAACTCTCGGAATTCTTCCCTTATCCATTCGCCGCATATCCATTCGCCGCATATCCATTCGCCGCAAATTTAAATTTAAATTGTAAATTTATTTTAATTATATGTGTTTTGATGTTTCAATTATCCTGACGGTCCATATGACGCACATTTCATTCATTGATGTATCCTATGGATGTGTGTGTCCAATTTGGACAAATATGAAATAAATAAATAAAATAAAAATATTGAATTGAAAAAATACAAATCTGGTTAGGAAACGGGGAATGGTGCTCAACAAATGAATGTAATGTAGCTAGCTCAGTGTTGGGGAAGTTACTTTTCAAAAGTAAATGGAGTTAACGCCTTTACCTGAAAGTTACTTGAAAAGTAATGCGTTACTTTTGAAGGTTACTTCCTAACACTGAGCTAGCTGCATAAGTATTCCGTGCCTTTCATTCGACTGAAGCTTAACTCGCACTGTTTTGAATAATGAATTCATCGATGAGTTGAACACGGATATCGAATTGATGAAACATATGGGCCTATAGAAATCGAATGAAACCCCCTTTTTTTTATATTGGTTTAACAAAGCACTGTACTGATGACTACGAACTATTGGCGTTGGTGAATGCTACATGCGATGATGGGATAATTAGATGAAGGGTTAATTTATTAGATGTTTTTGGATAGTGAGAAGGAGTTGGTCGTGGCCTATTGTTGAAGAACTATCCCAGTATTGACCTGAAAGACAGAGGGAAACCACGAAAAATTTCTTGTCAGGATGGTCGACCATGGCGGGAATTGAACCCCGGTCTTCTGAATGACGTTTCAACTACTTGTCTCCGTAGCTAACCCAACACACTTGCTAACAATAAATGATTGAACGATTATGCTGGTAAGCGTTGAATACATGAGAGTAAATAACTAAAACAACAATATTCACAAGATGTTTCAATCTCACTCATTATAAGTCTGAAGAATTTTTTTTAAATGTTGGGTTATATGGGGGTACGAATGAGTGGGTGATAATGAAATGATAGAGTGATGATAGTTGAAAGGATGTTCACAAAAACCCATGCCTCATGCGGCACACGAACCCACGCCCAACGTGACTTCAGTTTCCAGAGCAGTGTCTTAGCTAACTGAGCCAGGGGTGGCAGCTAATCTTCTATTTTTTTTACTACAGTAAACCATCGTTAATCCGAAATTCAAGGGACCCCAAAAAGTGATTTTGATTTATAAAAATTCGGATTAACCAAAAATCTCTTTTTCCACGAAAATCATCACACTTCCCAGTTAGAATTGAAGCAATTTCGTATTGAGCGCGAGAGAAAGCTAGATGCCACATGTGCGAGGAACCGAATCACTGATCGTGTGGATTCGGCCATCTTCGACAGCAAACGAACGTTAGATGGCCAGCTTCCATTGGCGCTCGGCCGTTCCGAGTGATTGAGTGTTCCGAGCCAAAGACCTAAGTATCTTACCTAACGAAGTTAGATAGGCCTACTAAGGTCTTTGGAGCGGCCCGAGCGCACTCGGAGTCGGATGACGTATTCAGTGGCAGCAAACAGCTGAGCTGGCTTTGGCCTATTGTTACGCGTCAAATAAAAAGGATGGAAATTACGAAAATAATGATCAATTCAAGGAATTCACTCGATCTATTTTGGATTATCCAATCCGAAAACAGTGATAAAGCAATTGAGGGGTCGAAATATTGGTTCGAATTACGGATTAGCTGGAATTCGGATTAACCATATTCATTAACATTAAAATGCCTATACCTTCAGCCGGGGACTGACTTCCAAGTTCAAAATATGTCATATTTCGGATTAACCGAGTTCGGATTAACGAGGGTTTACTGTATCACTCAAATATTCTAAAGACAATGTACGCTATATGATTAGTCTCACCTCGGAATGTCGCGCGAAACAGTCGTTGGTCGTGGAATGGCTCTCGTCACTGGTCAGGGTCGTGCCGTTAGTCCCCGGGATACCGTCGGCCACTCTCGCTTCATCATCAGACGACTTGTGGCGGCCCGGAGACCTGAGTCGAGCCGGATGTAGAAGTCGAGACAGATAGATCTTGTTCTTCACTAATATATCGTAAGCGCTGCATAAACCCTGCGTAGAAGTAAGAAGCAGATGAGAATACTGGACCTTGTTTTGAAAAATATTCTTATATCAAAGTGATATAGGCCTATATTCTTACAATGTTATTCTCACATAAAAAGATCAATGGAATTAAAATTACTGGCTTGTTAAAATAGCAATTAAAATGATGACAGGTGAACGTTCTCTTTTCAAATTCAAATTTAAATTGTATTTCCAACTTTAGGCCTAATTCATGGAAATTTTGATTCTGATTTCGCTTTTCAAGTAAATCTTCATATCGATTTCGTTTCTAATTTCTAAAATCAATCATTTCAATTTCAATTTTTTGCATTATAAAGCTTGAAATTTGAATCATTTTCTGTTTAAACCTTGATATATTTTCATTCTACAGTAATTACCACTTTGACATCCACAATGTGTCCATCTTGAAAAAGAGCCAAACTAATGATCGTTCAAAAGCGATAGAAATGATGTGTAGGCCTATACCTATATTTATTGATGAGCGTAGCGAAGTCTCCATCCGACTCTTATGGGGCTTTGTCTGTGTGTTTTTTTTTTTTTTTTTTTTTTTTAAGCACTCCACAGGTTGCAAGGGTTGACTGATCAACATGAAACTTTTTTTTACACGCAAACTCATCTAACTTAGAACTGTATAGTTTTTGGAATGAATTGGTCGGACCGATTTTGAGAAAAATCATCTCAAAGTTTCTAAAAACCCCATAAGATTTGGCTGGGCGGAAAATGTTGAAAAATAAAATCTCTCCAAATGGGATGAAATTTTCTCTGAATGTGTATACATGGATTTTACACATTACTACGATTTTATAAGCAATTCTGACCAGCCGTTTTGAAGAAAAAAAAAAAATAACTGATGATATTCATAAAATATATCATAAAAATTGTGACAGAATTAAGTTGTCAAGATTCACTGCTTTCTAGATTCAAGAGTTGACCAACAATGAAGTATTTTTTATATACATCAAGGTGTGTAGAATACCAGATTCAATGAAGTGGCAAGAGTAGAACTACTTTAACGACTTTTATAGCTTATTCAGATATCAAGGTGTGTAGAATACCAGAGTTGATAAAGTAGCAAGGGTAGAACTACTTCAAGGACTTATTCGGATATCTCGCTCATCTTACAACGCATATTTCGCGTTTGACTAGTTCAGATATCAAGGTGTGTAGAACTACTTCAAGGACTTTTATACCTTATTCAGATATCTTGCTCATCTTACAACGCATATTTCGCGTTTGACCAGTTATATATTGAATAATTCATCAGGAAAATATTTCTGTGTGGTTAAAATAAGAGTGGGCTTCTCGATTTTGATTCAATTATTCAATTCAAGACAATAACAGAAGATGATTTCGATTCCAGTTATCACACATTTGGAATAACTAGGAAAACGCGGGATGCGCGTTGTGAGATGAGCTTAGAAGTATGGCAATCTAGAATGAAAAATAACTTGTCTACATCTACATGCCATAACATCTACAAACCTTGACTTACTTCAAACGTTCAAGAACCTCACCTGCAACTTGTTGATATTTATAGTAACCTCCAACCTGTCGCATAAACACTTTTCAAAACCAATTGATCCAAATATTCAATAAAATGTACACGTTTATTGCGTTTTCTTCATTATTTCTCATTCGATTGTTGTAAAAATCTCTGAAAAAGTGTATAATAGTATTTTTCATATTCTGTGAGAATTTGAGAGCTTTTGAAAAATTCTTGTTTCTCAAGTATTCTTCCTCCGGGTTATTCTTATGAGGATTTTCCAAACTTTCCGATTATTTTCCGGAAAAACCTTCCGACCGATTCTTCTGAATAACAATCCCAACTTATTCTCGTATGACACCAACGTTCAGAAAAAGTTTCAAGTTGATTGATTCATTTCTCTGACCTGTATGCCGCGTACATAATTACAAAAAAACAAACATAAAAACGAAGCCCATTTTTTTTCAGGGTGTGAAATGGAAAGCTTCGCTACGCTCATCTAAAAATCTCGATTTTGATTCCACTTCCACAACAATATCAATCAATTCGGACTTCCGAGTCCCTGATCACAGGTACAATCAATTAGAGCTGATCAACGTCGACTCGATTGACAGTTCCACAGAATATTACTACGTGGATCAACTTGTTATCAGTTGCACCAGGTAATTTCCATACTCAACTAATAATATCAGATGAATGATTGATGATGATGCAGGGTAAGAGAAACTAATGAGGTGAGAATGATGAGGTGGGTACAGGTTGGAGGAAATACATAGATAGTAGGGAAAACATCGATTAATCAAGAATCGATTCAGAATCAATTCTAGTGCCAAACGATTCTAAAAATCGAGAATCGATTTTTTTGCCATTTTTTTTTTTGATCGAAACTGTACACATTTGTAGCATTTACGTCGACTGACGCACGTGTACCATCGCTCGCACACGTTCTTTGTAGCCCCTCCCATCTTTTACCTTCCCCTCCCGCCAAGTCCGGTCGAGAGTTTTCGTAATGAGACAAACGCCATTGGATCATTTACACGACAAAGGGCGTGGTTCAGCGTAGTGGGGAAGAATGTGTGTGTGTGTGTGTATCATGGAGGGGAGAATACTTCGTTCATGACCTTGAAGGCGCCACTTCGACAGAGCGGTACAGTTGATATAACACGATGTGCAACAGTTTTAGCTACATGAAAACAGCGCGGGAATATTTCAACATGTAAATGTACACAGACATTTTTTTTTCCAAATTTGAAAAAAATCGATTCTTAATCGATTCTGGGAAGTACAGAATCGATTCTGAATTTATAGAATCGATGTTATCCCTAATAGATAGAGCACAAAAAAACACACATGTGTAGACTGGACAATGCAATTACTGGGAGGTAGGTTCCACAAGAATCAACAAACTCAGGTTTCCCACTACCTTTTCCATGGACTCTGAAGGGAATAACCAACAGGTGAAAATCACAGAAACATTAATAATAAACTAAAACTCACGACATAGTTTATTATTAATGTTTCTGTGATTTTCCCCTGTTGGTTATTCCCTTCAGAGTCCGTGGAAAAGGTAGTGGGAAACCTGAGTTTGTTGATTCTTGTGGAACCTACCTCCCAGTACTCGCATTGTCCAGTCCACACATGTGTGTGTGGTTTTTGTGCTCTATCTATGTATTTCCTCCAACCTGTACCCACCTCATCATCCTCACATCACTAGTTTCTCTTACCCTGCATCATCATCAATCATTCATCTCATATCGTCCATTACAAAATAATATTCTTTAAATCAAGTCCTACTTTCCAATAATGTTAACTAATAATTTGATGTGTATAGGAAAATGGCCTGAGACTGAATACCGGTATACGAACTGGGTAAAAGGAAAAGAAAGAACAGCAGCTTACCAAGATTTACGAGTAGGCCTAGAGAAAGGCCTACTCGTAGTGGAGAGCTCGTAGATATAACAGAGATGGAATCAAAAGTACACACAAGATTCTGACGTTTCGGCTATTGCCTTGGTCACAGCCTTGATACAGTATTCTGCTGTATTCTACTCTACTATCACCAAGGCAATAGCCGAAACGTCGGAATCTAGTGTGTACTTTAAATTTCAGCTTTGTGTTCTATCAACGGGCTTTCCATTATGAGTAGGCCTTTCTCTACTGATAAATCTTGGTAAGCTGCTGTTCTTTTTTTACCCCATTCATATATTAACTAATAATCAAGAGATTAATAATCAACTGAGAGTTTGTACGACCGCATTTTGGAACACGATACACAAGGACCACTCCAAGTGTCCCAATCGCCAATCGACTCGAGCAGCTAGCCTGAAATTGTTCGCGAGAACAATTTGACAGTTGTTGATTGGAGTTGGGTCGTTGGGTACGAGTGAAAGCTTCTGAAAACGCCAATGCCAGCTGTCGACTAAACAACCAATCGTAATTCACTGAATGTGTGACGTTACATCTGTCGTCTGCTAGTAACTTAGATTTTGATGATGATTATTGTTTGCTTAATGAACCCATCAACAGGTAGGCCTAGGTTATGGGGGGGGGGGGGGGGTACGAATGAGACGGTGATTATTAAACTATGAAGTGATGATTAGTAAGAGGACGTTTACAAAAACCCATGCCTTATGCGGGACTTGAACCCACGCCCGAACGGTGACTTCAGTTCCTGAAGCGGTGCCTCAGCTGACCGAGCTACCGAGGATGGCAACTTGGATTTTCGACCATCGATCTTATGTATAAGTTCGATTACATTATTAATGTATTCCTTAATCCTGATTGTCCACTTGATTTACACTCAGACAAAATCGACATTTACCGAGTTGTCGTTGATTGCAGTGGGATCGTGCTACATGTGAACATACACAATTAGTCAATCCATTTTAATTGGCCATCTCATTTGACAATTATGACAACTGGAATCGTTAATTTGAACTGTTTGATATGTTTTGAAATCAAGCTGTGTAGATTTTGATTACGTTTCAATTTCATACAAACACATCGCTCATCTTCCGCCCAACATTTAACGTTTATATGGTTTGCCAGGTCTCCAAGTGATATGAATTAGGGCCTAGTGATGACATCGATTCTCAAAATCGGGAATCGATTCTCTACGCTCCAGAATCGGTTTTGAGAAAAAAAAGAAATCATCCTCAAAAAAAGTTGTGTAATTTGAAATTTTTTTTTTCAACCTTCCCGCAGCATTTCGCGTGAAAATAGCTGCTAGAGACTTTTTTGAACTGTACTGTACCATCCGAGTATTTCCGTCAACGTTCGGCTGTCAGACGTAACCAAAGGGATAGCTTGTGTCCAGATGTACAGTGGAACCTCTTTAGTACGTTTCTCAGGGGACCAGACAAAAAACTTGAGTGAAAAACTTACTAGAGAAACTATCTAGTATTCAAAATGTAGGAGCATATGGATGGGATCAGAAAATACCGGTAAAACTCACCAAGGTGAAAAATGTAGGTCAACTAAAGAGAAACTTACCAATGACTGGCAAAGAGGTTCTACTGTAGTAAGATCTCAACAATAGAAAATAATATAGACAACGAAATGAGCACGTATTGCGACGTGAATAAGTACAGCACTGACCCCCCCAAAAATAAATGAATGAAATAAATGAGAACAAAAATTGATTTTTCGATTTAAGAATCGTTTTACATTAGAATCGATTCTGAATCGATTTTACCACTAATATGAATCGACGGCGAGTTCAGGTTTGCTTACAATAACCGTGATGCCTTGTTCCTTGCAGAACATGGCGGCGACAGCAAGCACCATGGCAGTAGCCAATAGGAGAGCAGCGTTGTACGACCGCGCGTTGAGACCGCGCACGTAGCACAGGATGCACGCGAAGTAGAGCAGAGCGCACAGTAAGTCTGCCCGGCCCACCACTCCCGACACCTGACACAAAAACAGAAACAAATTAGGTCTACAATAATTGGATTCAAATTGAATTTCAATTTGAAATTTGTACTGAGCCTCATCAGTTGAGTGAGTCAGTCTGGTGTTACAGAGTCCACTTAGCTTCTTCAATACTAGGAAAACGCCATATATGTGTTGTTAGACGAGCGGATAGTAATAGTATGTCGACTTTTATGGCCAAACTTTTGCCTACATTCGCCAATTGGGTGACATTTAATTCAGAAATGGGTAAAAAGTGCTTCGAGTGGTACCAATAAAGCACATTTTATCGTTTTTCTTCAAAATGGCTCACCCGATCAAGCTGAAAGTTTACAGAAATGTGTATCAAAATGTAACCCAACTTCACGCAAAATATCATTTCTTTTGAAAATAAAAATATTCCCTTTTTTTCCGCGGTGTTTTTGAAATTTCTAAAATTCATAAAAAAAAAAAATCAACATCCGATATTGCCACAAAACTATACAGATCCAAGTTAGATGAGGAACCATAATGAAAAAAAGTTTGAAGTTGATAGCTGTAGTCGTTTGACCTGTGGAGAACCGCCAAAAAAATATAAAAAAAACAAAAAACAAAAAACATAAAAAACACCAATTTTTTTAGTAGGCTTATGTCAAATTGAGTCCTCGTTGAGCTCGTCTAATAATATCCTGAGAGTTAGTGAAAACAGATAGCATGCGTAACCATGGTGATAACTACTCTAAACTGCCAGTTAGTTATTCTTATGATGATTATTCCGAAACCTTTTGAAGATATTAGTTCAAGCAGGAGGCTTATTCTGAAACTGGATTTCGATCATATGGAAATGAAAGCGACCGCTTTGAAAGCGATTCGGCTGTATTCATATTATGAAATTTGAGAATTATGAATGTATTATGATAGTATTATGAATGCGTTTGAGAATCGCTATTTCCATGGAATTTATTTTCGATCGCAATGGGACCCAAAGCGAAATCGAAACAGATTCGATACCGTAGCATGGAAATCAACGGATATTTTCAGAATAAGCCTCCAGGGTCGTTATTCTATAACTGACACGAAATGAGAGCGGATGTTTTTTTGTTTTGTTCAGATATTTCCCTAGGCTTTAACATGGTAGGCCTATATCATATGAGCTCTGGCACTTTTGTTATTCTACCATTTTGTTTGTAACATCATAGAATAAGGTCCCAAGGGTTGATTTGTACTACGATTCCTTTTTGTTGATTCTATTTAATTCCATTTAATTAGATGAGCGAAAGCATCCCACTCTTATAGGGCTTTGTCTGTGTTATTTTTTTTTTTTTTGTAAGCACTGCACAGGTTGCAGGGTTTGACTGATCAACATGAAACTTTTTTTGGCACACGCAAACTAACCCAACTTGGAACTGCATAGTTTTTGGAATGAATCAGTGGAACTGATTTTGAGAAATATCTCGAAATTTCTAAAAACCCCTTAAGATTACTGGTAGGCTGGGCAAGAAAATTAGAAAAATAAAATCTCTCCAAATGCGATAAAATGTTCTCTGAATGTGTATACATGAATGATACACATTATCACCATTTTGTAGGACTATACAATTCGAACCAGCCGTTTTGAAGACAAAAATTAAACCAACTGTTTTTATTCATCAAATATATTACGGAAATAAAAGCGGAACTAGGTTGTCGAGATTCACTGCTTTCTAGATTTGATATTTGCCAACAATGAAGTATTTTTTTATGTGCGCCAAGGTGTGTAGAAATCCAGAGTCAATAAAGTAGCAATTGTAGAACTACTTTAATGACGGAAATACCTTTTTCAGATATCTCGCTCATCTTACAATGCGCATGCTGCGATTGACTAGTTAAATAACTGAGCATTTGAAATGTGTTTACAGAATAGTGTTCCTTTCTGCTTGACGTTTATTACGTGGAATATGCTGTCAATATCACATCCCCACGCATGCCCAGTCCCAATAGCATTAGTGGTAAGAGATGGAGGAGAAAATCGAAGAATGCTTTTCTGTTTGACTGATTGGCGGTGAAAAGCGCCTCGTAGGCCTAAATTGCTTTCCGGTATCTTTCTCTATACAAATTAATCCTTCAGTCAATACATAAACCAATCAATTTTCATATTTACTGAATATAACTCCAGTATACACAAAGTTATTTGCACTTGGATATAAACACAGCAGAACCTCTTTGCATCATTTATGCATCAATTGTTTTCCTGTTCCTATTGTTTCTTTTGACCCACCCAAGATGCATTGATGGTTGCGTTTGCCCGTTGAAGATGGTGTACTCACTTCCTATTCCTCCCATGTTACAAATATGTTCCAATTCACGGTCCACGTTTGAAGTAGGCCTACTATCGACCGTGTGTAGATAAGTGGTGATAAAAGGAACTAACGATATATGTTCAAGATTGACTCGCTGTCATCAAGTTTGCCAGCCTATCAGCCGTTTCTACAAAAAACACCAGATAGAGCAGCGATCCATATTACACAGAAAAGTACTCATAAAATGTAACGAGTTTTTGAACTAGTGAAGTCACCATCTCCCAGCGGCAAACCAACGCAACCCCCAATGCATCTTGGACCCACCAATCACCTGATACGACCAATGCTAAATTCTCCTGCGAGAATTGTTTTCCTAATTCCTTAGAAAAACAATGGGTGTATAGTCGATACTGCAACGTGGATTTTAACAACAAAATAAAAGGTGTTCCAAGTTCGACTCACCGCTTCCGCGTGCACAGGATGAACGGCAAATAGCAGGGCGGAGAGAAACGCGGCGCGCGGACAGTTGCCTCCGTACGCGTCGTTGAACGCGTGAAGAGATAACGCGGAGACTAGCGCGTGTAGCAAGATGTTTGTCGCGTGGAAACCGGCGGGATTGAGACCACCGCTCAGCCAGTAGTTCCACCTGTTACACGAACCACACAGTTCACTCCCTCGTTTACTGGTGAGTAGGCAACTTGTTTGGCAGCTATGATCTCTGGCTTGCATCATAGCTGGAGGTTGTTATGGGAGTCGATTTGGCGAAATATCAGTTTTTTAACTTGATAACTTTTGAACCGTATGAGATATTTATTGACATTTTTTGAAAATTCATGATTTTATTCACTACATTGTAGTAAAAATCATGATTTAGAACACAATGTGCCAAGGAAGGCACCTGTAGGCACTATCGCGCTCTAATCATAGGCTTTATGGACCAAAAGAGAAAAACAAAAATAAGAGAAAATAAAAGTATTATTTCTGAAATAAGGGAGTGATGAAATGAATGCATTTGCTACTCCTTGAACTCTACACGCAATATTGGCATTTGCTTTTTTATCCTGTCTTCAGGCCTACTTATGAATAAGTAAATATTTGGAGAAAATAGTAATCACTATTGCACCACGCCTGATAAGTGGGTAATCAAGAGGCCTGTGTTGACAAAATGTTTACACAATATACCTGAATGATAGAACGGTTAAGGGTCGATAAGACTTGTGACTAGCATTGTGAGTCAGTTTCGTTCCCCAAAAGTCGTTCTCGAAGAGTCGCCATATTGGCGTCTCTGGACGCAGATCCTCATTGTTGACGATTGCTTCCGAGTCGTCAAACACGAAATGCCCGTCAAGAGAATTGGCGTAGCAAGCGACTGCCGTCACACCAACCACTAGAGCCGAGATAAAACCAGACGGTTCTGAGAAACAAGAAAAAAAGAGTTGTTAAATTATTTCATAATGCTCTAAAGATATTCTTATTAGCGATACATCTAAACTTCAAACTATTTCAGTTTTATTCATTGCAATTTAGTTTTGGATACGGAGACCGCCTACTGGTGGACTGAATAACTGTCGATTTTTTAGCTAGCTTGAACAGGGCAAATTGCTCTTGGCCCTAGGTCCTACAGTCAAAAAGAGGATCTTTATTCAACAATATTCAATTCATACTGTACTAGGAAAACACTTATAGATGCGCTGTAAGATGAGCAATATTTAAACACATTCACTCACCAGTACAGTATAGGCCTACATCTAATTTGATTTTGGAGCTACTATGTCACAGCTTCCAGATTTATTCATTGCATATTTTCATTGTTTCATGATTCAATTGGCTCAACCTGTTGCTATTCTTGATAGGTTATAGGCTAAAAATTACATTACCATACTTTTATTTGAAACGGCTGATCCGAACATTAGAATGAATTGTAGGCCTATTATTCTTGTGCTTGAACTCAGTAATAATTTCAATATATATTTGAAGAAAATATTTTTTCTAAATTTGCTCGTTCGCGATTTTCTCATGGGAATTTTCAAAATAGTTTTTCTCAAAAGTGGTCTTTGAACAAACCAGGCAATTGCGCCTTAAAACTACACAGTAGCATCAAGTATATAGTGTTCAGTAGGTCCCTAACCCCATCAAGTCAGATCCATGATGACATAATTATATGCATGTTGAGTTTCATCAAAACGTGTGCTTCAATTTGACATGGAGCGCGAAAAAAATAAGCCTTCAAGTAGGCCTACAGTGAAATTGAGTCTTTGCTTCGTTCATCCAATTAGGTTCAGGAAATTGACATTGTAGGCATATGGCAAACAATTCATCCATTTGGTAGACCAATTATTAAGACATTAACTACCAGTATCATTGAGTTTATAGTGTTGTACAACACTAGATACTCAATGCCAGTATGCCAAATGAATGCACTTCCATTATTGATTTGAATTATTTTTAGTTTGATACTTTATGATTACAGGGTGAAAGTCAACCTACTATTTAATGGAATAGCCCACATAGTTCTTCTCTATAGTTGTACGATTGATCTCACTTTTTAAATGTAGAGGTGTATCTTTTATTGTTGCAACAATTAGTATAGGCCTATAGCTGAAGAATATTGTTGATAGAATGAAAGTAGGCTAACACTAACACTATTTTAGTGGCATGGTCAACCTTACAGTGGATGGACTATGAAATGAAGGTTTCGATTGAATGAATGATGGAATGAATGATTCTTACTTGGAATGGGCAATGCAGAGTCCCATGACGAATGACTAGATTGTTTTTGAGCGCTGCTTGGCGAACTCAAACAACTGGTCCAAATTTTATCTCTAATTCTACTCATCATGTCACATCATTCACGATGGAGTATCAGCTGCGATGTATCCAGGTCATTTTATCTTCTAGAACCACCGTATTGGGTACTGAGTAGTACCGCGGTAGGCCTCGTTAAATTATTGCTCCTGGAGAAAGTAATCAGTAATTTGATGAATACGGTACGGGTGATTATTATTTCAATGAAATATCATTTAATATTATCACACATAAGATCTACGCTTTCACGTTCAGTACTGAACTTACGTAGGATGGCTTGATGTGGACATTACTTCGGTTACGGCATTGAGTTTGGACTATCTACAAACTCGATGGTTTAGGCCTAACATTTTTAGGTTATGTGCGACTAAACATCAAGTTGGCCTAGGCCTACAAGTACTGTAAAATACCTTTCAATAAAGGAGCATTGGTATTTGGTAGGCCTATCATAACGATCCTAGCTTGTATTTCAACACAACAATATCCACTAATATACCTACAGATTATCAAATTTCATTCGCTGAACACGATCTTTTAGAAAATCAATATTGCATTTTGCACCTTGTTGCAAAATGTTTGCAAGGAAAGTTGGAAAACATAATTTTTGAAGTGCAAAATTAATTGTATTGTGAATTAATACCATACCCTTGAGTATGCTGATAGAATGAATAACGATACCTTCTTTGTTCTATGGTATGCTGATGATATAGGTCTACACATATAAATAATAGCATAAATCATTTATCCTCACACGAAACTGACTTTTTAGAAATGCCAGATCGAATAGAACCACTTTGCGCAAGTGCTATTCGCTTCCAGCTAATGCAAAGGCTACACTACCTGTCGTACGTTGATGCTACTACAGTTGCCTACACCACGGACTGCGAAACCAGAGCATTTCATTACTCTATGACCAGAGGCTAACCAAAGGTCACAACAAAACAACGTTAAATCTAATGGTAAACGTCAAGTGCTTACAATATAAACATCCTCATTTTTTGGTGTGAACAAATCTTGTTATTTTAACAAATAAATTCGTGTCCGTGTATTGAATTGGAAGTGATCGAAATGAGTTCTCAGTTCTACAGTCGGTGTATTTAAGCAATGTTAATATATTCATAATTTATGTCATTTTCAATGGCAAGTGTACAAAGTAGGTTATAATTCCTATTTTAATTCCTGAATCCTATTCTCATTTGTATATTTATTCGGTGCCTTGCGGGACGAGTATACCGTATTTCCAGCAACATGGCAGTTTTTGATGAAAATGTAATAAAATTATCTTATTTCCACGATTTTCTCTTCCATTCCTTGACGTCATGGGACTTATATAAGTAAGCACATACATTAATCATCTTCTTAATTATAACTCAATCAGTCATCGATGGCTGAATGCCAAGAAAATGCACCGAGAAAACCGCGCGAAACTTATGCAATTTTTACATGCATTTTAATCTATCTGATGTGATTGGTCGAGAAATAATGGCGGGAAAACGAGGTATATAAACGATGACATGCACTTGCACTTATTCAGTCTTTTTCCGTTATCTGGCCGAGCGAGTGTGCGAGCCACTGTCGTCAGCGTAACATAGGCGAGACAACTCTGTACAAATTCTGATTGAAGGTAACGAGCGGGGGTGTCTGCTGTTTGCGTAATCTTTTTGCTGGCTACTTTATTCTTTTTACATTTGATTTTTTTTTATTGAACCAGGTTTGTAATAACATTTTTGTTCGGTCAACAATGTTATTGAATAGGTTACCGAGCTTGGAAGAACTAAATAGAAGTTATTTAATATAGTCCGAATAACACGATAGCAATTCAATCAAACGACCGGCGGTTCGCTCTTGTATGCATACGAGCATAGAGGATAATGGAAACCGGAGTTCGATTCCCGCCATGGTCGACTATCCTGACAGATGATGACCCCACCTACAACTATAGGTCATTTGGGGGAAGGATGGCGTGGACTCGAAGCCACGCCCAACGAGACTTCAGTTCTTACGCATTGCTTCAGCTAAATGAACCACGGGAAAAGAGGGAGGGGAAGAAAGTAAGGTAATCTTATCGTTCAACGTACCATCGCTAATTTTTTTCCGATATTCGTGTTTGAGGTGTTTTCTGATAGATCTTGTTTGTATGTATGATGTAGTGTTTGGACTTTTTGTGTTTTGTTTGTTTTAATATGTTTTTTACTCACTTGAAGTTGATGCTTTGTGATCTGACTAAGATGACAAAGGTGGACAGTAGGTTAGGTTAGGGTCAGGTTAGTGTATAAACCTCGCGTGTACCGCCGGCAGGCAGAACGGAGCTTATATACTTTAAAACAAATGAAGAACAAATTGAAAAAATTGAAAAAAATGGCGTGGTATGTTAATCAGTAAATTTACCGAAAGTAGGAATGCTTTTTTTTTATCGAATCAACAAGCTTTGAACGAATTGTGTATTTTCTATTGAACCGATATCAATTTTTTAAAAACTATTTTCACTGCTGTTTTGAAACAATCTCTAGGAAGCTTGACTTGTTTTGTTACATTCAACTCTCCTAGGCTTCTGTCAAGTGACGTCACTTATTATTGAAAGAGACAGAACAATGTCCATCAGTTGGAACGCTTTATGGTAGGCCTAAATATTGTTTGTCATTTGTTACTTGACAGAAGCCTCCTATGCTGGCTGATGTGCGATGGCTATATTATGAGATCGCCGACAAAAATAGAATTCGTTCAACCAATTTGGTTACACCTACTTTGGATGCAACATTGTTAGTAGGCCTACTAGGACAACGCGGGATATGCGTTGTGAGATGAGCTTAGACGTATGGAAATCCAAAATGAAAAATATTTCCTCAGATCAATCCACATCTACGGACCTTGAATTACTTCAAACCTTCAAAAACCTGACCTGCAACTTGTTAATCTGGACATGATTTTTAATATTTGTGCACATTCATCTTCACTTTTAACCAAAAGTTCTACTGGACAGATACCTCTGTGGAGTTGAATACATCGTATTGGCGCAAAATGACCCCGGTTGTACTCGCTTCTCAGCCCAACAATTCAATTACATTAACATTAAATATGTCTGTATGTTACAAACAGTGAAAATTGACCTTCATTTGTCAACAGTAGGAAAATGTGTGGACAAGAGATTTTTTGAATCGATTATATACCAACAGGTAGTGATAGAATCATCAACTCATTTTTACATTTACTCGATTCCATCAGTCCACATGAAAGGTAACCAAGTTTTTAAATATTGAATTTATTAAAGTTGAGGTAATCTTCAACTGTGCTAAAAACTATAGGAATAGTTTTACAAAATGATTATATCAAATAATATCCGAATGAATAATGAAAAAAAAAAAATTGAGAAATTAGAATTAAAAATTTTTGACCAGTTGTTTTTCGGAATGCATTGAAAGATCCTGTCGCCTCATCGAAATAGAACCGATTGGTATACTTGTATTGACGAAGGTTCCGATCGACAGTCTCCTCTGTCTGAAACTTCACTGACGAGCAGGTGGTTCGCTCCTTCTTATCTCGTCAATATAAGTATAGATAAGAGTTTATTCCTTATTTGATCGTGTACTTGAGGAATGATATAACGGGTATCCAGAAGAGATCAGTCACATCAATGAAACATAAACATTTATGAGTAAGAAACTGATTTATATAATAAATATGGCGCTCTTTTACAGTTTAACTGTTGTTTTTTTTTTTTTTTTTATTGGGTTTTAACGACGCACTGTAATGATGACTAAGATCTATTGGCGTCGGATGAATGATTAATGAGATGATGGGATGATGAGATGAAGGTTTTTATGGGTAGTGGGAAGGATAGTGGGAAGGAAGCGGTCGTGGCCTATATTGTAGGAACCATCCCGGCATTAGCCTAGACTACAGAGGGAAACCACGAAAAACCCCTGTAAAGATGGACGGTGGCGGGGATCGAACCAGGTCCGATATGTCCCTTCACCTCCCGGATCACGAAGCAAGTGAGCTAACCACTCAGCTACTGTGCCGGTTTAACTGTTGTATAGAGATCGAGGTAGGCTTGAAGGGTTGAACAATTTTCACTGTTGTGACTAGTTCAGATTATTATCTTTTATCTCATCTAGACAACGTTGGTTTGTTGGTTTTTTGGCTGGCCATCTTTATAGTTACCGGATGAAAATTAATTCCGTTTGTGATGTATAATTCTGATTACTGTTTGTAATTGATATTACCATCTCTCCATCGAAGTTTGATCACTTTGACGTCTGATTCACTATTCATTCATTTTTTCATGCATTCATTCATTCATATATTCATTCATTTCATTTTTATTTATACGAACAACGGAACCAAGGTCCCACAAGTGTCATTTAAAAATAGGAATGATAGAGGGAAGGAAGCGGTCATGGCCGACTTATTGTGGGAACCATCTTGAAATTGGCCCGAACTACAGAGGGCAACCATGAAAAACCCCTGTAAAGAAGGACGGTGGCGGAGATCGATTACCGAACCGGGTCCGATATGTCCCTTCACCATCCGGATCACATGAAGCGAGCGCGTTAACCACTGTGCTGCATGTGCCTATCCTCTATAGAAAGTTTGCCATACAAACAATTAATTATGGCTTTATATTGTATAAGGAGAAAACCATGAAATGATGTATATATACACATATATATATATATATATATATATATATATATATATATATATATATATATATATATATATATATAAATATATATATATAAATATCTAGGCCTATATATATATATATATATATATATATATATATATATATATAAATATATATATATATATATATATATATATATATATATATATATATGTATATATATATATATATATATATATATATATATATATATATATATATATATATATATACATATATATATATAATATATATATATATATATATATATATATATATATATATATATATATATATATATATATATATATATATATATATATATATATATATATAATATATATATATATATATATATATATATATATATATATATATATATATATATATATATATATATATATATATATGTGTATATATACGTACTATAGGCCTGTGTATTGATAATTCGGGTTATTATTTTCTTGAACTTAATCACATGCTCATAAAAGTGAAACAGTAAAACCTGTAAAATTACCGTTTTTTAATTGCAACCGAACGTTTTGCTTCGAGAATATAATTTTATTATTTCACCGACTCACATATTCTTCTTCTGTCCCTCTCTTTCACAGGTCATTTCAGACGGGAATAATCCTTGGTCAATAATCGAGATCAGAAGGAACGATGTCAATGGCTGCCAATTCGATGACGTCACCCAGTAAAGGACCTCGTTTGACCTCCCATGACCTTGATGAATCAGATGACAACGGGGATACCAACCATTCCCGGTGCTCTACTCCTGCTTCTTCCCAGGACTCTTCTCTTCTGAACAGCAATCCTTCTTCTTCTGGACTTGGTGAATCCATAAAGAAAATTATATTCACCCCAATCATCGAGATTGGTCCTAAAGATAAGTCGGTCAATCTACAAGAAGACATTGATAAAGTGAAGAAAGGTCAAGTTAGGATAGGGGTGGGATTTAAGTACGTGGATATAGTACAAGAAAACTCAGCATATTGCATAGAAAAGTTGTACACGGATTATTTTTTCGAAACAGATCTGACTAAACTGAAGTCTGCTCTCGAATTTGTGATCGACTTTGGGATGAATTGCGAGGAGAAATGGCACTTCCCGTCGCAGACGTTCAGACGAAATACAACGAACGCCATCAGACACTATTTACAACAATGTCAGAAGCAAAACAGGGAAGAAAGTTACGAAGATTTCACCAAATTGATCAAGCCGTTCTTATCTGTGAACGAATCCAGTCCTTACAATATTTCGGTGCTAGAGACCAGGGATGTCCGTCGATTTGAGGAGAAGGTCCGCTACTTTGTGTCCTTCAAAGATTCATACGAAATCGATAAAATTCTCAGAGAATATTATGAAAACGAATATAGAAATGACGACCATCTTTCTACTTTCAAAAGTATATCAAAATCCATTTTCAATGTTTCTTATTATATGTTTAACGAATTCTCGAGTCTTGAAGCGGAAGACGGCATTCATCATTTGCAATTCCTGGAGAGACATGCCATCATCCTCTCTGTATTTCTTAGGAAGCTCACAAAGAAAATGGCGTTCTTATTCACAGACATTTTTAATAGTGAAGTTTTCCCTGATGATGGTGGTCATTTGTTAATCTACTCTCACAATCTTTTTATTAGTTTAATCAAACATTTGTTATTTATTTCCAATATTGAGATCGATTCCTTGGCATTTTTGATTGTGTTTCTACGTTCGATCAAACATATCGAGTATACTCACAATAAAAAAGTGACTCATCCCAATCATTTTACTTCTTGCAAACCTGCGATAAGTCATAATGAATTCGAAGCACTTCTGATCTTGATCACCCGGGCGTCGTACGAAGGAGATGATACTCCCAAGGAAAAGGAGGTTAGAAAATGGGTTCTTGTGGGTGTTTTGGTGGTTCTGAAGTCAGCTTTTGGGGTGAACATCAGTAATGGGGAGGATTGTTTGCTAATGGTGGATTCGTTAGGGGTTGAAAGGAAAGTGGAGATGAAATATAAAGATGAGATGCTGAGAAGAGTGACGGAGGGTGAGCGGAGGGGTGAGGACTACCATGGATTCATACGGCGGTTTGATGATTTCATGACAAAACTGGAACTGTAGTCGGTTTCCATTGAGTAGTCTCTTGCTATAGAAACTCTCAGTTCGTATTATTCAACTGCCTAAAATTAATATATCATAACATATAATATATATAATGGTGTTATATCAAATATTATATCGAAGCAAGGAATTGACGACTCGCAGTCTCCGCGCCATGACGTCAGAAATCATATCGTCCAATCAACAGGGCTGTTAGAACTGTAATCAAATTCAAATATCCAATCGATGTGTTTTGGAATGACTACAAATGATCAGATCCAACTGGCTGACTGGTGAAGCCACGCCTATTTCGAGTCGTCAATTAATTGACACTATTTGGAGTAAAGTTGAGAGATTATATCCTGATAAAGTTATCTGGTACATGGCTCATGTTGGTATCTCCTCTATATAATAATATATTTCGGGTTGAAAAAATATGCTTATATTTGTTATTGTATAATTATACTGTTTTTTAATTCATACTGTATATTTTCAATTTTCACTGAAAATGGTATAGGCCTACACTTTGTTACCTCTTCTTTATTCCATCACCTGTGGAGTGTGTGGTGTGCTCACTGTATTGCAATCAATACTAATATTATACTATAAAGTGTCTGCTCTGGTTTTATTAAAATGTGACCAAATCTTGACCTGTCTGAAGATCCTTATTCATCACAGCTGTAGAAGCTATACTAGAGAGAGCGGTTATTGGTGCTGTACATGCCATGCAAGGTGCAATTTTGCCAATTAAGTTTTCCCATTCTTGAGTTATTATACCTACATTATTGACCCATTCTCAGTTCGAAATTTAATAAATCGTTGATACATCATCAACTGCATGTGAATTACACATGTTTCTGCCCAAAATTGTCTCTAGGTGACCACTCTCTTACATAATGTATGGGCTCTCTCGTCATAGCTGTCCTGATTTCCACTCTAATTACCTTGAAGAAGAATTTCAACCAGACCGTGAAAAACTCCAAAGCCAATCTGAATGTACTCATGAAACATCACCGTTATGCACGGTTTCCAGTTCCGAATTTTTCTTGTCGTCCGATACGATTTTCCCAACTGCCCAATCACAAGCCAGTATTCACCTAAACAACATGGCGCCTCACGACACCGTTCCGGTACCGATTCAGTGTCGTGATTATTGACTGAACTTCAACTTTCGTCGGCCGAAATTACGATTTTACCGGAAGTTACACTGAGATTGCGATTAATCTGCTTCCGGTTATCAAGATTTATATCTAACGACCGTAAAAAAGAATCGACTCACGAAAATATCGATTCATCTATCCATGAAAACTGCAATTTCAAACATCACCACGCTTTCAGAATCACTTTGTTGAATTTTTCATCCAGTTAAATTATTTATTCAGGTGGCACAGGACAATCCGTGTCAGTCACGCAATTATTGCGTGACTTAAGAAAAGTGTGTGAATTTGTAATCTGACAGCTCAATTCCTCACATTCAAAGAAGCCTGTGAGTTTGAGGCAATGAAGGAAATGGCGAGGGCTATGGCTATGATGTCACGAAAACGTTACGGCACAGCCAAGTAGAAACAGGCCTATCAAAGACTATCGTTAAGAGATATCTTTAAGACTATCAATAACGTAACGGGATAAGCAGCATGGTATTTTCCTTTCGCACCATGCGTATATCAAAAAGATGCCGCCTAACAAATAGATTGATAATTTGCTGGTATTATTGTATGTTGATCTATACAAGTGATATATGCAATGCAATCTGTGAATTCAGCTCTTCCCAACTGCATTAATCAATATTGGATTGAATTATATTTAAATTGGCCAATCTAAATTCAAAATACGTCTGCAAAAGCATTTAGACCCCTAGTCAAGAGCCCTACTGCTATATTCACCATTTGATAACTGGGTAATTACTCATCATCAACGAGAAAAATCAGAAACAATGCACCTATATAACTATGCAATATACATTGAAATACGAGCTTAATACGTACGATTCGATTTGAAATTGCGAATCTCAGAAATGTACACGAAAGCGCTGATTCCATCATGGTGAAAACGGTATAATGTTCAAAGGATAGAACTTATGCCATGTTGCTTATCCCGTTACGTTATTGATAGTCATACAGTATACAGTATGAAGAGCGACATGTCAATTAATTTGTAGTAACGCGGTATGAACATCAATTACTTGTTTCTCAACAAGATAATATTCGAAGTCAAAATGAAAGAATAAAATGTTACATATACTTTTATGTTTTTATGTTTAACTCTTTGATAGTGATCTTGATCATCAAGAAGGCTTTGCATTTTGTTCATCGTCAATTCTATCAGCTGTCAGTTGAAATTCGTAGCTGTGTGGTTAAGATCTAATATTGAACATTATATTCAAGAACAGTACAGTGTCTCAACTCCCAACCTCTAGATTTTCATTTTTAATCTTGTAAATATATACTGATTAAGGTCTAACCTCATTACCTCATGGTCATGAAAAAATTATGATTTTTTGTCAGTCAATTCGTTTTGATGTGCTCGATAATAATATCCGAACAGATGATAGGCTAACCGGGATAAATTTTGAGTTATATCACTTCAAATACTGGATGTTTCCCTATCATTTAACACGCAACCTTCAAATTTCATGCGTTTTTATTATTCAACAGATCATTAAAATATACTTAAAGGAATGACATCCAATCAAAAAACTTGTTTTATTGTAGATGAAGATGTTATGAATAGAATTATGCAAAAATAAATATGGGTATCCGTTCTCATTTATGAATTACACTCATTTTAAGAGAAAAAATAGTCGATTTTTCACCAAAATGAAGTCAAAATAGCAACTCAATATTCCATTAAAGCTCTGTAACTTCGGCCAAAAAAATATGACAGTGTTTCTGATGTAATTTCAATTCAAGAATACACATGTTCAATAAAGCTTCACTCAAATTTCCCCAATGTAGAATTAATTTCAAAATTACTTTTTGACTTTGCTGACCAAACGGCTGTTAGACTTTAAATCTTTAAACTACTTGTAGCGATTTCGTGCAGTTCCCGTATTGCATTGTTTGCGTGAATTTAGTTTGTGTATGTATCATTCACAGCCTTCTTTATTAATTCTTTTCTTACAGAGAAGAATGATCTGATTAAAGAAGGCTGTGGTATTATTATTTACTTGACTGAAGTTTGGTGAGATCTTTGTGTGGTTCACCATGTTACTCGGGGGGTTCCGTTAAAGTACGGGAACATGATATACATACATAATTTATTGTTTTATCGATAGATACTAGGCAAACGCGTTATGTGTTGTCGCGTTGATGGATGAGCTGGAACATATCAACTTATCTTTGGATTGGTTATTATATATATATATACACCTTGAGATCCAAACCATTACATCACTGCCATCTTATTTTCCATTATTAATTTATATGATAATAAAGGAGGCTTTGTTTCAATCGTTTGCAATCAAGTGGTGACACTTGTTGCTTTGGTTTAATATGTATCTTCATAGCTTTGAATAATTCACAAAAATTACATTATATATTTTTTTACATCGAAACGGCTGATCCGATTTCAGTGAAAGTTCGAAATAATGTGTATCATCATTAGATTGAGATTCTCCGAGAATTTGAATCCTCTCAGATGAAATATTTTTCACGAATGTTTTCCTCTGGGTTATTCATATGGGTTTTTTGAAAACTTCAAAATGATTTATCTCAAAAATTGTTGAACCGATTTTGCCTCAAAACTATACAGCATCAAGTCAGATATAGGCTCATGTGTGTGCCAAGTTTCATCATGATCTGAATTTCTGTTTGACCTGTAGAGCGTGAAAAAAAAAAAAAAAAAAAAAAAAAAAAAACACATTCGATTTTTCAAGTACAGTGAAATTGAGTCTTCGCTACGCTCATCCAATTAATGTTGAAATACCACATGTAACATAAATAAAATTTAAAAAATCCTCATATTTATTTTGAATTTTTTACTGCGAACCGCGCCAATTGAGCGCTACGTCACCAAGGCGTTCCGTAAGGGTACGTATGCTGGCTGTCAGCAGTCAAAGAAGGACGGTTAGTTCATTGACAATTGTGGTTGGGTAAACAGGTGAGAAGTGTGTTTTTAAATGTGTGTTTAAATGTGTATTATTGAATATTGAAAAGTAAATAAAACTGCAGTCGTTTTACCTATTTTGTTGTCGGCTCTTATTATTTGATCCTAAAGTGCATATCTTCTCAGTGAGTTTCTGTTTCTCCCAAATTTGGCAAATTTGGATGAAGTACTCTTTACTTTTATTAAAAAACTAGTAATAAACGTATTGTACTATCGTAGAACAATGTGAGGAGTGCGATACTGTTGCGTGTATTTCTTGTCTTATTGTGTCAATATGTACAGTAAGTTGGAATTTCCCAGTAACTCATATATTTATGCCTGTATCTTAAATTAACTCTACCCCTCCCTAGCCTTCCAAAAATACCCAACACATTCGTCCAACTTGTTTAGAAGAAATAGTTGAGCTGTCAGATGGGATAACGCGGGTAAGCAGTATACAAGTGTACGAGTGGTGAGCATCTCGGTGACTTAACGCCGCACGCTAGATAGGGTATGACCTTTTAAAAATCAAAATAAATACTAAAAGTCTGCACTTAAAAAAAAATATATATCAAAATTATTACTAAAAGTCTGTATTTTTTTTCTTTCAACTTATCGGCATGAATGGATAAGTTTTAAAAAATCAAAATAATTACTAAAAGTCTGCATTTTTTTTTAAAATCAAAATAAATACTAAAAGTCTGCATTTTTTTTTCTTCCAACTTATCGGCATGAATGGATAAGTTATGTGTATGTCTATCATTGTCAATTACTTTAAGGAGCAGTACTAAGGGGAGTGTGGTCACTAAAATAAAACGTGAAATATATGAATATGTATTCATAAATCCAAAAAGGGACGGTGGCTGTTCTTTGTTGCTTCCATACAACAATCATTCTATTCGGATCATATGATATTCTATCATTTCTATCATCTATTTGAATTTCCATCAATTTTTTCTTACATTTTTCTTTCAGAAGGCCCTCTGACTTGATTGTTTTAATATAAGTTGGTAGACTATTCCAGTATTTGACAGCAATGATAGAGAAGTCAGATGACATTTGCAGAATTGTGATGATTAGACTAGATTAATGTTTTGCTGACGAGTATTATGGCTGTGTTGGTTCTTAGTTATATTAGTTTGTCTAAAAGATGCTTAAAGTTTGCCAGTTTTTAATAATTTTTTTTTTTTTTTTTTAGGCTCTTTGTTGGATAACATAAGAAATTGACCCTGAACATAAATCCACAAAACCCTCAAAGGGTTTATCTGTGGGATAAATACACATATATCAATGATTAGATAGTGAACAGACATGTATATTAAATTACTTGCTTCTATGAAATTAATCTGAATAATGAACCTTATCACAATTTTACAACGAAAACGAAAATACAAAAATACAAGAAAATACAAAAAAATAAGATCACACAAGAAAGACATAAAATCGAAAAACTGAAAAGTAAACATATTAAAATGAAAATAGGGAATTTATCCAGCCATATAGATACAAAAAATTAAATGTCATGAACAGTAGAGATGAGCCACTCTTTAAACACATCTTTTAACGGAATTATAACTGTCAAGATTCTGAAGATTGCGAGGTAAGTTATTTAAATTCAAGGGGATAACGTTCATTAGGCTTCCTTTTCCATGTTTATTATTCCATAGAGGTATCTGAAACTGATCACATTGAGCAAGTCGAGTGTTAAAAGGATGGTCATTGGCAATTTTGAATTTTTCCGAAAAGTAGAACTGTATAATAAGCCGATAAGAATAAAGGAAATGAATAGGTAATAATTTACAATACTGATACAGATATGCCTGATTGAAGTTAAATTTTATAAAAATGATCATGTGGAGAAACCTTCACATGCCAGCCTATTTCAGCTAATATGGTATATACTATATATAAATCTTACACATGAGTTTTGTACTTTCTGGATTTGTTTCTCTTGCGAAATAGTTGAACCTGTATTGACATTGTCACAATAGTCGAAGAGCGATAAGATTAGGGACTGACTTTACATCCCATCACGTGACCGGTTGAACTCGAGTAAAATTGACTCATCTGATTAGGATATCTTCAAATGACTACAAATTATAAAAATCTACTGGCCGATTGGCAGGCCACGCCTATCTTCGCTAGTCAATTACCTTGTGTATTAACTGTTCTTATTCAATTATTTCAATTTCACATTTTTTAAGCTAATCAAAATTCAACTTCAAACACCTTGGTGGGCAATTACCTCCCTTCAGATCCACAGCCATCTTGAAACTATATATTCAATTTTGAGGTTTTTATTATTAAAAACTTCGGTTCATTTTCATTTAGTTTTCGACAGTCTGTCAAAATAGAGAATAAAACACTCCATGAAATGAATTTACCCTGGTCAAAAAAGCGTGAAGACCCAAGTCTTGTTTTCTCTCAACAACGAATAACAGAAAGTACTCGCCAAGCAGCAAAGCGGAAAGCACAAGAAAAGTTATCACGAACAATACAAGATCGGTACACAAATCGACTGACGTTGACAGATAGGCACAAGCCAGCATCATCGACAAACACCATTTTAGAAGCGCCGGACACAAACCTAGAAAATCAACTAGTAAGTAAGCATATTGATTTAATACACAGTTTATTTTGGGTTGCTACTAAATTATAGGCATAATCTGGGCATCGAGTGACTGAATTTCTATGGGTATCGAATAAACGTGAACTATACAGCGTAGCACGCTAATTTTGTCCCAGTGAAATGTTGTTTTGATTCGATTAAATGGAATTAAGAAGATGAATCATAATGTAGCACGCAAATTGAGTGAAAGCGTATACCATATGGGTCATTCACCCGGTGGTAGGCCTACTTGTCAGAGATTGAAATAGAAACATAATTTTGGTAATGTTTTTTTTTTGCCTTCATCAGGTAACAACTAATAACTCAGTTGTTACCTGATGAAAGCAATATAAATAATTGCCAAAATATTGTTTCTATTTTCTCATTATCTATTTTTTTATACTTCTTTCGGAAACTGAACGACTTTTATCAGGCGGCGGAAAATTATGGTCACAGACAGCGCAGTTCTGGTGTTGAAAGTAATCGGTTTTGAATAATTAAAATAGGGTGGTAAGATCGCCCTTGTGGTGCCCCGTCCAAACGATTCTACCATTCATTCATAGCCTTAATTGGGGAACATAAATTTTGTATCAAGTTTCGATGTTATTAAAAAAAAAGAAAAGTTTGACAAGTGTCAGGTACGCCTACGGGATTGCTCATCAATACATTTTCATTTTGATTGGATGAAATCGACGCACACCAAGATAGGTAATTTTCAAATTGTTTTGAAATGTGTGTGTTTCTACAGCTGCCCGTGTTTTATCATCCACTTCATCAAATTGACCATTGTAGATGGGCGTGACTTATACGAAGCAGGGGAAATTTTAGATACCTTTATTGGTTATTTCCCTATTTTCCCCTGCTTCACTGTCCGATTGATTGGTTTTTTATTTTGTGACATCACGAGGGCGGACGATCTACATCGGTCAGTTGAATTTATCGGCACTTCAATAAAGATGTGTGTGTTTTCTTTTTTCAGTTCAGAAACACTTCGGAAGTGTTCATTACACCGTATAAC
Source organism: Brachyptera risi (assembly GCA_964007535.1). Lineage (NCBI taxonomy): Eukaryota > Metazoa > Arthropoda > Insecta > Plecoptera > Taeniopterygidae > Brachyptera > Brachyptera risi. The sequence continues at coordinate 17,894,063 of OZ023336.1, forward strand.
CAGAGACTACCTACAGTAAGTCACATTTGTATTTTTGTATTTAATTTACTCATCACAGATTGGTCTTGAAACATGTGGTAATGATTACTCTAATGATATCAAAGGAAAACAAACAAACATAGCCTACTTGATGAAATTAAACATTGTTATTTTTTCTTAGCTCTCTTCTTAAATCACCTAACTTTGTTATATTCTTCAAATCTTCTTCCAATTCATTCCATTCCCACGTCGTTCTTTGGATGAACCCATAGTTCCCTACTTCTCTATATTCACTCTTTCCACTTCCATTCTTACCCCTCTCCGTGTACTTCTTTGTAATCCCTTTCCAGAATAAATCCAAATCTATTGCTCAATTCCTCCTATCTTGTATATTTATTCTTGACTCTCACAAAGAATAAATAAATTATTTGATCAGATTTGCATTGTATTTATGAATTATGGGCATTCAGAACACGCTCATTTTGAAGGTTGAAGTTCTATATGAGCCTCCCTCCTCCCTCCTCCCTCCTCCCTCCTCCCTCACGTGCATAGCCAATGCAGTCATTGGACATATAAACAAATACCCTATAGGCCTACCACTCGCTCCAAAAGAATCTGTTCGCTCGGATGAATAGAACCTTTTTCAAGTCATTTCTCATCTTCTCATAGCTTGTGTCGTAAACATTTCGAAAATAATCACTCGAGTATATTCTGAAAAACTGATTTCTAAACTTATGAGACTATTCGTAAGAATAAGACGATAAAAACAGTGAAACGTAATCATTTCAGAAAAAATAAATCTTGATAATATGTTGTTTAGAACAGATAGACAGGTGTGATACGTTTATTGAAAATCGGGCCAGAGTGAATAAATCGGGCCAGAGTGAATAAATCGGGCCAGAGTGAATAAATCGGACCAGAGTGAATAAATCGGGCCAGAGTGAATAAATAGGACCAGAGTGAATAAATCGGGCCAGAGTGAATACATCGGGCCAGAGTGAATAAATCGGACCAGAGTGAATAAATCGGACCAGAGTGAATAAATCGGGCCAGAGTGAATAAATCGGGCCAGGGTGAATAAATCGGGCCAGAGTGAATAAATCGGGCCAGAGTGAAAAAATCGGGCCAAGGTATACATATATATATATATATATATGTGGATTTATATTTTGTTTCTTTCTCATCTCGCTCATCTTACAGCGCATGCTCCGTTCTCCCGGTTATTTATAACTCACCAAAAACATCACTGACAATGTATGATTAATAATTCATCTTGCTATAGGGTTACTCCTAGTCAGTGCCTCAGTGGTCAAATTGGAAAATTTCTTATGGGGGGATGGTAACTCGAGTCACAAAAGGAAGTGCTAAAAGGATAAATGGGGGGGGGGGGGGGATGTGAAATCATGTTTTTATCCTGTTTCCCAAGTTTTGTAAGTGTGTATAGGTAGTCATATACACTATTTAACTATATGTATTTAAGTATTTTATGAATTAAATTAATTGTTAGGATAGGTTTTACGTATAATGAAGCGAGGAGGAAACAATATTTTGTATATAACATAACGATGAGTCATCGCCTCACCGGTGAGTTACCGTGAAATGTGCATGTTTTCGCTCAAAAGTAGGCCTACCGCGACACTGGTAAACTAGACTATGAAGTACAACATGTAAATACACGCAAATTACGCAAGTAAAACGCTAGATTTTAAAATAACTGTGTTGATAAACTATTAATTAATAATCAAGATACTATATAGGAGGAAAACTAATAACTGAAATGGTATCAGTTTTAAAACACGTAAGAAAAATATAAAACTTTAATATAAAAAAAAAAATATTTTAGGAGGGGATGGTGTATGCCTACTTTTCTCTTTGGGGGGATGGTGTAAGCAACGTTTTCTCTTTGGGGGAATGGTGTAAGTGACTATTTCTCTTTGAGGGGTCATCATCCCCCCGCATCCCCCCTCCACCAATTCGACCACTGCTCCTAGTCCCGTATTCGAGTATTTGCACCGTGATCAACAGTTTTCAATGAGCCTTTGGTATCAATCCCGGGCGAAGAATTTTTCTGCAAGTCGCTGTTTCTAAATTCCAAGACTCTGGAATCACCTGCCCCAAGACCAGATGGAAGTATTTCTCAAAGATCTCTTCTACTTCAATATGATAATAAATAATATGTGTTTGTAGTTCATATACTCATTCTTCTTGTCATACTTTATCAATATATATGTATATAACCACAAATCTACAACCGCAGGGTTTTTATAATCCAAAGTTGTACGTAAAATAAGATGAAATAAAAATAAATAGGACCAAAAGTGACCAATGGGAGCGGCAAGATTTGTGACGTCATGTCTCAGTTACCGACCCGCGCTACGGTATAATAAAGTATTCCGAATATCGTTGCTGTGTCGTTACCATCATTGTATAGCTGCCTCAGATCCTCGAGATGCTTCAACTCCCGACTCAGTTACTTTTTTTTTCAAACAAAATAACAAAATATTGAACGTTGTCTCCAGAGCAGTTCTATATGGTTGAAGTGGATTTTTTCCATCTGATTACAGAAACAAAAATTCTGACACAAATCCTGTGGTTTTCAACTATTTTTCTTAGTCTCATTGCAGAAAAATTCTTGTTACCTTGGCACTATTACCATTCATCGCTTGGCGTTATGATCGACGTGTTCACATGGGGGGTAGGGAGGGGGGGGGGCTGCATTGTCAACATACTAGTGTTCAATTCTAGTGTTCATAATAGTCCAAAATCAAGGTGTGTTGATAGTTTTCTATTACATGTCATCTAGTTGTTGCTCATCTCATACCGTTCATCTTAAATCTCAAAATCGTAGCCTCAGAATGCAAACCTTCAAATCGACCACTTTTGGACTTTTCGGGGTTATTATTTTCATTTTTCTGAACTATTCAATTGTTCTATCTCCAGGGCCCAAATTCACAAAAGGTCATAACTTTGATCCGGCTCAAAGTTACGACAATTTCTAGAGATAATACCGTATTTGATCCATTATTTTTTATTTTTAATCCTTAATTTTTGATTAAATCCATCATTATCATCAATCTATCATTGACTGAAATTGAAAAAAATTAACAATATAGATCAAATTTGGTATATATCTCTAGAAATTGTTGTAACTTTAAGCCGGATCAAAGTTATATGACCTTTTGTGAATTCGGCCTCAGAGTTTGAAACGTGTAACGTGCGCCATCTATTAGATAATTGACTGAACACATTTGTTATTGTCATATCTCCATTCTCTGTACAATTTCCGAATTTCAACCACTCATATCTCAGCTCGTTGAAAATTGAGTCGGACTCTTTGCATTCTGAAGCGGCGTAATGCTGTGTCTGTGTCTTCCTAGTTTCACCATATTGATGATTTATGTTCTCCTGGAAAGAGCTGATGATGCTCTTGTTTGTATTCAACAGTGGCGTAGGAAACATTCCGACGAAGCAAATAGTCCTGACCGATGGAGCAATAGATTCGAGTTCATATCAGCAGGACTTGGTTTTACGTTCAGTTTGACCGGAATCTACTTGTTTGTGTCGAGAACCTTCACACACGGAGGCAGTGAGTGTTTTCATCAACCTTTTTATATTTATTTATTTATTTAAAAAGTCTTGCAATTGCACATGAATGCGCGGTGGCAGGTTCCCTTACTACCCCTATCCCACCGCCTCCCCAACCCTCTTACGGAATAACTTTTAATCCCATTTCATCCCCCTCAAAAACACTTCTACCAAGCCCATTCCGATCCCTACCTGTCCTGTTCAAGAGAGAGAATTCACCGACATCTAATCTATAGCCCCCTTTATAACTACTGCTCTATCATGACCCCGCTACCTCCATACCCTGACTCATTTCTTTCAATCAACTTATGCAGCTCCCGCCATCCCTCCTCTCCCTCCATTACCCTGAAGAAATTGCATGGACGATCCTCCTTTCTCCGTATTTCCACCTCCTGCCATCCGAAGTCTCGTATCATCTCAGATGGACTCTCCAACATTCTTACCCTCTCCCCCCTTTCATTCTCACCCCATTTCCACCTCCTAACGCTACCTGTAACCCAGTGGTGGCCAACTTTTTTGGGCAGGGGGCCATTTAAATTTTCCAAATATCATCGCGGGCCACACAAGTTAACTAAAAAAAGATGCATGTATTATATCAGCGGAGTTCGGTGATTATTTTAGTGGGTATGCTTCTCTTGATAAGAACGATTAGCACACACAGGGTGGTATGTGCGAAGCCGGTGACCCGCGGGGGGTTTGGGGGGCAAGGCCCCCATTTTAAGCCTCGCAGGGAATTTTTTTCAAACCATGATTTTAGGTGCATTTTGTCGACTTTTGATGGAACGTATGAATGGATTCAGATAAGAAAACAAAGGAAAAAAAGAAAAACATTACGTTTTTGATGGTATGCCTTTGCTCGAAGTATTTTAATTTTTTAAAATGCAAAATCACTGACAACACACCGATTTGCCTTTAAAGAAGGTGAAAAAGTACATATTTGTCCACTTTTCCTGAAATAATCAACATTCATTATTGGTTGCTTTGCGCTTCGACATAATGTCAATTTCGCTCCGAAACACGTCTTGCCGTCACAACACTTATAATAGAACCAAAAGAAAAATAGTGACCAAGGGACAATGACTCACTCATGCACTGTGAATGTGATTTTGTGCTTCAATTTCCAATCTCACCGGTAGCGTATAGTGGTAGCAAGCTAGCCTTTTGCGCGTGTTCGGTCCCGCATGTGGTACTGTTTTTGATACACTGTTTTGTTTTGATCTACACGACATAACGTTGATTATTATTGTTATAATTTAGTAGTGGCTAGCTAGAGAATTACCCCGTCTTTGACATTCTGAACGCACCCACGTCTTAATTGGCCTGAGGGCCATTTGATTTCGACATGGTAAATAGTGATATAATTCATACAATTCCTTAGCGGGCCACTGAAATAACGCCCGCGGGCCACATGTGGCCCACGGGCCATGGGTTGGTCACCACTGCTGTAACGCTTCTAACTGCAATCCTTTGCACCCTTT